>JAXQQM020075097.1:0-119674 GCA_034641835.2 Pinus albicaulis
CGAGCGGAAATACGAACACAGGGGTCCCTTTTGTGAGTGCGGGTTGAAAACTTTCAGGAACTAGTTCGGCCGAACTTTTTAAAGTTCGGCGAACTCTAGATTCTGTTTAACTTTGACGACCCATATGATGTGTGAACCAAACAGAATTTGCAGGGATTAAACAGTTCAACTAAGTTAGACGGAACACAACAAAGTTCGGCCGAACATTGGGTTAAGCGAACTTTATTTAAAATAGTTCGGTAGGAACTATTTTTTATAAAACAAGTACATGATAATGTGGTTTATTGTTCAGTTGTTTTATCTCTCCTTCTCCTTTGTCGTATTCTCAATCGTGGTGCCTATCTGTTCGTCGCCGTGCCGGGAGGCGTGTTATTAATCGTCTGGCTCATAAGGTCGTCCTCATCGCCGCGCTCGTCATCGTGTGTTATAAATTCTTCTCCTCCTCCTCGTCGCCGCGCTGGTCATCAGGTACGAATTCTTCTTCTGTTTCCGTCGTTTCTACACAAAAAAATATTATTACCGTTCTATGTTTATTTTTTTCATCCTACTTCGCCTGGGTGCCAGTATTTTTTGCTGGGCACTGTATGCCGTGGTGAGCCTATGGTTTCACGAACTGGCTGATGAGGATCCTTTTTCTGATGCTCTTTTTTTTTTTCTCTGCCTGATCGGGAAATTCCTCTCTCCTGTCGAGACTGGCTATCTTCCCCCTCAGCCGCACATGGTTTCTGTATGATGGACTGTTTTGCCAATGATTTAATATCTAAACAGCGTTTTTTCTTCTGTTGAAAAAAGGTAAACACTGCAATTCTTGAAATAAAATAAAACACACTGAAATAATAATATCTTCTTCTCCTGTTTCCGTCGTTTCTACACAAAAAAATATACTTCTTCTCCTTTTTTTTTCCAAAGAAAAAAACGAACTTTTTATATTATAAAAAGTTGCATGTACATACACAGCTCCATTGCTGTTATAACAGTTTTGTTTGCACAAAATTTATCAAAAAGAAGTGTAACTTCTCTTCCCGAGAAGAGATCATTTCACCACCGATTTGTCCTTTGCTTCTTTTGGTTTTTTTTTTTCTTAAATTTTTTTTTTTTTAATTTTTTTATTTCTGTGTCCATCCTGTTTCCTGTTTTGAGCTGGATGTATCATAAGGCATCCAAAAAGAAAACATATACCTCGCTACCTTAATCCACTGTAAAGCCAAAAAATACTGTTTCAGCAGTATTTTATAGTAACAAAAAACCAAATAAGTGTATGCTGATCCACTGGTTCTATTAGAGATTTTATGCATATGGAGGCTCGTCCGAGACGAAGCTTTCACCATTTGCTTCCTCCCTTATTCTCCAACTGTCCACAGCTTGTTCAATACTGTCTTTAGAAAGTTTGTCTGCCATATCATTTCGTTCTCTGTAAATATGATTAATGGACAGAATTTTTTTTTATTTTTTTTATTTTTTTTAATTTTTTAATTTGTGTCCATCCTACATTTCTGACGTTTGAGTGCATTTGCTATATAGACATCAAAGAAAACATATACCTCGCCCCTTAATCACTTTGTAAAAATAAAAATAATGTTTCACATCAGGTATTTTATAATGTAAAAAAACAAATAAATTAGCATGCTAATCACTTTAGTTCTTAATTTACCACCTTATGGAGGGTGATCAGAGACAGGCTTTCTGTTGCTTCCTCCCTTATTCTCCATTGTCCTGACTTATTAAATAAATCTTTAGAAAGTTTATCTGCCATATCATTGCGTTCTCGTAAATATGATTAATAGACAAAAAATTAAAGACAATTTCAGATTGAATTTCTTCAAATAGATCTGTGGTGGTGAACTTCTTATAAATTATATAGGCTGGCACCCCTTTTCGAATCATAAAAACAGTGTTTTTTCTCTCTTGAAAAAAATATCTTGTAATATTATGTTTTTATTCACATTTATTGTTTCCACATTGCTATTGAATTAACCTTTTAATACTCTTCTTAATTGTGGACATGTGTTGGTATATTATGGTTTTAGGAGGAATTGCTTTAGCTTAGAATTGCTTTCAAGTTCAATAGATCAAATTCATTTCCAAGTCCAATAGAATAGGATTTACCTTTATGTTTGATAGAATCAAATTTCAAAAAGCTTTCATAGTATAGAATTAGAATAATTTGTTTCAAGTTCTGAATTCGATGCTTTGATATATGTAGTCTTTGATAAATAACGTGTTTGTGCTCATTTAGATATTTTCATTAATTGGGTTTCTTTGAGTATTGCAATCATTTCCATAGGTTAATTTCCATTTTTGATTGAGAGTTAATTGCTTAGCATATATTGTGCAAGTGTACTTTAGAAGTATAAGAACCTGGATTGACATTTAATGCAAGTAATTTATCTCACAATTAATTTACCCATTAGGATGCTTTGACCTAGTAACTTGAGAGATGAAAAAGATCCTATCACATTAACATGAGGATCCATTTTCACAATGAACATTAGGAAAAGACAATATTCATTGCAGTTTGTAATATAGTCAACTAGTAGACTATTCAATTATTAACAAAGTTGATGAAAGAATGCAAGGAATTTAAGGTTGCATTTCAATTTTGAAAATTTTCTACAATAATTTTTGTAGGATAATTTGATATACAATATCATTTTCATAGTTTACTTTTATTTTTATTTTTATAATAAAAATGCTCATACCTATAATTTCAATTATATGGTTGGTTGTATTTCACAAATTAATTTTGATTATATATTTGGTTATATTTTCCAAGTATATTTATTCTTGTTGGACTAGGTATTTTTAGGATCACACACACACACACACACACACACACACACATGTTAATGCAAGTTTCCATAGTTATTTATAATTTTTATTTTAGAAAGAACCTTCAACCACACCCCTAAGGTTAGTCCCCCGTGTGCCCTTTGAGACACATTAGGTCATCCCACCAATTCATGCCCCATGCTTCATGAGTTGAAGGGTATCCTTCATACCCTTCAACTATTGGTGCTTAACTATTTCTTAAGCACCCCCATTTCTCCCCACTCCATCATGTGATGTTGCCACCTCATCACGTAACAAGGGTTTAAGAACCAACGACCTCTTGTCTATTTATGTGAAACACAAACATTATACACAACATTGTCTCAATCTCTGACGATATCAAGATGTGTTGGTCACCATACATCATGCCTCAATAGTAGCACCACCACTTACACCAACCTCATATGTTGATGATTCCTCTTCCACCATTTATTATGTCACGAACTTGGTTAATTAGTATATGGCATGCCCTTGAGTGCTCTATGTTAAAGACACTCATCTCATCTATATGTGTCCTTTACTCATCAAATACCATCATCACTGCATGCATCAAGTGACATATCCCCCTCATCAAGATCCCAATCCGCCTAATTTTGGATGCTTCTCATACACTAACTACCTTGACCATATCAATGGAATGCCCAACTCCTAGCATGGTTCCCACCACACCAACACAACTATTGGAGATTCAAACGACCTCACCACTTAGAAAATGATAAGAAATTATTTCACCCCCTTGTACTAACAATACATAGAAAGAATAACATAATCTACTTGTTATAAAAGAGTTATCCTATAGAGTTATAAAAGATGAATCAAGGGAATAAAAATGTAATTCATAAACATTTTCATATATTCCTACTAATAAATAAAATATTATTACACAACTATATATGCTAGATTTAGGAGAAACAACTGATGTAATTCCTTTGAAAGTGATGAAATAATTAGGCCTTACAACAACTAGGGCATATAGAAATGTATGTGCTATGGATCCTATGAAAATCGGGATGGGTAGAGTAATTAAATGACTTTAAATTAAATTTCCTAAAGCCTATTGAAATTTCTTCTTCAAAATAAGGATGCACTCCCATTTGATTCTAGAGGATAGGTTGTAATCATGAGGCTCTTGCTCAAGAGTGGACCTTTGCAAAATCTTGTGACGTCTTGTCACAAACAAAACCATCAAACTGAAAACACATCATTTTTCTCCTTCAAAGAAAAAAAAAAATTTCACATCATGTGAATATGTACATGTACTCTTACATATTGGTGTACAAAACCATCAACCAAACACAAGTTGACAAAACATGCCTCTTCAAACAATTGACTCTCAAGTCAAATAATAGAGCTCATGTACTTTCAACATCTTGCTTCATGCAACATGCACCATACTTTGAATTTGCAAAGAAATTAATGAGACATCAAAATACATGCTAGGCCTTAATTGGATGAGAAATCTAACCATTTGTCAGCAAACCATTTCAATGGCGCTTCTTTTTATTTCAACTATGTCGAATTTAGTTTTAAGTTATGTTTTTAATTTTGGAGAAAATAACTATTTATTTCATGTGTAATTAGATTGGTGATTTCATGTGTTAGGGTTGTGGATTCAGGCATTGAAACAACACCATTATATTTCAAATTTAAAAATGATGGTTTGAGTCCTAGGTAGCTTAGAATCCTACTTGTTTTCAAAATAAGTATGCACTCCCATTTGATTCTCACGGATAGGTTGTAATCATGAGGCTCTCTCTCAAGAGTGGACCTTCGCAAAATCTTGTGACGTCTTGTCACAAACAAAACCATCAAACTGAAAACACATCATTTTTCTCCTTCAAAGAAAAAAAAAATTCACATCATGTGAATATGTCCATGTACTCTTACATATTTGTGTACAAAACCATCAACTAGACACAAGTTGACAAAACATGCCTCTTCAAACAACTGACTCTGAAGTCAAATAATAGAGCTCATGTACTTTCAACATCTTGCTTCATGCAACATGCACCATACTTTGAATTTGCAAAGAAATTAATGAAACATCAAAATACATGCTAGGCCTTAATTGGATAATAAATCTAACCATTTGTCAGCAAACCATTTCAATGGCGCTTCTTTTTTTTTCAACTATGTTGAATTTAGTTTTAAGTTATATTTTTAATTTTGGAGAAAATAACTATTTATTTCATGTGTAATTAGATTATTGATTTCATGTGTTAGGGTTGTGGATTCAAGCATTAAAACAACACCATTATATTTCAAATTTAAAAATGATGGTTTGAGTCCTAGGTAGCTTAGAATCTACTTGTTTTCAAAATAAGGATGCATTCCCATTTGATTCTCACGGATAGGTTGTAATCATGAGGCTCTCGCTAAAGAGTGGACCTTTGCAAAATCTTGTGACGTCTTGTCACAAACAAAACCATCAAAGTGAAAACACATCATTTTTCTCCTTCAAAGAAAAAAAAAAATTCACATCATGTGAATATGTCCATGTACTTTTACATATTGGTGTACAAAACCATCAACTAGACACAAGTTGACAAAACATGCCTCTTTAAACAACCGACTCTTAAGTCAAATAATAGAGCTCATGTACTTTCAACATCTTGCTTCATGCAACATGCACCATACTTTGAATTTGCAAAGAAATTAATGAAACATCAAAATACATGCTAGGCCCTTAATTGGATAAGAAATAGATAACCATTTGTCAGCAAACCATTTCAATGGCGCTTCTTTTTCTTTCAACTATGTTGAATTTAGTTTAAAGTTATATTTTTAATTTTGGAGAAAATAACTATTTATTTCATGTGTAATTAGATTATTGATTTCATGTGTTAGGGTTGTGGATTCAGGCATTAAAACAACACCACTATATTTCAAATTTAAAAATGATGGTTTGAGTCCTAGGTAGCTTAGAATCTACTTGTTTTCAAAATAAGGATGCATTCCCATTTGATTCTCATGGATAGGTTGTAATCATGAGGCTCTCACTAAAGAGTGGACCTTTGCAAAATCTTGTGACGTCTTGTCACAAACAAAACCATCAAACTGAAAACACATCATTTTTCTCCTTCAAAGAAAAAAAAAATTCACATCATGTGAATATGTCCATGTACTCTTACATATTGGTGTACAAAACCATAAACCAAACACAAGTTGACAAAACATGCCTTTTCAAACAACTGACTCTTAAGTCAAATAATAGAGCTCATGTACAAATTTCCATATTTGTTGCATTTAAGTGTGTCTAACATAACTCTACTTTCAACATCTTGCTTCATGCAACATGCACCATACTTTGAATTTGCAAAGACCTGAATTCTCCACCCCCCATTAAAATGACCCCACAAGTTGATTCTTTCAGTTTTTTCACTCTATAAGCATCAACATACGATTATGCATGATGGAGAATCTCTAGCGCTTTCCCTTGTTAATATATTTAACAAGGGAAAGCGCTAGATATTCTCCATCATGCATAATCGTACGTTGGATTTGGTGATAATTGTCTCCATATTTTGGCTTTCTGACCCGCAAAACATAATTATTTTAGAAGGGAGTGAAGGAGGGATGATCACATTGACTTGCTTGATGACATGTCTATGAAGATTAACTACCTCAAGAACTATTTTTTTGCGTAGGGAAAGAGACACATTCCCATGTCTGAGCATGAAAACGTTCTTTGATATTGTTAATGCCTCTAGTGTTTACTTCTACAAGTTCTATAGGCAGAGTCTGTAAAGGGCCAGGTAGCCTCTCGATCTCATCTTTTATGAAAGGTGACATATCTAGTAAATGCCCCTACAGTCAATCTCTGGAATGGATCTAAATAGAAGTTCTTCATTTTAATATCCGTAAAACACAACAACTTTAACGGTAAACTATGTACATGTTCCATTCATCATGAACACAAACCTCACAAGCCTCCTTGGCTTTGGATCATTTTCCATGTTTTCCATAACCAAGACTCAAATAATTAGGCCCTTCTTGAAGAACATTTGGCTCAACTATGCCTTGTACATGCTTGCCTTTAAAACCCTTTACTTTCATAGCACATTTTCATCAAAAATTTTCTCAAAAGCATGTACACATTCATTTTCAGAGGAAATTGAAGGTACTCTAATGTCTCTAATGTCTCTCAAAAGCACGTACACATTCATTTTCAGAGGAAATTGAAGGTAGAAACCAATAGCTAATTCTTATAACTAACCTTGACTAAAATGAGCTAAATTGTACTTCGATACGAACTTGATTTAAATTGTCCACCCCACATTAGGCACCAATGATTATAACCTTTAATGGGCTAGCACTGGTTTGTAATCATCATCTCAAAATGACCTAGTAGATGAAAAATTACAATGTTTGTAATCATCGTTTCACACCATCTACATATGACCCTTCTACACATTATATGATTGAATTTATGGTAGGTCATCTCTTCTATCTAGACCATGATTGATTGTGACATTAGGTGAATAAAGGAAATTTGATAAGGAAGGGATCAATATAAGTTTGTCCTCCTCCACGCACTCCATATCCAGTGATTGCCTATTTTTTCTCTTTCAACATTTTATTTTGGAAATTCATTTTGGTAGTTAATTCTACTAATAGTCACAACACACTTGGAAGTCAAAGAAATTGTTATATACACTACTAAACTCAATTAACATTGTTTGTTATTGGACTTTACAATAACAAACAACGTAGAGTTCATTAATGTAGTAGTGTATATGATAATTATATGTATAGGGGTGTGGCTATCGATAAAATTAGCTGCTAATGAATTTCGAGAATAGAAAGTTGGAAGTGGAAAATTGAGAAATCACTAGCTATGGGGCGGATGGAGGAGGACAAGCTAGAAACTATCTTCTGTTTATAAATTGTATTTTATTCACCTGTTGTCACAATCATTCATGGGATAGGTAGAGAGGACGACATTTCAAAAATTCATGCATATAATATGTAGAAGGGGTCATGTATGAGATGGTGTGAAGTGATGATGATGGACATGGTAAATTTTCATGTGCCAAGTCATTTTTAGATGATGATGACAAACCAATATTAGTCATTTTAAGGTTATAATCATTAACAAGAAATATGGGTAAGGAAATTCAAAGTGCCAAATTCTAAGGAACAAGCCATATTTGCTTCTCAAAAACTTTATTTGATATATTCTTAAAAAACCAAGTACAAATTTTAGTAATCCTAGAATCATGCTTTACATAAGGTAAAATTGGGGAACTCATGACTTGTACTATAGATAAAAAACATTTACACTTACCAAAAAATATATGATAAAAATTGACAAACTACATTTAAGCTTAAGCTTAAGGGGATATAATCATTCTTGCCTTCCATATAGATAATGAAAATTATTGTTCTAAGTCTCATGTTGCTTCTCATGTTATTTTATAAACCTTGGTTGGAAAGAAAAATAGGAGGGCAGAAATGTAAGAAATATATAGAACATATTGGATTTAACAGCCCCAAACTGGATTTACTTCGAGGTATTGATTTTTTGAAATCTATTTTGTGAATGTTGACCAATAGATATATATCATGGAGGATGAAAGACGAAGATCGACCGAATCCCATATGGAGGCTCAGGGATTGGAGGATGTTCACGGTATTTAAATATTATCTTAAATCTCCATACATGTGTGTACGTATGGAATTGATTTTTTTATTAACTTTGTGAGTGAAATTAGTTGTTAATAAGTTTCATATTTTAATTTTTAGGAGGCAAGAGGAGAAGGCTTTCTACTCCATCAATGGAGCGTGGCCAAGGTTCAACTGGTCGAGGTAGCAGGTTGAGGGAAGGGGGTGATATTTATTCCCCCGAAGGCCAGCAATCAACGGCTGCTGGTTCTCAACAGGGTCACCGTGGGTCTGGTTCTCAGCAGCATCATTCTGGGGTTGGTTCTCAGCAGGGTCATGTTGGAGATGATGTTAACCAACAACATCAAGGTTGCCATCAATTTCAATATTTTTTCATTAAATTTGTACAACTTTTTTTACACGTGTTTTTTCTAATATATGAAATTTTATATATATTGATGCAGAGGCTGAAAATGTTCGAGCCAGTGGTCAAAAAAGACGCAGGGCAGCGCGCTACATTGAAGAAGAAGGCTGTCAACCTAGCACAACTTATCCGGCTGAGATTACTGATATACCATGGAAACGAACATGGCGGAATGCACCTTACAAAGGTGTCAAAGCCTTTATGCAAAATTGCAGAGAGATCTCCAGGATTTGACTCTACCTGCTGAGAGTAGACAAAGCCTACAGATAGTTACACATTCATTGAGTGAAATGGTAAAAGTGTACAAAGATTTGGGGCCAACCACTGATTCGTTTGTAGAAGTGATTAGAAAGAGAAGAGAAACAGTGATAGGTCCCGATAAATGGCAGGACATAAAAAAAAGAGTTTCAAGAGATGATGCTAAGTCAATGTTTAATTATAAGGAAGGGCTAAAAAGAAAGATGTTTAAGGTGCAGTATTTCAAGCACCCAGACAAAGCAAAATATTTGTATAGTCGACATCTTGCGGCCTTTGGAAGGCTTCCATGGAACGATGAGGTTCCTCTTTATTTTGCACAAATGTTTTATGCAGAATTTTTTTTGGGTATGAAACCTGACTACAATGATCTTCCTTCAGAATTTTTTGGCCCGGGGAGAGGTCGATTATATCAACGTAAGGGCGCTAAGCGAGATGTGGAGTTGCCTCGCCCTGAGCCACCATTGGTGAGTCGACCGTCTCGAGTCGAAACCCTGCGATCAGAGATGGATGCGACTTCTCAAATAAGTCGTGAAGCAAGAGATGTTATGATCGAAAATGTTCATAGCGGATTGAGTGGAGTCGATATTGGCTTAAATCGACAAAGAGCATGTGAAAATGCACGTGCTAATTTTGTTTATCATACAGATGAGGATATTTACAACATGAATGTTGAAGATCTCCGAACATACACAATAAATTGTTGCAATGGTCTGCAAGACCTAATTTTTCGTGAGGAAGAGGGCACCGGAACGGTATGTGTTAGTGACCTTAGGGTTTGAAATTATATTTACATATACATGTGTACAATTTGTAATAAATACATGTGTATGTACATGTATACATTTATTTGTATGTGTACATTAATCTAATAAAAATGTATGATTATATGTCAAAACACCATTTGCAGTTCTCAGGCATGATGCGTGATGAAAATGTTAATATTACGTTCGGGACCTCTGGCTCAAACGATGCAGATGGGTCTGACCATCATGATATGTTGGAACATGTATGTTAGTGTTTTTTAAGTGACTCTAAAATAAATAATTGTTGCCACACATGTACATGTATGTATATATATAATTCGATAAAATGTTTTAACAGGTACCGATTCCGTCTGATGTTTTTGAGATCCCGGTACCTTCTTCTTCTTTAGGAGATATACCTTCTACTTCATTGGGAGATGACCAAGTATGGACAATTTTTCACAAGTTCAAAATTTATGTTACCTCAAAAAGTTCCATAAAAAATTGAGATATATAGAGAGAGATCTATATTTTGAGTTATTTAAAAATTTTTGAATTTAGGTTTGTATAGAAGATTTTTTTAATCCGAGGACTTTAGCGACGGAGATAGGGACATCCACAACATTTGAAGAAGTTGTCTTTAGTTCTTTTTTTTAATATTATTGTTCAAATAAGTTTATATATATGTACACACGTGCATTTTCATTTGAAAGTTTTTAATTTATATAAATTATTTATGTATATATATATATATATAAATTTATATTTAATTGTACATGTATATTGTACAGGTTACCACTGCAGATGTTTCTATGGCAGATACTCTTCATCAAATGGAGAGGCAACCTTACGAGGTATTGCGCGATTTTTTTGTTATATTTTGTTTTTTACATGAAGTTCTAGATATATATATTCTCGTTCATTTTTAAAACTTCAAATTTTAATGTTCAAGTACATGTACATTGTGTATGTAGGTTTTCCCTTTACAAGATAGCGAGCCAACCGAGACCCAGAGGCTAGATCTTCCATTTGATGGACAAGATATACAGTAGATTTGATTTTATTTCAAAATTTATATGGTTTTAAAATTTGTTAAACTTGATACAGTTTGATACTTGAGTGAGATTTACAATTTTTGGACATATTTTATTACAATATGTTTTTTGGACATATTTTTGGACATATGTTAAATGTTTTTGTTGGATAGTTGAATTATAATTGGCATGGCATGTGATATTTAATGTTAAATGTTTTTGTTAGATAGTTGGATTATAATTGGCATGGCATGTGATATTTAATGTTAAATGTTTTTGTTAGATAGTTGAATTATAATTGGCATGGCATTTGAAGTTTTTAAAACTACATGAATGATGGAATGTGAACCTACATTTGCACATGTGGTAAATTGCAATGTTACTTGTAACAAGACAATCCCCATTGATTTCATTACATTATATATGTTGATTTCTGATTTGATATAATTGCATACATATGATGGTACATTACTTGTAAAGTCATTGGATTAATAACTTGTTCATTGATTTCAGTGTTCTTTGGATGGTTTTAGTACTTTTGGCATGTGAATGTGAAGTAATGTTGTCATTGAATTGCATTTGACATTTGATATTTAATGTTAAATATTTTTGTTGGATAGTTGAATTATAAATGGCATGGCATGTGATATTTATTGTTAAATGTTTTTGTTGGATAGTTGAATTATAATTCTAATGGTATCTCAAGTTTTTAAAACTACATGAATGATAGAATGTGAACCTACATTTGCACGTGGTAAATTGAAATGTTACTTGTAACAAAATAATCCGCATTGATTTCATTATGTAGTATATGTTGATTTCTGATTTGATATAATTGCATGTATGATGGTACATTACTTGTAAAGTCATTGGATTAATAGTGTTCATTGATTTCAGTGTAAGCGCAAAAAATTATTGACAATGTAAAATGATTTTTGTGTTATAATAATTAAACCTAATAATATTGGAGAGCAAGAGAGACTTGAGGTATGGTGTTTACTACAAGAGTTTGAGCTAAATATTTAAATGGTTTATCTATCTTTCATAAAATAGTTTAAGATTGATCACAAGAATTAAGAGAATGTCTCGGTCCATCATTGGTATGGTCCATCATAGAATGATCATCCATGTCAATGACTTTTAAGTCTATCTTTCCAAACCATGACCCTACTCTCACATGTGTGCCTTTCATGACACCAGTCGTGCTGCTTTTATCCTCGAGTTGACTGCCTTGAAAGCACTCAACTCTTTCTCGATGCTAGCCTTCCTCTTTCTAAGAGATGAAGTTGCCTTTCGACTTAGGAAGCTATGGGTAGCCCCCGTGTCTATCAAAGCAGAGAACTTTTTCCCATGTACGGTTGTAGACATGAATCTCAAGTCCAAGGAACTTTCATCATCATTCCTCCTCCTTGTCTTGTGCCTTACTTTCGCAATCTTCTTCAACATTTCCTCTTCCAATATGTTTTTCGAACTAGCCCTTGGCTTAACAGTGCTTTTCACATATCTCTTCTCATGAAGCTCCATATAACAATTTGATTCTGGGCTTGCTTGAATTGGTTCAAGCTCTTTCTTTTTCGAATTCTGTCTAATTGCTCCAATACGACATATATTGACTCCTTCCAAACGAAGTGCACCAATCCTCTTAGTGTGGTCGTCTTCTTTTCCAAGTGTGCCAACACATGCATTTTCTTTCTTCAAACCAATAGGTTTCTGATCAAGAAAGTCCCTCTTGATCTTATCTTCCATGTTCTTGACTTTACCCTGCAACGTGGTGCTTATTTCCTTCAAGTGAGCCCTTTCCATAAAGAGTTCCTGAAGTCTTTGTTCACCTTGTCGTATCTCCATGTCAAGCTTTTCAATTTCAACAGTTTTTCTAGAAAGTCCATCCTTGGAATTTCTTGCGTGAAAAACCAAGTAGGTTGAACCAACTTTGGTCTAGTGCATTGGAATTCATTAAAGAATTGGTCATTAGCGCTGCTTCAAGCTAGGAGTGAGCATCGTCACCAACCTACATTGAATATTTTACACTCCCTAGGGTGAATGATACTTTAAATTGATTGACAGTCTAAGACTTTCGAATTTTTTTGAATGTCAAATGATCTTACAAAGTTAGTATTTATAATATTCTAGTAGGTCATTCGGTGACAACTTTTAACGAAAACTTGAAACGACTTTGGTGTGTGATATTTAATTTGTTAAATGTTTTTGTTGCATTGTTGAATTATAATTGGCATGGCTTAACAGTGCTTTTCACATATCTCTTCTCATGAAGCTCCATAGAACAATTCGATCCTGGGTCCGCTTGAATTGGTTCAAGCTCTTTCCTTTTCGAATTCTGTCTAATCGCTCCAATACGACATATATTGACTCCTTCCAAACGAAGTGCACCAATCCTCTTAGTGTGGTCGTCTTAGTGTGGTGTGTGATATTTAATTTGTTAAATGTTTTTGTTGGATTGTTGAATTATAATTGGCATGGCATGTGAAGTTTTTAAAACTCCAGTTTTGGATGGTTTCAATCTACATTTTGCATGTGATATTTTATGAACTTTAAATGTTAAATGTTTTAATGATGCACAATATATAATCGAAAGGGTTTTAAGACTTAAAGTTTTGGATGGTTTCAATTTACAACTTAAAGTTTTGGATGGTTTCAACCTACATTTGCACATATGGTAAATTGAAATTATGTTACTTGTAACAAGACAATCCCCATTGATTTCATTGTATATGTTGATTTTTAATTTGATATAATTGCATGTATGATGGTACATTACTTGTAAAGACATTGGATTAATAGTGTTCATTGATTTTAGTCTAAGCGCAAAAAATTATTGACAACGTAGAATGATTTTTGTGTTATAATAATTAAACCTAATAATATTGAAGAGCAAGAGAGATGAGGTATGGTGTTTACTACAAGAGTTCGAGCAGGTCATTCGGTGACAACTTTTATTGGAAACTTGAAACAAAGAGAATCTATCTTTGGCTAGGACATCATGTAAGATGCTTGACATAAACAGTAAAATTGTACTTAAAAGCCGAGATTCGGGCAAGTGGGGACAACCACTTGTTATCTCGTCCTTGGAGGCTACGCCATATGGGGACCGAATCTGACTTTACAAAATAAAGTGAAATAATTTGTACCATATGGTCGGAGAACATATACAAGAACAATTAATATACAAGAACAATTAATTTCATTCTAGAATATATATATCCAATACATATTTAACATTTTTAATCAATGCACATGTATAGAAAAACTACCTTCAGTGGATACTAGAGCACGTGCTTGTACCCAAACAATTTGTAACATCTACAAACCACAAATAACATAAGCAGTTCAATTTTTAGTTGAGTACTGAAAGGTCTAAATGATAATAAATTGTTGGACACTTCACTCAAAAAAATTCTAATGGAATTCCATCCTCAATAATCCTTTCATGATCGGATTTTGACATTTTCCATTTCTTAATTTTTGATTTTTTCTTTGATTGAACTTCTATCAACTTTATGCGTGTTGCACACACCAAGTGACTATATTGACAACTTATGGAATCAGGGTCATAGTCTTCGAAGTAAACAAAGTCTCCACTTTGACGAGTTTGTTTGAAAAAATAACCTTTCAGTATAATAGACCCTTTGTCATACTAAAATCCGTGATCATTATAGTCTTGTAATAATTTCATTTTTTGTTCAGTGCAACGCATCAAATAATACTTCACATTTTCATCGTTGTCAATAGGTGCAATTACAGCAAAAACATCTCCTGCACAATAAAATAAATTTAACATTTAATTATGCATATTTAAATTTAAATTTGTACATCTTTAAATCATTAAAAAGTAATTCAAATGTTACCTTCTCTAACAAGATCAGAAACTCGATCACCATCGGATGATATTGTAGTTTCATCTGATTCCATTTCTTCAATCATTGCAACAGACATTTTTTCCTTTGTATTTAGCTCTGTATGTTTCCAATCGTTCACATACATTTTGTTTTCACAGACGTCATTGGATTTTGTGTTGTCTATGCAAACATCACAAAAAAAAGAATATTTTCTTTTATCCAATGCAAACACATTTGTGGACAATTTTGTTTGAATTGAATGCAATTTTCGAGTCCCTTTTATTGTTCCAACTTCATTTCCAATTGATCTATTTACGCCTCCGATTCCAATATGCCAGAAAAACCTTTATATGGAAAATTAGAAAGAATTTGTAAATATGATATCAAAATACAATTAAAAATAATCATTGCATGATAAATGTACAATGTTTAAAATTAGATTACCAATATAAATTAAATTGAATGTACCTTTGCACTTCTCGTGATGGGTTAATTTCATGGCTTAGAGCATATTTGCACCATTGAACAACTTCTTCAGCGTTCGCAAGTCGGCGTGCAAAGTGGTTCATTTGATATCTTCGAAGTACTCGTTTTATGCATGCTCCTGCACCGTCATGTTCTCCTTTTCCATGGCCAGTCTCAAAGAAATTCCAACAATGTTTAATGGAGGTTTTCTTATGAAGATGACACAACCAAAAAAATGATCGTGCAGATTTGAATTGACCTGCGCATCCATCTGACCATATCCAATTTTCATTGAATGTTATTCCACGATTTTTCAATGAATCATAAATTTTTCCAAAACAATGTTGTACAAAACATGTATCATGTGTACGATCCTCACTGATATAAAAGTGATATTCTTTAATGATATGTCGATTTTCACTCATGCTTTCTATATGATCGACATTTTGTTCAGCATGTCTATATAGAATATGGACGAGCATGGAGACTTGGTCAGAGTGATAGTATTCACTCTGAATTTCTTTTTGTGGAGCAAATGTGTAGTTTTCTGCAAAATCAATCACTGACAAAATGGTTCCTGGTGGAAAAAATTCACGAGATTTTTTGAATTGCAAGTCTTGCCATCGAGCTCTATGAGAATGCATGGTGTATTTGTAAATTTCTGCTTCAAACTTTCTCAAAAAGTCTATTAGAAAAATTTCGTCTTCTCGTAATTCGATTCTTTTAACACTATCTGCACCTTGAATCGATGTACTGATATATTCATATCTCTTCCATTTCACTTTCATGTTGGACAATGATTGATCATTTATATCAATACGATATTTGTTTTGAATTTTAGTCAAATTTCCACAATCATCGCATTTTTTACCACCAACACATTTCTTTTTGTAAAATAGTTCATCGCTTTCTCTTTCACATAGAATTTGAGATATGAATTCACGGATAGTGGAAGGAGGAGGTGAATCCTTCCATAATGTTCTACCGAAACCAAGGAATGTGTCATAATATAACTCAAATTCCACATGATAACGACAACAACAAGTGTCGCGTACGGTGATAGGTTTTACATACCATGGTTTTTGTTGAACAAAAGCACTGAGTGAAACTTGAATTTGACGACTCTCTTCTTTGAACTTGTTGAATAACTCTATTTGAGTGGTTTCCAAGAGATGTTTTTCATGTTCTTCGTATTGATTTCGTGCTATTCTTCTTCGCATCACATGTCTTCCAGTGGGTGAAACACACGAATTGTTCTTCCAATATTCATATATTATTTTTTTAACATCTTCTCCAAGTCTATCTTTGTATGGTTGCCTACAAATAGCTCTCCAACAAGCGAGTTCATCATTTACGTCTATTTGCAGTCGAAATTTTTGATGTTTGTGCAGAGTTTTTCGCGAGGTTCCCAGTGCTCGTGACATAGATGTTAGATTCAAACGGTTCTCTTGAGTACTTGGTGAAACCATTGCTATTTGTATTCCTCTACGTATATTTGAAACCTCTTTATCTCTAGATCTCTTAATTGACTCTATAGCACTACTCATATTTTTTATCACCTCTTCTTTCATTTTTTTATCTTTGGTTGATTTTCTAATACCCAATAGTGTCGTCGCTTCTTTTAATTTCCTTGATGATAAGAGACCTTTCAACATTTGAGCTTGAACTGTCACCTCAGTTTTGAAAAACATTTCCAAAATTTTCTCGACACGATATCGTATAATATAGTCAGGTTTTTTATCTCCATATGTGTGAGTGTCGACATTTTCTAACATCTCATTATTGATAGTGATTTCATCTGTACATATTCGAAAAAATAGTACATATTCAATAAATCACTAAATTAATAAATATGTCAATAAATATTAGGAAAATTTTAAATATATCAATAGATCATAATATTTACATTTACATACCCGATTCAATTTCTGCTTGAGGTTGATTTTCTTCTTCAATATTTTGAGGAGTATCTCTGTCTGCTTACATTAAACAAAAATATTTTTCAAACTAGATCATCAAATAAAAATTAAGCTTCACTTTTTACATTAGGAAAATTTGAAATATATCAATAGATAATAATATTTACATTTACATACCTTCTTCAATTTCTCGCTTGAGGTTGATTTTCTTTCTTCAATATTTTGAGGAGTATCTCTCGTCTGTTTACATTAAACAAAATATTTTTCAAACTAGTTCATCAAATAAAAATTAAACTTCACATTTTACATTGGGAAAATTTTAAAAAATATATCAATAGATCATAATATTTAAATTTACATACCGCTTCAATTTCTCGCTTGAGGTTGATTTTCTTCTTCAATATTTGAGAGGGTTTCTAACTTTCTTTTGCGAGATTGTCTCATTTCTTCTCTACGTGTCTCGTGTCTCTTTTTTGATCATATTTTCTCGCACAAGTTCTTCGATTTCCCATGATAATAGGGTATGAAGTTCAAAAAAATTTCCTTCAAAAAAATTAGACAATAACTCAATTACAAAAAATATCACAAAAGATTTAATTTAAAAAAATTCGTATGTATTTTTTTTGTAAAAAAATACATACTCCAATCCAAAACAGACTTTAAAAAATTCGAGAGAAAAGTGTTCTATAAAAAATGAAACGAAGCTCAAAAGATTTACTTCAACTCAAAACACGTACATACCTCCAAGAAATGTCTTCCAAAAATCAATTTGCTTCCAAGAAATGTTCTTAAACCCAAACTTTGAAGAAATTTTTTTGAACCCAAACCAAAATATTTATAAAATGAGATTAAGTGTGTGAAATGTGCAAAATAGGAATCATTTCGCGACAATTTATATTGACGCGAAATGTGTTTTAGTAAGGGGCTCCGCAAAATTTTTCCCGGCCGATGGAGAGTTATACAATAGTTCGGCCAAACTTTCTCGGTCAAAAGTTCGCTCGAACTATTAAGACGTTATATTTAACGAACCTTAAGTGGAAAACATAGTTCTAGTCGAACTAACGCTGGCCACCATTTACTCAAAAACCAGGCTCGAAAAATGGTTCCCGCAACTTTGGACCGATTAAACTCCATGAAAGGTTGTTAATTAACTCGTCGGAACCAAGACAAGAATTTTCTGTAATTTTAATCTACTTTCAGGAAATATAACTTTTATGGAATTTCGTAAACTTTTATTAATTTTAATTATTTTTCTAATAAAATGAGTGCAAAGACTGGTGGTCATAGATTCAAAGAAATCTGTAATTTTATTCTAAAATACACGAAAAAACTGAAAAAATTATGGGGCATTACATTGGTCCGTCGTCTCTAATGGGTAGCTTTTAGATTTTTATTTTATAACTTATATGTTAAGAAATTTCTTGCGACGTGAAACATATCCAAAATACGCAGTTTTTCGTATTGGACCAGTTCAAAAAATTCTATTAATTATGATATGCATCCATTGGCTTTGTAAATATGACGAAAACAAAGTAGACTCTGTCTAGATTGTTGTAACACATTTTGTTTTTTCAAAAACACAAATTTTCAATGAATACAACATTGCGTCATAACATGATTTCTTATGAATCCTTTGATTGTTAAGAAACACACACTCAAAGAAACGCTAAGTTGACATATCAAATCTGCATAAAAAAATTTCAAAAAATAAGTAATAGAAAGCTAACAAAATTTCTCACAACTTTTATTTTTATCACAAAATGAAATTCTACACAAAAAAATTGTTATAGTTTGCAGAAAGTTGAAGAACCGAAAAAAATGAAATTTTTTTCTCAAAAAAGGGCAAAAAGTGTAACCCAGCTTCACATTTTCACCCATTCTTGAAGATGTTGACCATTTGGTGTTCTTCCTTTTTGGTGAAATATTTTAGACCAACTACTTGTTCCTGAGGAGAATTTCATTTTATTCCTTGCGCTGAACTCATTTTGTAATGGGAGGAATAATTGCGTTGATTGTTGACTCGATTTAACAGGAGATCTTGATGTTTCATGTATTCCCTTGCTACTAGTTGCACTCACTCCTCCTAATCTTCTACTATCTGTTGAAACTTTACTTCAAGAAGCTCCAGATCCATGATGTCCTCTTCCTCCATTGGGGTTGGGGCTTCTGCATCTCTCATTGAGTTATCATCCTCAACCTTGTGTTGGTGTTTTGTATTTGTTTTTCCTTTCTCATTAGTTGTTTTCTGCTTGGCCGCATCATGCTTTGACTGCTTCTCCTCTTCTATTGGGGCTTGAGGGTTGTCCTCTGGGAGATGCTAGAGAATGCAAAAATTGTTATGCTCTTGTTGTTCCTTATCCTTTTTATTTCCTCCCCTCCTACATATTGTTCTTTTCCTATTATTAACTGGAGTAAACCATGCTAAGGTTTCCGCTTGATCTTGGTGCATATTTCCTTGTTTCTTTTGTTGTTCTACAATGACCAGATAATATTTGTATAAATTGCTATGTTCATGGCATGGCATGTTATGTTCCCAGGTGGTATTAGGTACACCATGAAGATGCTCACTTATTTAGGTGATATTTATATTAATAGATATAATTTAAGATAGTTAGTAACCATCTCATTCATATATATATATATATATATATATATATTCCTTATCATTTTGAAATTAAAATACACATTAAAATAGAAAATAAAATTAAATAATAAATTACAAATAATATTTTTAAATAGAAAGAATAACAAGATCCACTTATACAAACAATACTTACTATATTTTAATAATAATCGAATGGTCGGAGTAATTACAACTACTACAGTTCTCTTCATGTTAATAACTCAAAAATAAAATTACTTATTGCTAGTGACATATTGGTAGTGTTCCTCAATCTAAGGAGAGCCCAAGACTAGATACAACGACGAGGCAGAATTTGATAGGTTATTTATTAGACATGCAATCTACCCATTTCCTTCTAGAGAGCTCTCAAACTAGAGTTTACGCAGGCTTTACATTGCCTGCCCAATTTTCTTCACGACGTTTATTTTCAAATTTTGTTTTTTCTTAATAGTTCAAATTTAATGTGTTACGTTACATAATGAGATTGCGATTTAATCTATATATCCCTACTAATAACGCAGTTTAACGCTGACTAGGCCAACTATCTGTCACAGCGCGTACATTTAGACAGATATCCTTTGACGATTTCAAAAGTCATTAATAAATGAATATGTTACGTTTGAAGATATCAGAAGTGTCTTGATAACTTGCACATTCACACAGCAGGCTTTGATTCAGTTGGGTTCGTAGTATAACATAACGAACGATCATTAACATATGTAAATCTGCATTGATTACGTAATACGTTTCATATATAGTCTGCCCCACCTCACATCTTTGGTGGAGATGTCTTCATTTCTTAAGAAACACGGGAACAACCACGAGTATTGCCATTCTTCACATGAAGCTCTGAGCTGGTTCCTCTTCCCACGTAAGAGTTGTGATCTTAAATGAGTTAGAAAATTGTGTCCCCTCTATTAGTTGATGTCGCGTAACCCCACATCATCCACAATTCTCAAGAATTTTTTACACAAATTCAATCTCTATGACCCAGTCATTACTTACACAAAGACCTGACCAAGCTCCTGTTATACAAAGTCGCCGCGATGTTATTTCTTACAATGGCAAGGCTTATATCATGGGCCATTGATTCATTATATGGGTCTTAGTATATTTTAGTTTGAGAATAATGAAAATAGTTTCAGAGTCTACCAATCAAGGAAACCCCTCTGATCAGAATCTTGGTCCTTCTACTTCTTTTGGAAACATTGGTGCTCCTTATATGGAAACGTTGTCACTTCTCAAATTTACCATTGGTTTACTACTTTGGTTTTTTTCGACCTCCTTAGTTCTGAATTTCAAAATTACACCTCAATTAAGTTCTCCTCCACCTGAACAACATAAACCTCAAGTTGATCCTAAATTTGACCCTTTTCCTTCTACACCTGATGTTTCTTCATCCCTTTCTTCCTGCTCACTTGGTGAAATCCTTGATTCTAGTAACCGGGAAGCAAAGAAGAAGAATAAATATAAGAAGAAGAAGAAGAAAAATAAATAGGGGGCCAACGAAGCAACCATCGTTAAAAATGAAACTAGTATGGAGAAACCTTCCAATCAGCCCCACAAAGTTAAATTACCTTGCAATTTATGCAAGGGTGACCACCTTCTTAAGGATTTCCCTATTATTCCACAAGTATTAGAAGTGTGGTCCACAGGCTCACATCATCCCTAGTCATCAGGATCTAGATATCATAATTGTGACAAACCATTAACTAGTGATAGTAAGTTCCACATGAAAAAGGGTAAAGTTAAGTTTCCCTATATATTATGTGAATGGAATCATCCTATTCACCTTTTTCCTTATATGGATGAATCCTAGAAAGTGTTGGAAAAAATTATAGCTTCTCAACCTCATCTTCTAGCTCATTATTGAAAACTTACTCGCAATCTTCCATTAGTTGATGAAGTGAGTGGTCTGTCTCCAGCTAATCCTACTCTCTCTAAATGTGAATACCATGAGTTCATTCCAAACCAACCATTGGTTGAGAAAATGGTTGACTCAATTCCACCTTAAGTTGATTGTACCTTTCTCATAGAGAGTGAAGTTCATACCACTCAGGTTCTTCTCATTTATTTGGGTTCCAATGAACTGTCTGGAAATGCTCCCATTCCAATGGCACAAGGGGACAATCATCGCAATCCCACGACCCAAAGGGGAAATCCTCCCATTCACACAACACATGAGAGAATTTCTATTGTTCCCGTTGCCCAAGGGGGTAGTTCTCCCATTCCCATAACACCCCCCACAAGTAGTATGGCCACTTCCTTTGATTGGAGTCTACTCGGAGGATATCTTATTCCTCCTTACGTGCGCTTTTAGATCATAGTACATGCTTATAATATGGTCTTACCTGGAACAGTCATATATGTAGGCATGTCTGTTAGTATTTTTTCCTCAACTACCTGGAAATATTTCGATTCTCCACACCTTGTGCCAACTACCCATAATCTGTTGGATTTTAGTAGAGGAACCAGTCAACCATCAGGGATCCTTCCTCAGTTTCCTATTACTTTGATAGGAAACATTTTCTATATCAATGTGATGGTAGTCCAAGGCCATTTGGATTTGAATTTACTCCTTAGGCATGACTACGTTTATGACATTGGAGCTCTTATGTCTTCACTCTTTCATGTGATGTATATCACTAATGAAGGAAGAATCTTGTCCATTGACCAACTTTTATTTGTTGATCCTAATTTGACTCTTAGTCAACCAAAATCCATAAATGGTATTTATAATCAAGTGGTATCTCCCTCACCATAGATTAATTATGTGGCAACTTGTTCCATGTCTGTGTCTACTGATGATCAAGTAGGTAATGTAGTGCATCATGAAGTGGGAGCACTAGCGCTTGATATTTTCATTGGATACTTTGATATGTATCCCTTCCAAAATATCATTCTCCCATAGTATGTGAGTCCCTTGGAAGCCATGGTCTCTAGGGAGCCATGATTAATATAAATATATATCTCAAAGCAAGGTTCCCTTTTCTTGTGTCAAGCTCCTTAAAAAATGAAACAAGGTCATGGAGCAGAGTTCCCTTTCCTTGTGTAAAGCTCCTTAAAAAATGAAACAAGTTTCCGAAGCAGAGTTCCCTTTTCTTGTGTCAAGATCCTTAAAAAATGAAACAAGGTCCCTTGAGCATAAATATTTCCTTGCACAAGCTTATTAAAAAACTAAATAAGGTGTCTAAGCAAGGCTATTTTTCTTGTATCAAGCTCATTAAAAAATGAAGCAAGGTCCCTAAGGAGTGTTCCTTTTCCTATGTCAAGCTCATTAAAAAATGAAACAATTTATATGATCTATAGTTCTTTTCCTCTGTCAAGTTTGTTTAAAAATGAAACATATCCCCTTCCAGTTCCAGTATTTGATTGGATCTCATAAATTCCTAATCAAATCTTTCACATGATCTCATAAATGAACCTTCATTACATCCACCTATTAGTAAACAAAAGTATACTTAGGCGAATGAAATGAATCTTGGGGGGGATGTGGCTAGAATTGAGTCATTATGTTGAGGGCATGCAAACTTATTTTAAGCATAGTTTTTCTTTGTTTCAACCTTGCGTAAAAATGAAACCACTAACACTTTATCCCTCATGATTTTCAATTCATGAATTAGGACTTGTTCCTCTTCCATATCTAGCCCAGGAGGCTCATAGAGTTTCAAATTATCTACATTAACAACTGAGTAAATGTGCATATATGGTGGTAAACTGAGTTGATAGGCATTATCACCCACCTTTTCCAGTATCTTGAAGGGACCATACCTAAGAGCCTTGATTTTCTTACTAGGCCCCTGTAGTCTCTTCTTATTCAATTGTAGCCATACTTTGTCTCCCACCTTGAACAATTTATGCATTCTATGTTGATCATGCCTACCATTATATATCTATCGTGACTTCAAAAATGTCTCTTGTACCTGTATATGGATCTACCTAATCTTCTGTATATTTTTTTCAGCCCCAAGGGCATCTCCTTTAATATCTTCCATCACTCCTTGTTATCCATATGAAATGTTAGTTGAAATTATGATGTAATATATTTTCCTTGATGGCAACCTACTCGATAAGTTTCCTTTTGATAGAAACCTATTTGTTAAAGATGTAAAATTGATATATCTACAGGTTAGTTCAAATGTGACAGAGAAAGGAATTCTAGTTAGGGAGCCATTTGGGGTTGGGATATCCACCAAATTGTGATCCTCTATCAAGGAATTGAACTGAGTAGCTTCTTCATCTAGTATTCTGACACCTCCCCCTTTTTTAGTTAGAGACATAATCATGTTGTATTCACCTCCTAGGATCCACTTTGCTTCTCCTATTAGTTGGGCCAAAGATTGCAATTTGGCTAGCAGATGCCTCTTATCTTGATGCTCATTGGGGCCATATATATTTGAAAATTTTACTGCTTGGGAGGAGCCCACAGGCTTAAAGAAAGAAATAGGAACTTAGGGGAGAGAAAGTGAGTCCTTCAAAATCACCATTGAAGGATTCTAGAGGATGGTCGACCCCCCCCCCCCTCCTGCCGATGCCCACACTGTGCAATGACTTGAGAGTTCATAATTTTTCCAAAAAGTGGGCACTATATTCTTCAACATTTCATAGTTACATTTAATTTCTTGCAATATCATGATATCTAGATTTTCTTGTTGGAGTTTATTTCTAAGGAGCCTGCTTTTGATTTTTCCATTGAGGAACTGAATATTCCAAGAAATTATCTTCATCATTTGGGCGTGGGGTGAAAATGAGTATCAATAGGGCTAGCCTCCCTGTATTACCAAGAAATTACCCCAGTTCTTGAAGATGTTGACCATTTGATGTTCTTCCTTTTTTGTTGAAATATTTTAGACTAGCTACTTATTCTTGAGGAGAATTTCATTTTATTCCTTGCACTAAACTCATTTTGTAATGGGAGGAATAATTACCTTGATTGTTGACTCAGTTTAGTAGGAGGTCTTAATGTTTCATGTATTCCCTTTCTACTAGTTGCACTTCATCCTCCGGGAGTGACTTTGGGTCCTTGTATTCCTAATATTCTACTATCTGTTGAAATTTTACTTCAAGAAGCTCCAAATCCATGATGTCCTCTTCCTCCATTGGGGTTGGGGCTTCTACATCTTTCATTGAGTTATCATCCTCAACCCTGTGTTGGTGTTTTGTATTTGTTTTTCCTTTATCATTAGTTGTTTTCCGCTTAGCTGTATCATGCTTTGACTACTTCTCCTCTTCTATTGGGGATTGAGGGTTGTACTCAGGGAGATGCTAGAGGATGCAAAAATTGTTATGCTCTTGTTGTTCCTTATCCTTGTTATTTCCTCCCCTCCTGCATACTGTTCTTTTCCTATTATTAACTGGAGTAAACCATGCTAAGGTTTGTGCTTGATCTTGGTGCATATTTTCTTGTTTCTTTTGTTGTTCTAGAATGACCGGATAATATCTATATAAATTTCCATGTTCATGGAATTTTCTGCATCAGAAAATTATTTGTTCATAATCGATGACATGTTCCCAGGCGATGTCCTCACAACTCAGTAAGATGCTTATTGATAGAGCCTTAGTGAGATCCATGTAAACACATAGACGTGCATATGAATTGTAGCGACCTGCCTTTGTGGTTTGTGACAACATTATGTGATCTCCTAATTTGTTTCCAATCTTGGCTACAATCTCTAGATCCCAATACTCCCGTGGAAGTGAATATAAGTGAATCCACACTGGAAGGGTTGAGAAATATTCTTTTTCAGGGTTAAATCTAGGCACCCAAGGTTTCAAGAAAAGGCCTGCAACATTCATGAAGTAAGGGCCTCCTTAAAATATTGCATCTATGTCCTTTATATCATTAAAGATGACAGTAAAAAGTCCTTTTAGCCCAAACTTGAGCTCTAGATCTCCCTTTAGGCGCCCGGTTTTTCTTATCCAATTTATTAGAACCCTTTCTGAAAGCCATGGCCCTACAAATTTCCCTATCACAACATATTCCTTCATGTGCTCAACCATAACACCTACAAGATTTTCCGCCGGGATTTCTAGAATGGGTTTGACCTTTGCTGATGGCTTGCACGCCCCATTTGGCCCCTCAGTTATATTTAAAATCTTGTTTTCTTGGGCTTGATCCACTACCCACTTCTGCCTTGCCTCCAGGGAAGAAGCGATTCTCAACAAAGTAGTTGTTGCGTTGCCTGGTTGTAGGCTTGAACTGCGGGGAGGAGGTTTCCCTGTGACGATGTTGCGAAAGGAGCCTCGGCCACTGCCCCCCCTGGGATTGGCCATCTCGATCTCCAAAGCTCTCTAATGAGGTCGAGGCTGCCTAGGCCAGTCAAACCTAACGCCAATTTTACTTATTTTAAAATCTAATCTCACAATTATTTTAAAAGGCTATCATTAATATACCTTTACCATACCAAAAACACCAATCATATGTAATCTGGAGTTAAATCAATTTAAATTGTGAATATTATTTATTTACTTTCATAAATTTTTATATTCTAAACTTTATAAACTTACATTTTCCACATATTAAATATATATATATATATATATATATATATATATATATATATATATTTTCTCTATATTCATTTTTTTAATCCAAATTTTATATTATAATTATGAATAAAACTATTTGCTTTATATTTTATTATGTTTCTTTTAAATCAAAATTTTATGTAATAACAATAATGGAAGATGCTATGCTCACTTATTTAGGTGATATTTATATTAATAGATATAATTTAAGTTAATTAGTAACCATCTCATTCATATATATATATATAGATATATTCCTTATCATTTTGAAATTACAATACAGAAAATAAAATAGAATAATAAATTACAAATAATACTTTTAAATAGAAAAAATAACATGATCCACTTATACAAACAATATTTACTAGATTTTAATAATAATCGAATGGTCGGAGTAATTACAACTACTACGGTTGTCTTCATGTTAATAACTCGAAAATGAAATTACTAATTGCTAACTGCATATTGGTAGGGTTCCCCAATCCAAGGAGAGCCCAAGACTAGAGACTGTTGGAATTATTGGAAATTCCAAGTGGAGAGAATAAGCTCTCCTTGTAAACACAGAGAAATAAAAAGAAATTTGACAGGAGACAGAGCTTTTCACGCTTTAAAACAAGCTTCTATTACTTTCAAAAACTGATACAGATTCTTCCTCTAAACAGAGGGATAACAACAAAGGTAACTGCTTCAGACGCAGTGCACAGAAAACAATCTATGTCTCTCTTTTGAACAATACTCTGTCTTCTACATTCAACACACTGCTGTGTATTTCTTCTTCCGCGCTGCTGTGTGAAGAACCAAAACAAAACAATACAATTGCCTTACAATGGCTCGCGGGCCTTTTCATTTTATATATGTCGCACATATTTTAAACATTACAATAGAAACTATATTAAAACTTAAAACAAAAATGAAAACCAAATACAAAGGAAAACCTTTGCGGAAATATAAAAATATGAAATGCCAGACGTACGAGTGGGGACCACTACGCAGTCGACAATCAACAATTGGCAAAAACTTGACAACACATTTTGTGATCCGCCCAAACTTTCGATTCCGATTGGAAACACATTCTCCGATCTTCCGCTTCCGATTGGCAAGGAAATCGACAATCGACGATCGGGCAATGACTTGACAAAAAAGTCTGTGTCCCATTCAATCTTTCGATTGCGATCGGAACACGACCTTCGATCCTTCCGCTGCGATCGGATCCACCCTGATCGGGGCGCACAATGAAATCCCGCTGATTGAAACTAATCGATTCAATAGATACCGCCACGTGGTCTTGTGGACCCACGGGCCTCCGCTGCTGTGAGAGAGATTTATATATAAGTTTTGTTTGTATTTAAACGTTCCGTTTTCAGAACTCTTCACATCTGCAAGACATTTGATTAATGAGATGTTGCGATTGCGATTGGATCGCATCGCATCGCATCGCGGCTTCATATCAACAAGACACTGCTCCAACTTATATTTCCGATTCCGATTCCGATTGGCATATAAGTGGTGGGGACCACTTGTCCCGCCAATTCAAAAATAAAAGGACTTCCGCCTGTTAAAACAATTTCATTCAATCTGGTTGTTGAAAGACTTTAAAGCCCGAAACGACTGTTTTTAATTTAGTTTGCTCCTCCGTAGAAACAATCTACAAAAAATCTTCATTCCGCTGCAAGACGGATCTCTCCATCTCCAAATTAAATTTATTCTCTGCTGTTGTGGCTGCGGCCCATCAAGAATTAAATTCACCCTTACGGATTCACCAACATTCTTCAATACAGAGTGCTGCGCACTCAATCTATGTTTCTGCTGCGGCTGCCTTTGTACTTTGTTCTTCTTGTCACTGCCCAAGGCTGGCAGGTGACTTTAATATTTTCAACAGAGACAACGACGAGGCAGAATTTGATAGGCTATTTATTAGACAGGAAATCTACCCATTTCCTTCTAGAGAGCTCTCAAATTAGAGTTTACGCAGGCTTTACATTGCCTGCCCAATTTTCTTCCCGGCGTTTATTTTCAAATTTTGTTTTTTCTTAATAGTTCAAATTTAATGCATTACGTTACATAATGAGATTGCGATTTGATCTATATATCCCTACTAATAACGCGGTTTAACGCTGACTAGGCCAACTATCTGTCATAGCACGTACGTCTAGACAGATATCCTTTGACGATTTCAAAAGTCATTAATAAATGAATATGTTATGTTTGAAGATATCAGGAGTGTCTTCATAACTTGCACATTCGCACAGCGGGCTTTGATTCAGTCGCTATCGCAATATAACATAACGAACGATCATTAACATATGTAAATCTGCATTGATTAAGTAATATGTTTCATATATAGTCTGCCCCACATCACATCTTTGGTAGAGATGTCTTCATTTCTTAAGAAACATGGGAACGACCACGAGTATTTCCATTCTTCACATGAAGCGCTGAGTTGGTTCCTCTTCCCACGTAAGAGCTGTGATCTTAAATGAGTTATAAAATTGTGTCCCCTCTGTCAGCTGATGTCGCGTAACCCCACATCATCCACAATTCTCAAGATTTTTTTACACAAATTCAATCTCTATCGACATAAATGCAATTCAAATGACACTTGACCCAGTCATTACTTGCACAAAGACCTGACCAAGATCCTGTTATACAAAGCCGCCGCGATGTTATGTCTTACAACGGCAAGGCTTATATCATGGGAAATTGATTCATTAATGTGAGGTGGAAATATATACCATTTGCTAGATTATAACAAATACATAATCTAACTGGATACATATACTACCGCCAAACATTAATTGGTCAATGACTCGGAATGGTTGCTGATGTCACCGAACCCCACTTCACCTTGTACTTCTTCAACCCAAATTAGTCATTCATTTCGTCAAGAAATTCAAACAGTATACGACATAAATACAAATTGATACTTGACCCAGTCGTAGCGTCCAATTTCCCCCTCCACAACATATAAATATAACACAACCTTGCATCTAGATTCACAACATCGAGCCATCATTCCTGCTGCAGTAGCAGGTTGAATTGATTCAGGGGAATAGCTAGTGAGTTGATTTGGGGAAATAGCTGGTTGCTCTCGCCAGACTCTTATCATGGCGTTCTTAGTTGCTTTGCTCTTCTTGATGGCATCTTCAACAACAGTTTTTGTAGATTACAAATCCCCACCTCCATATAACTACAATTCTATGCCTTCACCGCCTCCTCCCTACTACTACAAATCGCCACCTCCACCACCACCATCTCCTTTGCCGCCTCCTACATACTACTACAATTCGCCACCACCACCATCTCTCTCGCCTCCTCCATACTATTACAAATCCCCCCTCCACCATCTCCGTCCCCTCCTCCTCCATACTACTACAAATTCCCCCCTCCACCTTTAATTTCATCCCCTCCCCCTCCATACTACTACAAATCCCCACCTCCACCATCTCCTTCGCCTCCTCCCCCATACTACTACAAGTCGCCACCACCACCATCTCCTTCGCCTCCTCCACCACCACCATCTCTTTCGCCTCCTCCTCCGTCGCCACCATCTCCGTCACCTCCTCCTCCATACTACTACAAATCTCCACCTCCACCTCCACCTCCACCTTCTCCGTCCCCTCCTCCTCCATACTATTACAAGTCCCCACCACCACCATCTCCATACCCTCCTCCTCCATACTACTACAAGTCCCCACCACCACCACCTCCATCTCCGCCTCCTCCATACTACTACAAATCCCCTCCACCACCACCTCCTTCGCCATCCCCTCCTCCACCATACTACAAGTCCTCACCACCACCATCTCCATCCCTCCTCCACCATACTACTACAAATCACCTCTACCGCCACCGCCATCTCCTCCTCCTCCATACTTCTACAAATCCCCACCACCACCACCTTCCCCATTGCCTCCCCCTCCCTACTACTACAAATCCCCACCACCACTATCTCCCTCCCCACCTCCTCCATACTACTACAAATCCCCTCCACCACCATCTTCTACTCCTTCTCCATATTACTACAAATCCCCACCACTTCCCATCTATTGATTCGCATAATGAGATGGATAGAAGGAGGTCGACTTTCTGTCTATAACATCTGGTGTTTTTTTCTTAAAAACTACCATAGAATATGCTATGTGGATAGATATCTAGATATATGGTAACTATGAAGGCAACGTTTAAACATTAATGTTCCATGTGAAGAGAGCTGCTACGATCATCTTTTGACTCGCAGAATTCTGTGTGCTACAATAAAATGGACATTCTTGTGTTCAATGCCGCTTGTAATATCATACTGTTGATGTGCCTTATTAATAAAAGATGAATTCATTCATCTATTCTCGACTTCCAACGCTTGGCTTAGCCGACCCATCAATTAGCCTCTCTGGTTGTTTGCGTCTTTCCAAGACGTTTTACAATTTTCCCAGTTTTAAAATAATGAATAAGAGTGTTGCTCTTGCTCGTTAGAGGTGGAAGTTTAAAATTTGAATGACATTGAGCTCTGAATGTTCTTTCCCTTGCTTGTGACCGATTCGGTGATACTTATCTAAGATCGGCTCTTTTAAAATCATTTTATTAGGAATGTATATATTTTCTGGAAAAATCAATAACGGTTCATTACCGATCTGATTGTTTTCTTTAATTTTCTACTTCTTGTGTTTGCTGTCATAAAAATAAATTGATATTCAGATCTTTTTTCGTAGTCTTTTTCACTTGTTCCTGTAACTTAAATTCTATATGGTTAAAATAGAGTTCATACACAAAATAAAATTTCCTACTCAACCTATCATCAACACCATTTTCCTTTCCTTTAATGTGCTGAATTTTGAAATCAAATTCTCTCATGAATGCATTCTACCTTGATTGGTGGGTATTCAAATCAGCCTGTTCAAAATAACTAATCAATCTATTATAACATATGTCATTTAAATCAGATATGAAACACCAACTTTTGAAATTTAATATAAATTTAATATAACATTGAGAAAAAGAGATAGAAGCATTTTTAAATAGTCGTTGTTCGTGATAATAGTATTATGTAAATGAAATGGTAGTATTATATTAAAATTAGATTATTATTATGATAATCAAATAGGATAACTTTTAATTGATTAATAAATTTGAGTGAAAAGGACTTTAATTTATTACATGATTAAAGTGTATATTTTGGAATAAAGTGGATGATAGCATTTAAGTTTATAAATATTCACATGGTATTTTTAGTAGCATTCAGATTCATTTTAAATGCGGTTATATTTTTTTGCTAATATATATTTAAGTTATATATGTATTTATTGAATGTGAAATGAAATACAATTTTTGGACATATGGTTTTAGAAGTCAATTTATTGTAACAAAGGTATAATTTAGTTATTTTTTATGATTTTCTTAAATTTTTTGGCAATGTGAGATGTATCACAAGGTTACTTTGATGCCTATCATAAATTGATTCTTATTGGCATTTACCAACCATTTAATTTATATGGCTCTACTAGTTTGTAGTTTTTCTCTTTCATTGAATGTAAATTAAGTTTCTCATTTGCATTTTACACTTAAAATTCAAAGTATCTTTCAATTTTTTCCCATTGAAAAGTAATTCTAGATTATGTCATTTTCTCCCTTTCTTCCTTCTGATCTCATGCCATTTCCTTGGAGGAGGTTTGGGCGTGACTAATTATATTTCAGAATTCAAATGCTCAAGATCCATATTGAGTGCCAATTCCTTATCAAAATCAATGGTGTTAGATTCATGAAGTCTCTTCATTCCTCCTTATTGGACAACATGTATAGTTACTACCCTCAAGGAGGAATGCCAAGTATTCTTGTCTTATTCTCTATCCTTTGAGGGGAGGAATTACGCTTCACTTGGTACTTCTGGATAGGAAATATAATCATTCCATGAAACCAAGGCATGTTAATCATCGACATTATGATCACCTTCAACCATTGAGTATGATTCTTCCCATGCCTCATAGGTTTACAGTTGATGCTTATATCATTTGTTCCTATTTTAGTAATTGTGCAATTGAAGACAACATTCCTGAAGATGCCCTATTTTTTTGTTTACATTTGTGATATTAAAAAGTTGTACTCCCATAATGCAAAACCTAAGGTCAAGTTAAATTTTCCCTATTAAGAAGAAACATGTCTAGTAGATCATGGATGATGTCAATATTTACACATATTCTAGCATAAGTGTGAAAACCCTTCTTAACCATCTCAAGATCTACTTTTATGTAATTATCCAAGGTACTTTTGATATCATTAAAGGCTTACAAATGCCAAAAATGAAGGGGAAATTTTGGGAGGTGATCCCAAACTTGCATTTTGGCTATAGATGTAGGTGAAGGCCCGAAACTTGGGGAACCATGGATTAACAGAAATACTCCATCTCCTCCAAAACTAGGGAAACATAGATTTGGACATCGTAATGCTTTGTCCAAGTAAAATAAATCTATTGGAATAGGTTTGATGTATAATCTTGTAAACCATTGAATATGAAAATTAACAAAAGTGGTTTATAAAATGGAACTTGTTTTGTAACATCTTGAATAAACACTTATGGCTTTGGTACCTCTTTAGATTTCTCTATAATATAGAGACTATATAGATGAGGTTTTAGAGGAAATGAATTAGGAAATTTGTCTCTAATTGCATCCTTGAAAGGAATATGTTTTTAAGGTTCTCCATTCCCCACTACTCTATGAAAATAAAGAACAAAAGTGAGATTTGAATCTTTTCCAATGCTATCTTTAGAAAAAAATATTAGTATTTTGTTTTTTTACCTTTAAATGACATTGTTTTAATTCACATGAATCCATGGATGAGCTATATTTTTCACTTCATATCAACCACACACTTAGAGTATATTATCCATATCTACCACACACTTGATAATCTTGCTAAATTATCAAATGCTCTTACATAAAGGTATCCACAAGAAGTGTTGGATGTAGTGAATTTCATGAAACACTTTAGATGCAAACTATTTTTAAAAGGTTTTAATTTACAAATTTCATAAGAAAAATTGGATGTAGGCATCTCCACAAACATTTGATTTTTTTCCTTGTGATGGGAGAGAAATACTGCTTAAGCTGGACATTATAATGATCAATAGTGAAAACACTACTTAAAATAATGAGGAATCATCCTTGGAAATTGTATTTAACATATTCCATTAATCCTACCCAATTTTTAGGTATGACACCAACTTGTTATTCAACGAATACTCCAGCAAATTTTCCAATTACAATAGGATCAACCATGATAGATAAACAATGCCTCAAAATTTTCATTTTATTGAGATAGGTGTGTCACCAAGTTGGAAATCATGTAGTGGAGCAGGGAAAAATGTTGAGCTATAACATGGAATAAATGCATAGTAGTAATAGGTAATAGCCTATAAGTAGTAGTAGAGAATAAAGACATATCACTGGCAAAAAATCAATGGCAAGCTACAATGGTTAGCTAATTAATTTTTAATTTTTCAATATCACACAAATCTTTGAAAGAATATGGAGCGTTTACCCCTGATGATGGACTCACTTAAGAAGTCTGAAACGTTGGGTTGATAAAAATACCCGGAACAAGTTATTCCTCTATTTTGAAAACTAATTCAACTGTATGGACTCTCTTTTTAAAAAACTATAAATAGTTTATGATTTTTTCATGCCTATTTATTAAGTGCTAGGGTTGGAGTAAAATAGAGTTTGACTTTCAATTTATTGTCATGTTGCTGAAAATTCCTTAGAATCATTATGCTGCCATTGAATAGTATTATTGGGAGAAAAAAAACTTGGTAATGTATTGTAACCATTTAGTTCATGAATCTTACATTGCATGCACTTTAGAGAGGGGGGATTTCGCCTAGAAGGGTTTTCCCAAGCAACAATTTCTTAATGGTTGTATGGTTTCATGTTGTTGATTGATATAACTATTTTAATTTAATTTAGGCACATTATTGGAAGTGTATTACACACCTTTACTTCATTTCATTTATTGTCGATTACCAACCGTCTAATATCCAGGATGTTAGGGACAACGATTTCTATCCAAATATCTGTTTAAGTGGGAGCTTGTGTAGAAGGAAACCTTGTTTCAAGGATATAGTGAGCATGTATGGATTAGAAATGGATAAGTTTAGTGACACTAAATTTGGGCTATAAGAGATCAACATGGAGGATATTCCTATAGATAGGGATCTATGGGCTACAAAATTTATAGAACCAAACTCATTGGTATGAAAAATGAAGAGTGGGTGGTGTTGGAGAGAGAGGAGAGAAGCCATATAAAATTATATTTTATGACTTTGGTATGATCATACATTTCTAAAGAAAAATAAAAAAAATATATCTGTTGAATGTTTGGGGATATGAATTAGGCTAAATCCCAAACTAGGGCAACATAAATCTATACCTCATAATGCTTTGTCCAAGTCAAATAAAACTATTTCCATAGTTTTGATGTATAATATTGCAAAACCTTGAATATGTAAAATAAAAAAAGGGGTTTATAGAAATGAAACTCGTTTTGTAACATCTTGGATAAATACTTCTATCTTTGGGATTTATTGACATTTTTCTATAATATAGATACTCAATAGAGGAGGGTTTAGAGAAAATTAATTAGGAAAATTGTTTCTAATTGCATCCTTGAAATGAATAGGTTTTTAAGGTCCTCCATTTGTCACTAGTCCTCTCCGAAAACAGAAAACCAAAGGGAGATTTGAATTTTCGCTAATATTATATTTAATGATAATGGTAATGAATTTGTTTACCTTCAAACAATTTGTGTTGCTTCATAAGAATCCATGGATGAGCTATACTTTTCAGTTGATATCTACAATGTGATTGAAGCAATTTACCCATAGGATTAAGTTTTCCCCTGCAATATACTTATTGTGAATCGAATTCTAACTACTAGATGAAATTATTTTTTAGCAACGATGCAATTTCTAATGATATTGTGGTTTATTGTATTTTAATATACACATTTGAATGCATAAATTAATTTAGCACCTTGAAACCACCCCCCCACTCGAACCGTGAAAATTAAACAACTTAAAATTGTGATTTCTAAGAATATGTACTAGATTTTGAACAAAATTGACTAGAAAAAATGCTCAAAAAAGGCCCATTTCAGCTATTAGTTATATTACTCATTTTTTTTTAATGCTTTCAAGTACATTGAATTAATGATATGGTGAAGTATTTGATAATACAAAACCAACCTAGATCCATCTTAAATCCCAATTTACCAAGAGGTGAGAGGGATAAAATCTCTTTTCACTTTAAAAGAGGTTTGTATCTCAAGAAATTTGATGTAATATTCCAAAATGGAAAAGGGAGTAATAAAAAAACATAATAGCTGGAAACTATGTACACATAAACTAAATACATCATGAAAATAGACAGAATAGCTGAGCCATATTATTATTAGGAGGTTAAAATACACGTACAACAGTGCTCAAAATATGAAGCACTCAAGCCAAAGAAGAAGGCTAATGTGAACCTGAAGTCCTCCCACATGAGGCACTATGTAACTTTTGGACTGCTGGAGGTAATACTGCATTGTCCCTGCTGCAAATTTCGGGACTACAAGTGCCAAATGAAAATAAAACTGTCGATATGGCAGTTCCAAAGCTTAGATGATGTTGGGATTTCAGATTTTGGATCTATGATGAATACCCAATATAACCCAGAAAGGATTTCCAGATCTGACAATCTTGGAAAATCACCCTTCTAGGGCCTGCAAACATATAATAGTTGGGTATGCATATCTACTACATGAACTCAAGATAAAGATGGTTGCAAATAGATACATTCATCTCAATGCATAGAGGGTTGATCTGTAAAGTCCCTATATTACTAATGTAGTCCCTTATTATGTTAGTGTAGCCCCCCTTATTGTTATTATTATACCCCTGTAACCCCTATATTGTTATTATTGTGCCCTTACATTATTATTGTTAGGTCGGCTAGGATTACATTTTGAACCCACTAGGATTATATTGTGGCCTCATGGACTCCTATATATATAAGGAGGTTTTGGTCATTTGTATCATCCAAGAATTATTCATTCATGTAATTTATTGGAGGTTGCTCCCTCGAAGTGGCTTATTTCTAAGGCATTGATATCTCTTTTCTTCTCTTTTTGGAACTGATTTCACAACATTTGGCATCAAAGCTTTGAGATTCCAGGGTTTCGCTGCTCCAAATAGGTCATCGTGGAATTTTCGCTATAACGTTTTTTCTACGAAGGTTCAGAAGCTGAAAATTTTAGCCTGCGAAGCCAAAATCTTGAGGAACATCATCACAAAATTTTAGAGCTTGGTTCACAATTTTGTTGGAGTTATGATATGTGGAAGTTAGGGATTTTTGCAGGCTCCTCGATTTAACCTAAACAGGTCATCATGGAATTTTCACTATAAAAAAATTTCTACGAAGGTTCAAAATCTGAAATTTTTAGAGCGCGAAGCAGCAATCCTGAGGAACATCGTCGCAAATTTTTTTATCTTGGTTTGCAATATTTTTAGAGATATGGTCTATGGAAGTTAAGACTTTTTTAGGCTCCCTAATTTCATCTCAAAGAGGTGATCGTGGGAAAATCTTCATAACTCTCTCTCTGAGCATCGGATTGGAATTCTGTAAAAAGTGGATGCAAGCACACAGACTATGGTTTCCTGTCTATCAATTTCAGAGCCAAAGGAGGAAACAGTGACACGTGGCAAGTCATACAAGTTCACTCTACTGAACCAGTACATAATTAGGTCATTGTAGGAGATTTTGCACAACTTTGCCTTCAAGAATCCAAATCAGGTTAGACTTGTGGCATTCAAAATATAATTCATTGGGATACCTCAGTACGGAATTTCAGATATTGAATATCCTAAATAACAGAGATAATTCAGTTTCAATATTGAGCTTCTGAAAAGTAAGAAAAAGGTGTGTATTTGGTTTTTTAAAATTGCATAATGTTTGTTTGAAAAAGCAGTTTGAAGTGATTCCAAGCGCATATTTTAGAATTTTTATCCGTATTGGGTTCTATAATTCCTCCAAAAAATAATTCCATACCCATTAAGCCCTCAAAAATATATAGTATGATGCATGAAGAGGAAGAATTGCAGTATGAGATATCGAAATTACAGTACCAAGTGCAACAAATTTCGATCTTACGAAGAGCAACCGAAGATGACATAGATGGATTAAAATTAGAAATGGAGGCTAATTTGGATGGTTTGAAAGATCAAATAATAGCTAATATGGATGATAAATTAGTGGAAGATGACATCGAGCATCAAAAACAAGTTCTCCAACTCTCAAAGTATAACCTAACTTTGGTGCAGAATCTAATGAAAGAACAAGAAGATCAACATCACATCGAAAGAAGTTCTGAAGCAGTCATAGAAACAAGAAATCGACAAGTACGATCAATTTTAGAGTATCTCAACAAGTGGAAGAAATTTCCTGTAGAAGATTCCACATGGGAGAGGATGAGATTTTTATACAGAAGCATCAATAAATAATCAAGCGCTGAGGACAACACTTTTTTGAAGGAGAGGGGCACGTAAAGTCCCTATATTAATAATGTAGTCCCTTATTATGTTAGTGTAGCCCCGCTTATTGTTATTGTTTTACCCCTGTAACCCCTATATTTTTATTACTGTGCCCTTACATTATTATTTTTAGGTCGGCTAGGATTACATTGTGGCCCCAATAGGATTATATTATGGCCCCATGGACTCCTATATATAGAAGGAGGTTTTGGTCATTTGTATCATCCAAGAATTGTTCATTCATATAATTTATTGGAGGTTTCCCCCTCGAAGTGGCTTATTTCTAAGGCATTGATATCTCTTTTCTTCTCTTTTTGTAGCTGGATTCACATCATGATCCCTCATCCAGATCTTCGAGCTAGAAGCTCAAGATATAGTTCCTCCTTCCTCCTCCACTAGATGCAGTTGTTGAATACACAACAGTTGGAATAAACTGCGTTGTCAGGGAGGCTAAAGCTATAGCCTAATTCTAGATGCTGCATTAAAGCTCAATAATGATGGAAATAATCTTAGCAAGGTGAGGGGATGGACCCTCACAGGATTTATAGAAGAAATACTGGAAACTTCTTTCCTCCTTCAGATCTACAAGACTGGACTGTGCAATTCCTTGGGGAGCTGCTATTGCATGGAGGTATGAAATGTTGGTTTGAATTCCAAATATTAATATGCTACTCCTAGAAGACTTATCTTGAAGCATAAGCTGAAAGGATGAAACCTCCACTGGTTTCCTAGCGAAAATGCTAGAAACAACCTCCTCCTCTCAAACCCTCAAGCAGGAATGCGTAATTCCTAAGACTGAATGTGTTGTAGAGATGGGATGAATGTGCAGGCACCAATTCCTGATGATGTATGGAATCTCAAATAAACCTTCCCACAGTAGGCGCTCGAAGTCCCCTGTGGGTAAGGGTGGAATTTCCGCTCGGAAACACCCGTGTGCTAAAAAACACTACAGACTTAGCTAAACAACTGAAGCGTGCATAGAAATGTCAAAGGCAAAATCCATATCTAAAAAGATCAATAATAAAAATCTAATTTCTGCCTTCTATTGTTGCCTTAATCTTCCTTATATGGTTTGTGAGCCTTCCATAGCCCTCGCCCACCTCATAATTGCGCTACACATGTGGCCACTAGCCTCCATGAAGACTCTGTTGTCCTTCCATGTTCTCCACCATCTCTGCATTTAATTCCCACTCTCTACATCATGTGTGCATTATATGCATCACTTCCTCCACTATTTCATCATTAGTGCTCTATGATCTTACTTTTATTGCACCATGATCTCATTTGACTTCCTCCATGATCTCCATGATCTTCTCATTAATGATCCATGGTATCCACTCTTCCTTCATTAAGAAGCTGCTCCACTACTCCACAATGTATATCTACTTCTAATTAACCCACATACACACATCAAAAGTGGATTTTATTCATCTATGGGATTTATGGGTCCCTCCACCCTCTTATTTACTTAATTAATTAGAAAACGTAAGAACTCTAATATTGTAATTATCTGGTGGAAAATTGGGAATATTACATTTGATTCCTCTTGGAACCTGGTAGATCTCGACTTAAGATGGATCTAGAATGTTTTTAAAAGTATGATAATTTATATTTTTTATTTCATGTCTCAAATATACCTAAATATTATGTATTAGTATTTTTTTTGAGAAATATTATTTTTATAAATTAATATAATTATAATATATTAATAATAATTTATGTTCAATATTTTAAAAAATATAAAAATATTTATTTATTGTTTTGTTAAATTATTAATTTTTAATTTTTGAAATTTAAACTTTTAAATTAATCAAAATTAATTATTATATGAATCTTAATTTGGTATAGTCTAACTAATAGACTAACTCACTTTTTGGTGAGAATGTAGCAATATGATTTATAGTAAGATTGTGATTTCATGTCGTTTAAAATAGAATTTTGAATGCATAAATGGATTTTTCACCTCAAAACCCCATGAGACACTTGATCTTCGTACATTAAACTTGAATGTGTGTGTGTACTATATTTGGAATAAAAGTGACCAAAATAAAATGCTTCAAATAGAACCATTTCATCTATTAATTAGACTACCCAAACTTAATTCCTAATCTTGATAAAAAAGTCATAACCTCTCATTATTAATCCATTTATGAATAATAGTGTTTAATTCTTGATTTATTTATTTATAATTTTTAAATCACTTATAAATTGATATGAACATTCTCATATATATTATTTACTATAATCATTGTAAAGTGTTCAATGGGTCTCTCATATACATATATTTGAATTTATTAAATTATTTGTTTTGTGGGTCAAAAGTTCCATTAATACAAAATAGATTTACATTGTGATGAGCATGAATTCTGCAATTTCTTGGCCTACTCCTACCACATTTGTTGGCTAAAAGAACATAGAAAAACCAAAATACTAATAAAGCATACATACAAGAAAACTATGAACTGATATCCCAACTAAACTAAAAGTCCTAAGGATATGAATGAAACCGGAGATCATCCTAGATAAGATTAATTGATCAGATCTTGATGGTCCAACCCAGTGCCTAGAGATGTAGGGGGGTTGAATTTGAAATGGATGTGCTTCTCCATGTGAGCCAATTGTCCCTGAAGATGATATAGATTCCCATATATACGTTGTTGTCCCTGCTGTAAGGTGGCCTACCTATCACTATCCTGGTAATTCCTTTGTACATCGTTCATGAAGCCAATAACTGTATTTTTCTCATCATGGTGGTCTTTGCCAAGTTGTTATAGAAGAAGGGTAACATGCTGAAGGAAATTTTTATGAGTATCAAAGGTTGGAGGAAGCTCAACTCTACCCGAAGTGATCCAGCAAGATCTTGATCGGTATAGTTCAGCAGAAAGGTCTAGTCAACTTCAGCAGTTCGATGATCAGTTCAATCTTCATACACACAATTTCATCAGTTTTGGTCCTTTAATATCATGGTCATCATGTGGATGAGAAGGTGAATTTTGGGGTTAAAATGGTGATGTAATTATACTAAGTGCTAAGACCTAATCCTAAGTTCTAATCCTAGCACTAAGGATCTAAAGCTTATGTAAAAATCCCTAAGTTTAAAACCCTAAACATTAAAACCCTATCCACATTAATATATGTCTTATGCACAACCCTAAAAGACCTAAGCACTAGGTTTTGAAAACTTATACATGGTGATAAACATAAAAATAAGTTGAAAAACCCACATTCAGACTATATATTAAAACAAATTAAAATAAACCACAGTGCTAACTGTGTTCTTTCAAGACCGCGTCAGATGTAAAAAAATACATGTGACAATGTGTTAACCACTGCGGAGTTGTTTTGACAGATGTCTTAGCCGCTAGCTGTAAAATCACATAGATACCGCGTCAGATAAGCATGTGACAAGGTCACATTGGAACCACCAGATGTAACCATGACCGTCGGACCCTTATTGTCGGGATAATCCATAACCGTCGAATAAACTCACCTGATCACACGCAATAGCTCCACGAATCTGCCCTGTTTGCTGACTGCCAAGGGTTTATTCCTATCCAAATTTTTATTTTTGGTTTTTACATTTAATTCAACACTGAAGGCTTTGGAATAATATCCCTAAGGTTCATGAATGAAGGGATTCGAAACATTTTTCACCAAATTTTCTAAAACAAATTGCTAAGTTTTGAAACAGTGGTTCGATGTAGGCCTATTTAATCCATGGCATTAGCTCATGAAGTCATCTTGGATTTTGTGAAGGCATAGTGCTTTTCGAGTGCAGTTTCAAAAGGTCGGAGGCAATTCTATTTGCAGCATTTTTCAACCGTCGGTGGTCGAAATTGAGCATGGAGACAAGCGTCGAAAAGGCAACGAAGAGTAATTTCTATTTATAGGGTTCAGAAGTGCCTGTGAGGATAGTAATTTTGTTCCATTTCAATGTAAATATTCTTCAAGATCAATCCTAATAAAAACAGACGCCCACTTAAAAGCGGACCCGGAGATGTAGTCCAGGAGGGATGAACTCCTTCATCAAATTGTTTGCCTCTTCTTCTCTCTGATTATTGTTGTTATTTAATTCATTTATGATGCTATTTTATGTCATTTTTCATTAAAGCATACTTCAGTTAACATTCAATTCTAAAGGACAAACTAATCAAACTGCTTAAGCACTTTATTCGATCAATTACGGATCATTTTGGTATCAAAGAAAGTTGTGCTTGTAGTTTTTTTGTTAATGGATGTTAACTAGGTTGTGATTGCAACGTGGAAAAGGAGAGCTTGAGTAATTCGATCCAAATATCGGAAGTTGGAAAGTCAATCATCAATCAACGATGACAGGGACTGAGACCGTTGAGACTCCTGAAGCTATTGAAAAGAAACCCATGGATGAAAATCAAATACAACAGATGTTTCTAAACATGCAAAAAATGTTGGCAGGATTATATAAAGACAAGAAGAAGAGGGATGCAACCTCATCGTAAAAGGCATCAAAGAAGGACAAGGGTAAAGGCAAGGTAGATAAATCTCCTTCTCCTCTGTCATCTCCATCATCTTCTTCTTCCTCTTCTACTTCTAGTTCTGAATCAGAAAAAGAAAATAAACCTAAGTGTCCATTATTCAAACTTGATGTTAAGTTCGAATTACCTGTGTATGATGGTGAAATAAACCCTGAGAAAATAGATAATTGGGTAAAAAAATTAGAATTATATTATTGTATTCAAGATATTACTGATGATAATACAAAGATCCAATTAGCTACTCTTAGAATGGGGGGTACTGCTTTGATGTGGTGGGAGAGTAGGACACATATAGATTTAAAGCGTAAGGCAAAAGTTATCACCTCATGGAATGAGTTTATTAAAGCTCTAAAGAAAAAATTCTATCCGTTGGGTCACACACAACAAGCTGTAATTGATTGGTAGCGGTTGCGACAAGGTAAGGGACAAAGTGTTCAAGAGTTCACACAGGAATTCAGAAAGAAAGCATTATCACTCGGTATTTCTTTAGACACAAAAGAAACTTTGTTGAATTATATTGGCAGTTTGCATCCATATTTGTAACATTCATTATTAATTTTCATTCCTAATGATTTTGATGAAGTTTGTGTCCAAGATATTCATGTCGAATCAGGCAGTAGACCATTCAAGTTTACACCAAAGGCATCTAAGCAAGGGGAAACCAAAGACAACAAGAAGAAGGGAAAATCAAAGGGAAAGAAGACTACCACCGCTCAGAAGGAAGATGAAAGACCTAACTATAAAAATTTCCAAAGGATCAGTCATACTGAAGCTAAGTGTTGGAAACTTCATCCAAAACTTAAGCCAAAAAAGTTCCAAAAGAAGAAGGGTGATAAGAAAGCTTCGACAACTGTTCAGCAGGACTTGGGATCCGATGCAAGTGATGAAGGCAAAATCACTGCTATGGTTACAACAGGTAAAATCTCTGAAGCTAGCACTTCTACCTCTTCAAATATCACATAGTTGAATGAAGGAAAAAGAATCGAGTTATTTCATATAAGGGTAAATTCAAAGCATACTAAGATAGATACATTGTTCGATACGGGATCACAAGAAAATTTGATTTTTGAGTCATTGGTTAAACAATTGGGTTTGAAAACACATAATTATCCAAAACCATATCCTTTAGGTTGGTTAAAAGATCAAACTCAGATTCATGTTACCAAATAGTGTCGGTTAAAATTTGCAATCACAGCTAACTATGTCGATGAAGTGGGTCTAGATGTGATACCGTTAGACATTTGTGGAATTTTCTTAGGAAACCCTTATCTCTATGACCGTGATGTAGTATTCTATAGGAAGGAACATAAGTATCATCTTAAGAAATATGGAATTGAATATATCGTAAGGACACATAAAACTAAAAATCACTTGGACTTAATCAATGCTAATCAGATGAAGCGCTTAATTAGTTCAAGTAAAAGATACATTTTCATGGTTGTTAAGGAGTAGCATAAAGATTTGCAAGATGCATTTACAGGTTGTGATGTTCAGTTTAAGTATAGTTTGGTTAAAGTGGTAGAATCATTTTAGAATCTATTCAAAGAACCTAAACATCTTCCTCCAAAAAGAGATATACAACATGAGATTTAGTTAATCTCTGATGCCCCTCTTCCTAATGTTGGTATGTATTGAATGTCAATAATAGAGAATGAAGAAATTAAAAGGAAAATTCAGGAATTGGTAGAAAATTTTTTAATTCAACCAAGTACATCTCCATGTGGTTCACCTATCATTCTAGTTCCTAAGAAATATGGAACATGGAGAATGTGTGTTGATTTTAGAGCCTTAAATAAAATTACAATAAAAAATAGGTACCCTACTCCTAGGATTGATGATTTGCTCGATCAATTGAAGAGTGCTATTTACTTTACTAAGTTGGACTTACGTAGTGGATATCATCAAATAAGGATAGCAAAAAATGATATATGGAAAACAACATTTAAAACTAGGCAAAGACTATTTGAGTGGTTAGTAATGCCTTTTGGTTTATGCAATGCGCCAAAAACTTTTATGAGAGTCATGAATGATGTTTTTCAACCATATATCGACAAGTTTGTCATTATTTATTTATATTATATCTTAATATTCAGTTCAAGAGGAACATGTTAAGCATGTTAAGCAAGTTTTTCAAATATTGCACAAAGAAAAACTATACATTAAACTATCAAAATGTGAATTTGGGAAAACTTCATTAGTTTATCTAGGATACATAGTTGGAGGTGGTCATTTAAAGATATATCCAGCTAAGATATATGTAATCCTTAAGTGGCCAAGACCACAAAATGTGACTGAAGTCAAAATTTTTCTAGGGGCAGTTCAGTATTGGAGAAAATTTATTTCTTAGTTTTCTTTGATTGCATCACCATTACATGCTCTAACAGGATCTAAAGTCATTTTTCAATGGGGAAGTGAACAACAAAAATCATTTGATACACTTAAGCAGAAATTAGTTACAGCACCAGTCTTAGCATTACCTAATCTTCAACAACCATTTGAAATAAAAACGGATGTAAGTGGATATGCAATGGGAGCAGTCCTACTCCAAAATGGAAAGCCAATTTGTTTTCATTCTGAAACTTTTTCTAAGGCAGTAATTAATTATCTAACATATGATAATGAACTATTTTCTTTAGTAGAAAGTGTAAATAAATGGAAACATTACATTATGGGTAAGGAAATAATGATTCATATAGATCATCAGCCACTTCAATACCTTCAATCACAAACTAAGTTGCAACAATCTCGTCACTATGGATGGATGGGATTTCTTCAATAGTTTCACTTAGTAATCAAATATAAGAAAGGAACAGTTAATAGAGTAGCTAATATGTTGTCTAGACCATATTTGAATGTTTCAATAATACTACAAAATAGCTCATTGAAACATGACATTTATGTAGAACAGTATAGTACTGATGAAGATTTCAAAGAAATATATGAATTACTAACTCATGGTACTCAGATAGAAGAAATCAATTATCATATTCATGATAGGTTATTATATCATCTGGGTAAGTTATGTGTTCCATAGACAGAAAGGGTGCAAGTTGTTACACCGTTTTTTGGTCATCTAACCTTTTATCATTAGATGGACCCAAGTACACCATGCAAGACCAGTTTTACCCTAAGTAAAACTGCTTTCACTATGTTAAAACAGGAAACCCCAAAAGGAAATATTAAACAAACCTATATTTGTTTCATTTTCCTCATGGAATAATTAATTAAACCATAGTTTAATTATTATTCCCAGTCATGTTTAACCCAAAATCAAAGAAATTAATTAGATAAACCTTTATTTATCTTATTATTTTCTAGGAATAATTATTTAAACCTTATTTAGATAATATTCCTTGTTAAATATGACCAAATCACCCACAAGTAATTAAATAAATCATTATTTATTTAATTGTCTCCCAACCACTTCCTTAAATAATTAAATAAATCATTATTTATTTGATTATCTTCTAACCGCTTCCTTAAAAAGATAAATAAATCATTTATTTATTTATTTAGTTTTGACAAATTAAGGGATTTGACCCAAGTCAAATACCTTTTCCCTCCAACAAATATAATAAAATATTCCATAAAAAGTGGATCTAGATTTGGTTAACCCATGCACCAAGATCTAGAATGACCCAATATTTTGTTATAAATAGGAGGGTTTTTCCTACCATTCTTCACCTTTTGTTGCCTATTAGATCACTCTTGGATCTATACAGTTGGTCACATTTTTCCATCATTTGCTGTGTGAGCTCCCATTGAGCTCCTTTCTTTGCATTGGGTTTTCTACACCAACAAGAGAGATAAATCTTAGATCTGAAGTGCTGAGGACTTCCAAGAACCCATCCCACTGAGGAGAATTGGATACGCCTTCTTGTTTTCCTCCCAGGTGCCCAAGTAATATAAAAATTCTTTCAAAAATTGTTCTTGTCTTGTCTATTGGTATATGGAGCAAACCCTTGTTTTTTCTGCTTAATGTCTTTCCATGCATAGATCTGGTTTTTTGCAGCTCTTTTCTGTTTAACTAACCGCAGATCTGAAGATATTGGCAGCCACTTTTTTTGTTAGGGCTATTAGTTATGCGTAGCTAAAGTGGTCCTTTTTCGTACACTTTGACAAAGGATTCATACTAGCAAATGGCGACTCCACGCGGATTTTAAATTACGACCACTGTCGTTTTTCATATTCCTGCATATCCAGCTACTTCAGACCCTAGGGTTTCTTTTCAGATGTTTATTTCTCCTATTTTTATGTTGTTTTTCTTACATCAAAACCATAAAACATCAAAATTTCTAACTTCTGTGTGGTTCTGGCCCTATTTCGCAGGTAAGCGACACCAGCCGCAACTGAGACGACAACTTTTCTGAAAATCTACCGCCGAGACAACCGGAACGGGGGGTCGCACTTTTTGGCCCATAAAATGTGACCTAGACCTCCAGGTCGCACTTTTCTACCCCTTTTCTGTGACCTGCACTGAAAACAGGTCAGAATTTGCGACTTGCCAGTTTTTCAGTGATTTTTTTGCAATTTTTATGGGTTTTGCTGCAACTTCTATCAAGGTCTTCCAGCCTCTATCTCAGCCTGCCTTGACCAAGTTCTGATCTGTTTTTACTCATCTAAGTGGGAACCTAGCCCCCTAGGGCTTCAGTACCCTCCACTTTTTGTGGAAGAGTTTGAGCTGTTTCAGCCGTCTGTTTTTTAGAGCTTCAGCCTCCCTTTTTCCAGATCTGTTACCTCCCTTTCAGATCCATTGTAATTAGCCTTTCTTCCTTTCAAATCACCTCTTGTCGTTTTGTTTGGACCTCTTTTTAGGGCCTCCTCCTTGCCCCCTCCGTTTTTTGCTGATTACCTCCCTTTTTCCAGCCACCTTGCCTCTGTCTCTTGGCTGTGATCTGCACCTCTTTCCAGCAGTTTTATCCTCTAGATCCCTGTCCCTTTTGACCCTAGATCTATTGGCCTCTTTTTATGTGTGTTTCGCATAGATTTTTGCCCTCTTTTAGAGTAGTTTTGAGAGACCCGCCTTCTTGGGTTAGATCGATGCATAGTTAACTGTTAAATGTTCTTTTTTTTTCAGAAATCTATATTGTTCTTTGTAGATTTCTTTTCAGTTACGCAACACACTTTTTCTTGCTCTCAAAACGAAAAGGGTTTAAAAATTAAAATTAACGCACATCACACACTGACCCTAAGTGAAGAAGTGCCTGGTTAACATCGCCTGGCAAAGACTTTAAAATCAATTGTCACTGCACCTCATCTGCCCTTGACATTACTTGATTCTGTCCCTTTCTTCCCTTGTCGGTTTTCTTCTTCCTGTCATCATTGAGCCCCCAAGGCGCCTTTCTCGGAGATTTCTTGGCCTTCACCCTCAGTTTCCAGTTGATCGACCTGCTCCGCACCACCGTCATCGAGCCAGTCCACCTTCGAGTCTGCACTCCGACTCCTCTCCTGATTCATTGGGTCCTCCTTCTCCTCCTGGTTCTCCCCCTGTCACCTTCACTATGTCTGGTCCAGGGCCTAACGCTAGCGGTTCTCCCGGCCCCAATGCCGGCCCTACTACTAGCGGAACCGCCACAGGAACTATCCCGGCCACCCCCGTGCTGCCGTACATTGCAGGCCTCAGCCTCCCCGATTTCCATCAGTTGATCAATGACCCCATTCACCACAATGCTAATTGGCCTGCTATGCCAACCAAGCTCCCCTCCAACATCCCTAAGTTTGTGGGCCTTAATGGAGAAGATCCAACCAATCATGTCCGATCTTTCCACGTGGTGTTCCTCCAATTCCATTACCGATGACTCCATCCGTCTTCGTTTGTTCCAACGCACTCTTACTGGCGTAGCTTCTAAATGGTATGTCGAACAAGCCACCTCTAGCCATACCACCTTTGAGACTCTTGCCCAAGCCTTTTTGTTGTATTTCCAGCTCCCTCTCCGATACGATACTGGCACGGAGCTCTTGACTTCCTTCAAGCAATCCTCTTCAACACACCTTTTCGCCCATGTTCAGGAATGGCGACGAAGACGGAGCTTATGTCGAGCCCCGCCCTTCGAAGATCGGGTTTATATGGACTGGTTCCTTCGCACCCTTCCAGCTCCCATCGGAAAATATGTCACCTCTCATTTTCCTCAAATCGAAGAAGCCGCCCTCCAAATAGCCTTGAAATATGACCTGATCTACGCTCAATCTGGTTATGTTTATACCGTCCTTCCTGACCTCCCCAGGCCCGGTGGCGCTAATGCCCTGGGGGCATCTCATTCCACCAACGGTATTGTTGGAACCCTTTCCCATCTGTAAGCTCAACCTCCTATGGGCTATGGTACCCCTCAGGGAGGGGCCAGCACCTCCAGCACTCTCCCCCCTCCCGGTAGCATGTATCCAGGATACGGCATGCCTCCTCCTTTTGCCCAACCTCCTGCTTACCTCAATGTTGCCCAACCCAACCCTTACCTTTATCCTCAGCCTGGTGCGCCAGCTCCTCCAGCATATGCGCTTCCATCTCCCTTGCCTCCTCCAAACCCGCAACAACACTTACAGCCCCCTCCAGGGCAAGTATTTTCACAGCAGGGCACAACTAATCCCCCTTCTTCTCAAAGAAGGCGGAGAGACAACCAAAACTAATCTGCCCCTGGTACCCGAGGACCCAATTCTGGTGTGGACCGTGACACTGGCAACCAGCAATAGGGCATTCAGCCCAAGCTGGACAGGCCGCTTCGCACAAACAAGCCATGTTCGTGTTGCGGTGTTTATGGTCATTACACCCACGATTGTCCCCTTTTACCCCAGATGCGGCAGATGTGGGAGTCTCAAGCCACATTCTGTGGACAACACGCCTCCCCTCATGCTCCTCCTAATGTGGCCACTACTCAACCAGCTGTGTTTACCGATCCCTTCCCTCAGCAAGGATTTGTGGCTACCCAACCGCCTGATAACCAGGTCGCCACTCCCCCTTCCATTTCTGGTTCCTCCGATTACCAGATCCTCTTGATGCACTCCGACCCTAACCCGCCCGTCGATCTTCACCTTCAAACTCGGTCTCGTCAGTACCCTAAGCCTCCTGCTCCGTCTGCCCCCGAGCCTCCTTCTTCAGGTTCTACAGAGCCTCTTTCGACATCCAGCGGCCCCTTACATATCCCTCAACCCAAAGTTGAGGTTCATACCAAGATTCCTAAGGAACCACTACATCGAAACACTGCTTCTGGTCGAACTGCTCACTCATATAATATAGTAGACGATTTGGCACAATCCCCTGCTGCCATTTCCACACTGGAACTCCTCCAGTCATGCCCTTCCCAAAAGAAGGCTCTACTATCTGCCGTGGGCGCTATAGATCCTGCTGATGACCAAATGATTGTTTTCGACACCTCTCAATCGGACCATCCTCCTCTCCCTCCTTCCATCGCCTTCCAAATCCCAGTCAAAATTCAGAATGCCAACGTTTCCCGGTGTATAATTGATGAGGGGGCATCCACCTGTGTGATGTCCGCTTCGGTTTGGAAGCAACTCGGATCTCCTGAGCTGGCCCCTTCCATGATCACCCTTCGAGCGTGGGACGGCCATGCCTCCCAACCCATTGGCCTATTCCGTAATTGTCCTATCACTCTCGCCGGTAAGACTGTTTGCGTTGACGTCGAAGTCATTGACGCCACGCTAGACTACAACATTCTATTGGAGCGAAGCTACACCTATGCTATGTCTACTGTCTCATCCACGGTTTTCCGCAAGATGTCTTTCCCCCATAATGGAAAGATAGTCACCATTGACCAGTTGACATATCATGAGCCAAAATCTCAGACCTCACCTAAGACGACCATCTCTTCTGTAGCCAACAAGAAAACTGTCGATTCCTTGACCAGTGTCTGCCCCGGCGTTTACAAAGATTCCTCCCTGCTTGGAACTTTCCCTAACCTTCCTCCTCCTCCCATCACTGATCCCAGCTCCTCGAATGTTTGCATGATGCAATCATCTCAGGCTACCCATAAGCGGCCTGCCTCGGCTAGTCAGCAACCTTCCCCTCGCCCTCTGCAACCTGCTCCTAACCATTCATCTCAGCCAGCCGGACCTCCTCCTTCTGGCCCTCCCCCTACAGCTGGTATCTCTGAACCTCTTTATCCTCTCGGATCAGTTCCTCCTGGCCTCAACCATCTCGAAGCCGTCCCTCCTGGTCATTTCCCTGCTGGGTAGATCCCTTTCCTAGCTCCCCCTCCCGGAGTATATTCTGTCCCCGTCATGGCCACCCTCTCTCTCCCTAACTTGACCTTGGGCATTCCAGTCTGGTACCTTGATCCCCCTGCTGCCACCCCTCCTGGTCACCCCAAACATTACATGGCTTTGACATCGGTTCAACAGGTCCCCCTCGCTTCCTCCATTGCCACTCTACCCCTAGCACCTCCACAGGACCCTTCTCCTATCAGGACAGCTCCCGGGAAGAAAGGCAAAGCCCGCAAGGGGGCACCCAAAGACAAGACCACCACGACTGACCCGACTCCTCCTCCGCCCGCGAAGCCTTGTGCCTTATGTGATGTCACCGGTCATGCCACCCATGCTTGTCCTGAGTTACCCCGTATTCAGCCCATGGTTAAAGTCGCGTTCCTCGAGTCTACGGTCCCTGAAGCCTCCACTCCTTCTTCATCCGTAACCAAGAACCCCAAGACTCTCCGCGCCAACAAACCCTGTGCTTTGTGTGGCGTTCATGGCCATTACTCCCACCATTGTCCTCACCTGACGCATTACCGCGCCTCTTTAGAGGTGATCCGCGAGTATGAGGTTGAACAAAATCAATCCGCCTCTCCCATCCTCGCGCAGTATGCTTCAGGTCAGCCTGAGGATCCCCCCGCTCCCATCGACATTCCCCCCCTGATGTTCAGATGACGGAGTCTACTGTAACCATTCTTTACCTATCCTCCTCTGCGCGACACTCGGAGCCAAGCCCCCCTGCATCCTCCCCTGTTGTGTCACCTACCCACCCCTTTCCTACCCATACACGAGATCACTCCACCCGTGTCTCTATTGACCTTCGCAGCCCGAGTCCTCTCTATACTTCCGATATCCCTCATATACCACCCTCCAGTTTTTATATGAGTCACAGTCATCCCGCTCCTTTCACCCCCTCCCGCAGTTGCCGCCCGATGTCTTCTGTGCACTCACGCTGCCATCATTGCCTCTCCTCCCCTCATTTGTTGTCTTGTAACACCATTCCGCAAGACCCTCCGTCCACACCCTTTATCGGTTACGCCGATGGTGCAAGTCGTTACTCCCAGAATCTAGCCTCGACAGGTTGGGCCATCTTCACACCCTTGCATACCGTTGTTCTCTCTAACGGGGTCTGCATTGGTTCTGCCACCAACAATCAGGCCGAATATGATGCAGTGCGTGGTCTCTTAGCCGATGCCCTCTTTCATTGCATCCTCCATCTGCACGTTCATTTGGATTCCCTACTTCTTGTAATGCAACTAAATGGTGTTTATCGTGTGCATAACCCTGTGCTGTTTAGACACTATTTACGGGTGAAACTCTTGATACGTGCATTTGAAACCATCACTTTCAACCATGTACCTCGAGACCAGAATCACTATATAGATAGTATCGCAAACCATGTTCTAGATTGGCATTTATCACACGCATTTCATACAAGACAATAACATTCATAATCATTAAAAACGATGCATATCCATAATATGTGTCGCAAAAAAACATGTGTTTCGAGTCCATCTACTCCGATACATATGACATGCCCACAGCATGTTACAAAAAACTCAAAACTGGGGGCACCACTTGCCCCTACATACACACTAGAGGGCACCAGATGCGCCACACCTAATCACTATCTGGTGGATCCCGAGCCAATGGCTCTGCCCCTGCAACCCGTAGATCACGTATGCCTTGAACGGCCATCACCATGCGCCGCATGACACCTCGCCATTCCGAGGGCAGACCAATGCACGCCTCCACGTACTGGTCGTCTAATTCTTGCCACCTACGCTCTGAAACTCCGGTCAGCAACATCTCACATCTACGGTGGATGTCCTCCAGAAGGGCGGCTGCATCCTCATTGTGCGCTGCTCTCGACCCACTAGGACCTGCAGCTGCAGCTGCTGTCGGTCGTCCCATATATCCGACCGATTTTACCGGTGATATATCTGCATACCAACAGTACATGAATCAGTACCCTAAATTACGATTCAAACAACTGTAAACATGCTCATACAAGAATAGCAATCTGACACTTACCATCGGGCCCCCAGACTCGACCAGGCGGAAGTGGCAGGTCCAGATCTCCACAATAACTCATCCCACTATAGGGATAGTCGTCTATGTACAATGGCATCTGATCCCAATGGGCAAAAAACTCAGGTCGAAACACTCGCCCGACCGCCCCTCCTCCTCCTCTGCACAGTAGCCGTCCCAAACGACGCATCTTGGGCTCTCTCGAGCCCCCATCTGGAAGCTGTACACGAGGCCTCAAGGTCGGGATCTTCTCAAAGAAGAAGGCGCACAATAAAGTCCCATATGAGCAATCATGGTTCACCTGCCGCCTGCATAACGACAACTGTCGCTTTAGCGCCACCAACATCATTTGGGCCCACCCATAGTAGGTCCCGCCCAACACACTCTCCACTAGCATCATCTGCCCCCCAGTGATGTGATGGAACGCCTGGTTGCCCAGGATCCGTAGCACAGCTGCGGCCACTGCACGGGTTTCTAGCCTCTCTAGATCCCCGATCGGTATTCGAGTCCCCTTGACTTGGAGACCCGGTCGACAATGGCGCTCCAAAAACTCCATGATATGCCGCCCCCGCGGCAGTACTGGCTGTGTGTTCCCCACCATCCCTAGTGGCAGGAGACCAGCCAGGAAATACACGTCCTGGACCGTCAGTTCGATCCTATGCCCCTGCACTACGAAGACCTCCTGATCTGGATCCCAGTAACTGATAACCCGGGCCAATAATGGTTCTCCTGCTCTCATCAAAGGGTTCTCCAAGAACTTGAGAACCCCAAACCTGGCCAATATACGACGGACGCCCTGGTCCGCCTGGATCTCTGCCCGTAGTATCCCCAGGTCTCTTTCTCTCCAATTAACCCGTAAATCTGCCATACCTGCACAAACACATCATTTTTGTCAGCTTACAGATCGGGAATCCCATAACCAAACACAACAACCCAGCTCTCAGCCATCAAACAGCACCAAACCCCCCTCTTCTCCCAGGTCGCAGTTTTCTGCTCTTTTCTGGACCAAGTCGCACTTTTTGCCCTGATACCTGCGTCCTAGGTCGCACTTTTTTCCCCAAAAAGTGCGACCCGGCCGTAGAGATGAAGGAGGGGCTGTTTCTGGGATTCTGGGCCCTAAACTGAAAATGTAACCCATCAAAATGCAAGAGAAAGGTTAGGCCTCTTACCTGCAACTGACGGATCTCGATTCCAACGGTCGGTTTGTCCGCTACGTTCGCCGCAAGATTTAGGGCCTTCTCTCCTCTCTACATTCACCACAGCAACAATAGCAAATGAGTGATTTTGGAGGAAAAACTGCCTTATTAAAAGAGAACCCCTGTTTCTTCTTTCGACTGCTGCGACCACACCGTAGCCCCGTTTGACGAACCGTCTGCACCGTTGGAAAGCTCTCACTGAGCCCTCAAATGGGTATCTGTTAGTTTTTTGTGATCTGATACTTCACCAAGACACATTTTGTCCAAGAAGGGTCACTTCACCTCTCCTTAAAATCGAATTTCCTCACTTACGACACTTGTACGTAGGGCACCATCCTGCCTCCTTACTTGTCTTTGTTCGTGTCGATTTTTGTCATGAGTTCCCATCTTGTACTCATGTTTCCACGGTCCCCCATTGGGGCCTTTACTGTGTGGCAGCACCATCGAGTCGCCCTTGTTTAGAGCATCCAAGTTGAGTCATCATTCCCTCCATGGGGTCTATACCGAGTCCCTTTTTACCCCACTATAGCCCTCTATCCTTCATTGCTTGGTCTCTCTCTTGTGTCGCACATTATGACCTCCAATCCCACTGTCCCCTGTCCCATTTGATATTGTGTCAGTCGCTGCCATGTCATTCATGCCCTTTATGCTCTAACAAGGGAAGTCGTCCATTAGCTACTCAGTCCTTTCCACTTCACTATCATCATTAGTGTCAGTCTGCCCGTCGCTCTACTCTTTTCTCTCGTGCCTTAGTTGAGGGCCTCTCATTACCTCACCTATGGTGGACCTCCTTCTGTCAACATCAGTTCATTACCTCACCTATGGCGGACCTCCTTCTATCGACATCAGCTCATTCATTCCAGAAGCCAGGTCTAGAGAGCAGTGTACCTTGGTTCCAGCTTCCACTCTTGTTCGGTGCCTCGGATCAGGAAAAGGGATATCTCCTTTCCTTTTGACTTGATTGTTTCTCCAACTCCTTTCCGCATGATCGAGATTCATATACTTGATGGTCCAGTGATCCAGCAGTAGCTCTTGATGATTCCTGGGTGTGTGTGAGATGTTTCAAACCTCATGAGGGGGTGGCCCTACAGGTAGCCCCCCACATGCCCGGATGACCTCTTCTTTGCAGCCTTCGATGCAGCTCCAGATATTTGATGATGTTGGCCGTATCCACTTGCAGTGCCTCTTTGACTTGCATGTATCAGTCAGATTTTGTGAGCCCTTCCCCATTTACAGGGGGAATTTGGGTTGTATTTGTATCTCATGTACTCAGATATTATTGTACAAGTCCTGGCTGTTATCCCAGGCACAGCATCTATGTGGGATTCTTCATTGTATTTTTTATCTGGCTCATGATTATGCCAGCTGTACTTTATGGTTCGATCCCTTGTTTACTGGACACACTATTCTTTTGTACTTTGTCTCGGCGGGCATAGGTATGCCTCCCCCGCCACCTTCAGCATAGGTACCCTCTCATAAAAAGAGACTTGTTGCACCTGTGAGTCTCGTCTCCTCAGGGTCTAGTCCTTCAGCACACTATCTACCTCACATTTCTCTCTCTGAGATCCCTTTTGTTGTCTAGTGATTGTGTTCTTAAAACGTACTTCGGTCATACGATTTGCTCCTGACACTCGCACGCTGGGGGGCAATCTGTTACACCATTTTTTGGTCATCTAACCTTTTATCATTAGATGGACCGAAGTACACCATTCAAGACCAGTTTTACCCTAAGTAAAACTGCTTTCACTATGTTAAAACAGGAAACCCCAAAAGGAAATATTAAACAAACCTATATTTGTTTCATTTTCCTCATGGAATAATTAATTAAACCATAATTTAATTATTATTCCCAGTCATGTTTAACCCAAAATCAAAGAAATTAATTAGATAAACCTTTATTTACCTTATTATTTTCTAGGAATAAGTATTTAAACCTTATTTAGATAATATTCCTTGTTAAATATGACCAAATCACCCACAAATAATTAAATAAATCATTATTTATTTAATTATCTCCCAACCACTTCCTTAAATAATTAAATAAATCATTATTTATTTGATTATCTTCTAACTGTTTCCTTAAAAAGATAAATAAATCATTTATTTATTTATTCTTGACAAATTAAGGGATTTGACCCAAGTCAAATACCTTTTCCCTCCAACAAATATAATAAAATATTCCATAAAAAGTGGATCTAGATTTGGTTAACCCATGCACCAAGATCTAGAATGACCCAATATTTTGTTATAAATAGGAGGGTTTTTCCCATCATTATTGACCTTTTTTTGCCTATTAGATCACTCTGGATCTATACACTTGGTCCCATTTTTCCATCATTTGCTGTGTGAGCTCCCATTGAGCTCCTTTCTTTGCATTGGGTTTTCTACATCAACGAGAGAGACAAATCTTAGATCTGAAGTGATGAGGACTACCAAGAACCCATCCCACTGAGGAGAACTGGATACACCTTCTTGTTTTCCTCCCAGGTGCCCCATTAACATAAAAATTCTTTCAAAAAACGTTCTTGTCTTGTCTATTGGTATATGGAGCAAACCCTTATTTTTCTGCTTAATGTCTTTCCATGCATAGATCTGGTTTTTTGTAGCTCTTTTCTGTTTAACTAACCGCAGATCTGAAGATATTGGCAGCCACTTTTGTTGTTAGGGCTATTAGTTATGTGTAGCTAAAGTGGTCCTTTTTCGTACACTTCGACAAAGGATTCATACTAACACAAGTCATTCGGGAAGCTCATTATTCTCGAATAGCAGGGCATTTTGGAGTAAGTAAAACTATGGCACAAATTCAAAGGTATTGTTATTGGCCTCGTATGTATGAAACAATATCAAAGTACATTAAATTATGTGTAATGTGTTCAACAAGAAAGCCAAGTAATCGAAAGATTGGTTTGTACATGCCACTTCCAGTTCCTTTGTGACCATGGGAAAGCATTTCCATGGATTTTGTTGGAGGACTGCCTATGTAAAGAAAAGGACATGATTATATGTATGTCATGGTTGATAGATTTAGCGAAATGTGCATTCTTGTTCCATGAAAAAAGCAAGTCACTGCAGAACAAACAGCCCAAATGTTCTTCCAACAGGTATGGATTCACTTTGGGTTACCTACTTCTATTATTTCTGACCCAGATACTCGCTTTGTAGGGGAATTTTGGTCTACTTTATGGGGACTCATGGATACCAATATGAAAAAGAGCACAACCTTTCATCCACAGACCGACGGACAAAATGAAGTGGTGAATAGAACCGTAATACATATTCTTTGGGGTTATTGCAGTACACATCCTAAGTTGTGGGATGAATCACTACCTTATGTGCAGCATGCTTACAACTGTGCTCTACATTCTTCAACTCAAAGATCACCTTTCGAAACATGTTTGGGCTATCTACCAAAATCACCGATGGACTTTGTTTTCGGTGAAGAAGATAAAGTGGATGGACGAGATGATTCAAGCAAGGCAGTCAAGTTCATTCAGCAGATACAACAAATACATGAGGCAGTACGGGATCAGTTGGAGAAAAGTGAGGGAAAATACAAATTGCGTCATGACAAGCATCGAGTCGATCATCATTTTCAGATCGATGATCAGGTATGGTTGTATATCAAAAAAGACATGTTAAAAGGGGAAGGTAAGAAACTAAAGTCTATCAGGTATGGTCCCTTTAAAATTATTGAGAAGATTGGAAACAATGCATTCTGATTAGATTTACCGCCTTACATGCATATTTACTCAGTTGTGAATGTTGAAAATCTAAAATTGAATGAACCTCCGGTGATTGTTGATCCCGAGGATGATACACAGATTCCTTTGATTGATGATTTATCACTTGAGTACATGACAGAGTTGTAGTTAGATATCGTCTCAGATAGAAGATTTTGTACTTCCAGACAAGGAGATGTGGAATATCTTCGAGTGGGACTCAAGGGCATGAATTTGAGTAAGGCGAAATGGATGGAGATCGAAAAAGTGAGGGGTTTGTATCCTCACCTAATGTCTGCTTAAAATCAATCTTTTCTAGTCCAAAATCTTTTAAGTGGAGAGGATTGATCCAGGAGGATATTGATCAGTACAGTTCAGTAGAAAGGTCTAGTCAACTTCAGCAGTTCGATGATCAGTTCAATATTCATACACACAGTTTCGTCAGTTTTGATCCTTCAATGTAATGGTTGTCATGTGGATGAGAAGGTGAATTTTGGGGTTAAAATGGTGATGTAATTCTACTAAGTGCTAAGACCTAATCCTTGCACTAAGGATCTAAATATTATGTAAAAATTCCTAAGTTTAAAACCCTAAACATTAAAACCCTATCCACATTAATATAAGTCCTATATACAACCATAAAAGACCTAAGTGATAGGTTTTGAAAACTTATACATGGTGATAAACATAAAAATAAGTTGAAAAACCCATGTTCATACTATATATTAAAACAAATTAAAATAAACCACAGCGCTAACCGCGTGGTTTCAAGACCATGTCAGAGGTAAAAAAATACTTGTGACAATGTGTTAACCGCGACAAAGTTGTTTTGACAGATGTCTTAACCGCCAGATGTAAAATCAAGTAGAGACCGCGTTGGATAAGCATGTGAAAACGTCACACTGAAACCGTCAGATGTAACTGTGACTTCTGGACCCTAACTGATCACACGCAACAGCTCCATGAGTGCACCCAGTTTGTTGACCGTCAAGGTTTTATTCCTATCCAAAGCTTTATTTTGGTTTCTTACATTTAATTCAACACCTAAGGTTTTGGAATAATATCCCTAAGGTTCATGAATGAAGGGATTCGAAACCTTTTTCACCAAATTTTCTCAAACAAATTGCTAAGTTTGGAAACAGTGTTTCGATGCAGGCCTATTTAATCCATGGCATTAGCTCATGAAGTCATCTTGGATTTTTGTAAAGGAATAGTTATTTTGGAGTGTAGTTTTAGAAGGTTAGAGGTGATTTTATTTGCAGCATTTCTCAGTCGTCGGTGGTCGGAATTGAGCATGGAGACAGGCATTGTAAAGGCGATGAATATTACTTTTTGTTTACAGGGTTCAGAAGTGCCTACGAGCACAATCATTCTGTTCCATTTCAATGTAAATATTCTTCAAGATCAATCCTAATAAAAATGGACGCCCACTTAAAAGCGGACCCGGAGATGTAGTCGAGGAGGGACGATCTCCGTCATCAAATTGTTTGCCTCTTCTTCTCTCTAATTATTCCTATTATTTAATTCATTTATGTTGTTGATTTATGTCATTTTTCATTAAATCATACTTCAGTTAACAGTCAATTCTAAAGGAAAAAATAATCAAATTTCTTAAGCACTTTATTCGATCAATTACGGATCACGAAGATTGGGTCAAGTTAGGATCAATCTCCTCACCCAAGTGATGATTTTCCCACCTATGCTCCCCTTCGAAAAATTCCTCGACGAACTCGATCCTATTGGCATTGCATGGTTATGAGGCTAAGAGTCAAAATTTTGAAAGTGGTGTTCTAAGTCGATAATCCAACCACAATAGTGTTCCACCTCTTTCCATACCATAAACATTGTCACCTTGCCCCACAGTATGCCTACAGCCTCCTTTGACCACCACCCAAAAGTTAATTTGTAAAAACCAAGCCACCTTCCACATAGTCTTTAAGTTCCAGGGTTTGAGATTACCAATCTCCCCCAGCGACCAAATCGTCCACCTCCGAACATGAAAAAGGATGAAACATAGTGTAGTGGATGGAAGGGGGGGTTACATACCCTTCAACACCTCTATGTCTGAGGAGAGTAGGACTTGAAAACCTGAAAACTAACTAATGTCAATGTGACAGCCCCAACCATAGTGCTCTCATGAAAATGTATTCTAAACACTTTTATAGAAAAAAAACGGGGGATTGATTCAAGGGACATGGATTCTAGATCAAAGGATGTTTCTTGCTTGGGATAGTTAACATTTACTTTTGCGAGAAATATACATTTTTTGACAAGAAATAAAGGTTGGTTGGTATGTGTTTAAAGTATTTTTTTTCTTTTGAAATAATTTCCTCCAAGATTAGTATGTAGACCATGTTTCCTTGGATAACACTCACAAGGCAAGGAGGACAAGAAAATTTATGGAATTGACTATTCTAGTAGCTAGGACATTGACCATCAATTCCTGTGAAAAAAGAGGAAAAGGTGGTAGTTTTACCTCATTTATAACTCTCAATCATTCATGCATATACAAATTTTACACTCATTCATTCAACCATATAGGAATCAACTTTCAACAACAATGGAAGGGAAGAGAAAGAGAACAATACATTAATGATCTTGGTTGGAAATATTGGTGAATAAGTGGTTTCTACTTGGTGAGGAGCAATGCCACTTGAGTCCCTGCAAATATAAAGGGTGGAGATGATTTTCTTGGGATTCCCTCAGTTGTGTGTGTGGAGGGTCGTGTCCTTGGATTATTGGAGGGAGAACCTCTGAAACCTTATTTTTGTTGGTTTACATTGGTTCTAGATTCCCCTAAGTGGGTGGAACCACTATGTTTTGTTTTAAGGGTAGAGATTTACTCTCTCAATTCCATTTATATTTTTTGGGTGGAGGAAGCTAGCCTATGGGTTCCCTCTATCTTATTTGACTGTTGAGTGGCTAATGGGTAGAGAAATGAAATATTCTGGAGTGCTTGTTTCAACTGGCAATGGTGTAAAATCCATGAATAAATCCCCTTAGTCTCTAGAATATCACTCGGGGGTGACAACTGCAATTGATCTTGTCTATAGTCATCTATGGTTGGGTGGAGAATCCTTGTCTCATATGCATTTTTCCTTAATATTCAAGATAAGGGATCTTGTACACCTATTATTTTAATGAATGCAGATTATGTTGTGATTAAATTATGTTTGTTATAGTTAACGAATGTCTGTGATCATTCTAGTTACGTTTCACTATAATATGTGTTGTGGAATGTAATTATATACTTACAGAATACTTCTGTCAATCTATGTTGATTGTTTCATTTATGCATGGTGAGGAATAGTAAATCAAGGAATGAAAAACACTGTTAGAATGGTTATTATGTTTGAGATGTGATTTAGTGCTTCGTATGCAGGGATATAAACATAGGAAATAATGCACACATACACACACACACACACACACACAAATGTATGCATATATTCATATACACTCATCCATACCAATGTTTTAGGAACTTTGGGTTGTAATTACGTTGACAGTGTGAGCATGTGTCGGGGATTATATTGTAACCCTTGTTGAAAAGTTTCCTCTAATCTCACTAGTTTAACTGATAAAATGATTTTTTAAAGCACCAGGTTTGTGGAGGAGAAATCCGTGTTTCTAATGTTAAATAGTCCTCTTGCAAATGTCTAATCCATTCATGATTACTTGTGAATGTTTTACCGGGGTTCCTAGAATTTGGTGACATGTCAACTCGTGATTGGTTCTTGTGACTAGAGTTGCAGGGATTTTTTTGTGGCAACCATGGTCAAGGAATGCAATGAAACCATCTTGTAGGTAATAATTTGTGCCCATGTGACCCTGACTATGATTTTCACTAGAGGAAAGAGCTCTAGGGCCACTTTCCATGTGTCCATGTGCATGGTGATTGTTGAGCCCTAAAAATGTCTTTTCTTTTCACCAAAATTCACTTCATTCCATTAATCCTTTATCATTTATAGGCCTAAAATATCAATAAGAATGATTAAAATCACTTTAAGAATACATGCAATGACTAACTTGTTGTACTTTTGTGATCTTGTTGTCTTAGTGATTTCTGAGCAGTTTTAGCCACAGAATGCAGTCATTCTATAGTAAGTCATACGTCTCGTAGACATATTAGTGTTTAAACATGTTACAGGTGTCATCTGAGGGAAAGACGTATATGGTTAGACTCCAAAATTCTCCTGCATCATTCCTTGTCATCCATGAGGACTGAATAAAAAACTGGAAGTGATTATGCACGTGGACAAAGCTAAAAACTAAGAAGCAGACTTCTATAAGGATAAGGATTCTTGATTTGCCTTCAGCAAAACATGAGTCCTCAACAGGAGTTTAGTTTTATTTTGATTATAAAAGACACCTATGCTTATTTTTACTCAATATCAGTTATGTAGTTTCTTATAAAAATAACTCGGTGAACCGAGAAAGACAGTTGATATTTTTAGTTTTCAAATACTGTGATACTCTATTTCTGAGCGTTTTTAATTAAAGGAGCATAAATTTTATGCTGTACTGAAGATAAGTATAAGGAGTTAAAGATTCGTATGCCAATATGATAGTAGAGGGCCCCTGCTATCTAAAGAGGCTTTTACATACTTTCTAGATAAGTAACCTTTAATTATGTTTTGTTCTTACTTAGGCAGTTTTCTAAGTTCATATTTTTGCATCATGTTTTATGTCGTTTACTTACGTAAAAGATCCTCATAATATTACAGTCAATATTGTTCTCATAAATTGTTCCAATATATCTCTAATACATGAATGAGATCTAGCTGTAGTACTTTGAGTTAACTGAATTTTAGTTCTGTTAGTTAGATTTAGAAGATCCTCATTATTTTATAAGTTATTCTTGTTCTCAAGCTCTTCTAACACATCACTATTATATGAACGAGAATTAGTTATATTATTTTGATTTATTGAATTTTTCTGCTCTACAATTAGGTAAGAGATTCTCATGATATTATAAACAATCTTTTTCTCAAGTTGTTCCAAGAAATTCTAATTCCTGAATAAGACTTAATAGTAATATTGTGAGTTGCATAATGAGCTAGTCCTAGTGTCATAATTCATTTTAGCATAGGGATCCTTACTATGTTACAGATGATATTTTTCTCAAGTTGCTCCAACAAATATCTAACAATGAATAAGATTTATCTCTGATGTTTTAAGTTATTGTTTTCTAAGAGATCCTCATTTCATCAGAACTAATCATTTTCTCAGTTTGTTCCAATATATCTCTAATGAAACGAATTGGACTAATTTTAATGTTATGCGTTACTTTCCTAGCAACTTTACAATCTGTGGATTAGGATTCTTTGTTCTTTTTATCATTTCTAGTTTAGAGTAGATCTTGCAACTAAAGTTTGTTTTAGTGCATTCAGTAACATTTCCTTTTCTTCCTCTTTAATTTAGTTTTTTTTCCCTTAGCATAAGATAACATTAAACATAAAACCAAAAACACTAGAAAAACACTAAACACAATGAAGTAGGAAGAGGATACTTAGGCACATATGGTGCACTTCACTTCAATAGTTTACTAGCCCTGGTTGATAATTTATGTTATCAATTTAGGAACATTAAATTGACTAAACAGTGATTGAGGGCAGGGCTTAGTGACGGAGGGAGCAGGACCTATCCTAAATGAATGATGAATATCACTGAAATATGATGGTGGAGAGGGAATTGTGGCGCCTCCCATGGTGATAGTAGGGAGGACGGGTGGCAATGGCGCAATCGTTGCAGGTCATCAAATGGAGTACAATTAATGTGGGCCATCTGATGCGGGGCTCAGAACCACGAGATGGAATATGGATTGTGCCACCCCTCTCCAAAATTTATCCTCATGGGCATTACCCTAACACAACCCATCGATCTAGAGCACTAATGAATGAGAGTCGTCGGATCAGTGTAGAGGTTAAGTTTTTAGTGGGGTGTGACAAGGAGTAGGGACCGTCAGGCATGGTGGAAAGATTAATTAAAATATATATATATCTGTGTGTATGTATGTATGTATGAATAAAAAAAATAAATATAAAATGATTATTAATAAATAATAATATTGAGTATCCCATTCCTCTAATAGAACTAGAGGAGATGGATTTGCAGTAGCAACAAGTCCCACTGGAGAAGAGGTGGGGTGGGTTGTCACAGGTGGTATCATAGCATCCTGGTTCAACACTTGGACTAAATGGAATCTATCATGAGAAGGTGAGGTCAAAGGTATCCTCATGGAAAAGCCTCATTAGTTTTAGAAATTAATTAAAAAAGCTGTTTAGGTGTTAAAAATTAATAACATGCCTAATGGGAATTATTCACTTTGTGACATGTTTGGAACAACCAAAAGTTAAATAGTTGGCATGAATGAATAGGTCACCAGCTGTAATAAATTATGAATTTTGCAGGCATGTAGATTACATATGGTAAAATGTTTTTTTTCTAAAATTGTGTGCTAAAGTGGTCATTTTCTTGCAGGAAGGTTGTTATGGAAGCCCTATAAGGGCATCACCCCGTGTATAATTTTTTGTTTATTTTAATGATAATGCACTAATAGTTTATATGGCCTTGATTTTAACTGATCCATATGAATTATTTAATCTCATGAGCATGCTAATGTGGTTGTTTTGTCATGAAAGGATCACCATGGCGTCCCTTGAGTATAAAATTCATGTCCATGAGTGTGTATTTATTTATTTATTTTAATTATATAACAAAGTGTGTGATTGATAACTCATCACAATCATCCTGACGTAGAGCTAACATTGAAATCAGGACTGGAATAGTGCAGTATAGTTCTTATTAGTCACAACATAGAAGTGAAAGGATCAAGGTTCATGAAGAGGAAAGATTAGTTGAATAAGGGGGAGGGAATCACTCTCAAGATTTGATGGACACTTTGAGGAGCCTAATGGTTGAAGTAAAAAGTTTCAAAGAAGATAACGAGAGGTTGGTAAGAGCTCAGGAAAGGAAAACCGAGATAAATGAAACTAAGATTTGTAGAGGCAAAGGCAATATGAGATGGGGGCTAGTAATAGAGACCAGAATATCCATCAGGAGTCAGAAGAGCACATTAATGGGGAAGATGGTGGTAGATCTAAAAAGAGGCAGATAAAAGGGAGTGAGGATATCATTCCAGGAGATTTACCAATGAGCACCCCAAGAGGAGGGATCAACACACATGTGCATCATTCTAGCGAAACATCTAATTTTGTTTCCATGATGCACCACCTTCATTCTAACAATTATCATCATCATTTAGGAAGAAATGGAAACAATTTCATTCCTAAGGATGTTAAGAATTCCAAGCCACCCACATCTGATGGGGATATGAAGATATTCGAGGATGAAAAGGCATTATCTCTTGGCATGAAGAAATTTTTCATAATTCATGACAACTCTGAAAATATGAAATCCATAATTTCTACCTATATCCTAAAAGGGAAGGAGAAAATATGGTGGGAATATTTGAACTATGTCAAAGGTATTGTTGAGAAGGAGCTAATTTGGGATAAATTTGAAAAAATATTCAAAGAGTAATACATGTATGAACGTTACTACGATAGTAAAGAAATAGTTCTATCAATAGAGATTAGGTGTGTTATTTTTGCACTCATTTAACAATTCAATGCCATGTTGAATCATTGAATATATTTTTTAGATTATGCTATGTGGATTATGGTAGTTTTCTTGTTCTAGTCGTGTCTGCAGGTTCTAATTATAACACTTGGAGCTAGAGTTGGAGCTTACAAGCAAGGAGGAAAGACAAGCTTGCTACAGATTCCAAGTAGGCTTCTTTCTCATACTCTAATTTCTCTAAGGAAAAATTTGAAATTTTTTCTTTATGTTGTTCTAGATCACACCACTGGATCTAGGGAATTCAAATTTGTCTGCAATCATGAAATTTTTCATAGAAAATTAGCGAATCCATTGGGGAAAAATTCTTCCCTTAGTGGTTTCCTTGACCTTAGCATCATTTTCACCTCTTAAAGCCGCCTTAATTGACTCACTAAGAAATTGATTGACATTATGAAAACACATTTTTGAGCTCAGTTGGATTTCTTGTGTCGTTTTTTGAATGAAACAACCCCAACACATTCCATGTTCTAAGATAAAGCACTTCAATGCACTTGTTTATTCTCTGTGAATATTCTCCATTTTACTGGTGTATTTTCTGCACTTGCGTTGATCCTATAGCATGAAAAAAATTGCATTCCTTTTCCTTGCTCTTCATTCTGATTTGGTCCAGAATTTTTTCTTGAGTCTCTGAGTTTTTCTGTGTATCTATAAATCAAATCCCTTGTGTATGAGTGGTAATCGCCTTTGAATGTCATCTATTTTCATCTTTGGAATTTTCACCAAATTTCATTTTGAGTTTTATCTTAATGAAATCTCAGATCACATTTGATTTCATCTTTTTGCATAACTTTTGTGAAATTTCCTTTACTTACACTTGAATGGTTCTTTTATTGCATTAATGAAAGAAGGTATTGTTGTACATAAGTAGTCTTTTTATATTCTTCTTTCACTGATTTAGCATCTCCTTGTGTTTTGTATCTTTGATAGTTAGAATTCAAATTTTCACAAAAGGAAAGGAATTTTGCATAGATTGCATTGCATGGTTTGAAACCTTTTAGGGCTTTCAGGATTTGGTTAGGAAGATCCTGTTTGCTAAATTTTTTTTGTTGCATTATTTTTTGAATATAATCCTTCCCATAGAAAAATATTAATTGAATGAAAATAGTTATTTTTATCATATTAGTTGAATCATAGGTGTGTTCAGGTGGCATCGAGTTTTCAAAGGTATTTTTATTTTTATTTCACTTATTTTAAGGATGGTTGTTTAAACCTTCTCAACACTTTATGTATTTGCTATTTTTATACTTTTTATTTTACTATATAGACCCTTTCATGTCTTTGAAGAAAGGGTCTTGAAATTTTGTAAAGAAGACTTTGAAGAAGTTTCACTTTTGTACTCTGGAAGTTCTCTTAATAGAAAAGGCTGGACCAAGGATTGTTTTCTCATGAGCAGAGTTAAAATATACATGGTACTTATATCTCTATAATGATGTTATGTTTATGTGTATAATATTTAAATTTCTTTATGATGTTTTCTTATAGTTATTTCTTTAATACAATCCAGCATTAATTCACTTCTAAACATGCTTAGATTGCCATTTTTCAATACATATACAATACATGCAGTTGTTAAATGTGACATGTGCTTAATCAATTGATTTGATTAACTATTTATTCAAATCAAATAAATTAAATTTTCTTTCTGGTACATAGCATTTTTTCACTGTCCCTGCAATCCCGATCCCTCACATTGGAGGACCATTTCTGTGACTTATATGAAGTGTGATTCCTTGCAAAAAGTGTCATTGCATCCCTTTCCATGAGGAGAACATTTCCTATATTGAATTTTCCTGGAATAGACCATTAAAAACACATGTTTTTGGGTGGGCGCTGGTAGACCATTATGGCCTTGTGCCAATGAAGGAAATTAACACTTAGCCATGCGCCCATTGGCGCACTATCCTAGTGAGCTGCCTATGCCAAGTTGTTTTTGAATTTTTTTTAAATATAGAGGCAAATTTTTCATCCAAACTACTTCGTGAGCAAGTCAGATTGGTTTGTTCGACTACATAACCACAAACACCTTCCTTTTTCCTCTTGTTTCCACCTTTTGGGGGAACCTCCCAAACTATAAAGCCTCCCTTCCACTATTTTAGGGATCCCAACATCCTCCTCTCCCTATATAAATAAACCTCTCTCACATTAATGCAGCTAGCTGAAGAGGAACTACTGAACATTTTGTTGAAATAGTCTAAGATAGCTGGTGAGATAGAGAAGAGAGAGAGACAATTTTCGAGAGAGAGCTTAAGTTTTTCCTCATCGCATCCAAATTCCCTGACGAATGCTAGAGACGCCCTTCGACTGGACCCACTGAAGGAGGTTGCAATGTCAAGGATCCGGTTGGAATCTCTTTCTTTCTCTTAATATATACATGACTGATGTTTTGGTTTCCATCTTGTGGTGATGTGAGTTATCTTATGCAATAAGTTTAATCTTCCTTAAATGATTAGCTAGTTATGAATGCAATTATTGTTATGTATGATGTTTTGGTCCTTTGATCTTTCTGTAGGCACCCGAATACCATTGTTGCAGGATTGTGATGTGTCAGGACGAGGATCAAGAGACCTCTATTGTAGCTACAACAACCGCATTTGATTATAGGTAGGACAATCTATCCCAACTTGTTTCATCGTTAACTAGGAATCAACACATTAGCATGTCCTCTTGTTGCTAGACACACCCTAGGGCTAGAGGGATCATCTTTGTTCACAGAGGGGATTTACCTACAAAAAAATTTGGCAACTATGCTGGGGATTAGTGAGTTTTTGTTGTCTCATTGTTTGTTGAGAGTTTGACTTTTCGAGTCGAATTTGGTCATTTGATTACTTTTCTACCTTGCTTGACTTGCCTGACAATTTTGAATCCTCCTGTTTAGTTCTAGAGTGTCATGTCTGACCTCTATTTATTGGTTTTATCCTTTTCCTATAGTTTTCTATCTTGGCACATTTTTTCCTTAAACAATCGCGCCAATTGGCTCTTGTTTCTTTTGTCACACGTGCGCCAACCCCTGTTAGGCGCGGATTACAACTTGACAGTCATGCCAAATCCTGTAGGATTTGGTTTGACCTTCTTCCTGAATTTTTGTCAGTATTTGTTGGCTCTCGATTGGTTCTTTGCCTTGAAATTGGTCTTTTGAAGTTGTTTTGACTCTGTAGCCTCGGTATTCTCAGTTTTTTGTCCATTATCTTATCAGTGAAGTTTTGTAACCTTAGGGTTTCTAGGTGTCTTGTGCTGTTTGTTCGTCCTTCTCCTCACTAAGCCTTCTGAGCTGAATTCGGGTCACTTTGATCTCTGTCATTTCAATTCGCTGGCCAGTTGCGTTAGTCTTTCTCGATTCTTCGCGTCTTTGGTTTGTTGGATGATTACTTGTGTTTTCATTTAACTCTCTGTTTTTTCATTTCGAGCATCGACTCACATTGCTCATGGGATCATTTAAAAAAAAATTGTTTGCTTGGAAGAGTGTATCATTGTTTTGAGTGTTTTTTTTATGTTTTTATTTCCTTTTAGTTATTCATTTTATATATTTACATTCGTAGTGCTCAAAACTAGTGTTTTCTTTGCTTTTTAGCGAAATAGTGCATTGTGTGCTTCATTCATCTAAAAAAAAAAAAATTCCATTCTTTCGCTTGAATCGAAAATGAAAATTTCTTTTGCATAACTAGCTCTTATTGAAATAGGAAAGAGTTTTAGTTTGCTTGTTTGGTTGTATTAGATGCATTAGTGAAATTCTTATTGTGTTTTCATTGATTGCTACTTTGTTAAATGATTCCTATCCTTCTCTTAGTTAGCATTCATCGAACAGAAATGATGTTCTTTCGCATGGAGCATGCATTTAAGAATTCAAGATCACATTCGGTAGGGCCTTGAAATTGAAACATTAATTGAAGATCAACCTTAAAATTAATTCAATCAATATAAGGAAGCATTGAAACCTAACATGAATATTTTAGAGGTCTAGGCTAGTGACATGTTTTGGCATTGTTAAACCTAGTAGTTGTCATTTGGAACCTAGCTTTAGACAGCGCTAGTACAGACATGTGCTCCCTGTACCGTCACGTATATAAAGGAAGACCCTCATAGGTTCAAATCCTTTATCCATAGGAAGCCGAGTCTACCGCCCTCTAACCATGATACACCAAACACATCATTCGGGGAGACTACTTGCACGTACGTCAAGTCCTTGGTCATTTCTCTTTCATTTGATCACCAAGGTGTCTATGGCAGTTCACAGAAACTTGGTACACCCTCTTGCTTAGATTACCTGAGTAGTCATTTTGATATTTTCGTGACTCCTTAAAAATTGAAAAGACCATCGAGCACTTGTGCTTTCATGCTTATTCAATCTAAAAGTGACTAGAGTCATATTTTTCCTGTTTCTCGACTCTTAAAACATGAAACAACAAAGTTCCATTTTAATGTCATAAAATTAACTGCCTACGATCACACGCTCATTAAAATTTTTCTGCTTGGCTTTTTTTTTTAGTTCCTTAGAGTCTGATCTTGAAGCCTTGAATAGGCTATCTCATTTTGTTTCCTGTGTTGAAGTATTTTCATAGTGGCAGAACCACCAGTCTCATCATCTTCTCCACTACATCCTAGTGGTAGTCTTATTACTGAAATTTCTTTGGAAACATCTCAGTCCACTAGGTCTGCCGATTTTTCACAGCCTATTATCCCGAGTGTCTTACCTCTCGCTACCTGGTCTCCTCCTGAAGGGTCGGTTGATTTCAATTGGATACCTTAGGGTGCTTGGTCTAGCTTTGGGAGTGAGGAAGAATTCCCTCCTCTCACTTCAGGATCACAATTATTAGCTGCTTCTTCACCTCCTAGTCCTCGTTGTATTTTCGATGATCTTACGACCTCGTTAGATATGGATTCTTCTAGTCTTGTTGACACTGAAGAGCTGCATGCTTCTACAGTGGAATATCAACTTTTTCCAGAAGAATTCTCGTATGTATGCATTGAAACTTCCTCCCAATCAGTGTCTCTTCCACCCAGTTATCATACTTTGGGTTAGATCATATCTGGTGTGGCATCCGTGGCACAGTACAGTACAGTGGCTCCCACTGGAAGCTCGGTTTTTCCTACATTAGGAATGTCACCTTCGACACCCATTTCGTCGGCCGTTGTTACATCTGTCCCAGTTCGACCTACCATTTGTGTGGCTTCATCTGCACCAGTTGCTAGTATGACTCATTTTTCAGGGTCTGCTGTTGTTCGCAGGTCTATATTTATCAATCCCACATTGCCTGTTAGGCATGTTGTGAGTGGATCACAACCTCGCGCTATGGAAACCTCGTCAACTTCTACCATGCCTATGGTCTCTACTTATACATTTGATGACTATCTGTTGGATATTCAGCGACAATATGCTCCTTCTCCTAATTCTTAGTCACAGAGTTCCACACCTCAGGGTTCTCAGCAGCCACAAGCTCCTGGAAATCCTCCCCATCATTATGATGTCTAAGGTAATCCAATATATTTGCCTCCCGTAGATCCTAATAAAGTTGTGTATTTACCTCCAGCAAATCCCTATTATATTGTTGCTCATCAAGGGCCATTATTACATGGACAACCCTAAGGTCTACAAGGATAACCCTATGGTCCGTCTGGTCAACCTCAGTTTCAACCAGGAGAATATTATGTTCCTGCGGGGGAAATTTATCCACCATAGGGACAAACTTTTGTGCAATAGCAGTAACCTTACGTTCCATAAGGCCACGATTTTTTACAGCAAGAACAACCCTATGGTCCTGCTCTGGGTCAACCTTATTTTCAGGGGAAACCTGGTCCATCTCAACCATCGAACCAAACTCTTCCATAAGGGAAACCCGATGGCCCTTAGAATCCGGGCCAACTTGCTCTGCAGGGACAGCCTGCCCAACCTCAGCAGCCAATCAAAACTGCTCGATGCTCTCAATAGCCGGGTCAACATATTCAACCTGCTTAGGAGCCCATTCAACCTACTCTACAGGGAAAACCTACTCAACCTCAAAGCGCTACTTACTCTCCTCAAGGTAAATTTTAGGTTGTATATAGTGTGCCCCCAGGTTTCACTTATTACCCTCAAAGTCAATCTCAGATGGTGTATAATCCACCTCAAGGCAATGCTTACATTCCATAGAAAAATCCATATGTTGCTCAGCAAGCACCTTTATGGTATGCTTAGAATTAGTATCCTGGTCCTCAACCCCAGTATGGGAAAAACTATCAGGCTTATAACCCCTATGAACAGAATCCTCTAGGACAAAACATATGGGGGAAGAATTTCTCTCAACCTGGTTGGAATTCTAACACTAGTCCTTATCAACGACCTCCAATGCATTTTAATCCTCAATTGTCGTTTCCCTCTACGTTGGAACTTCCTGATGTGTCAATATTGACGAATTATCCAATCCTTCATAACCCATACTGGCCTCTGGTTCCAACCAAAATTCCTGGTGATTGTCCCAAGTTTGAGGGCAAGTCTAGAGAATTACCCCAAGTGCATGTTATAACATACCATCTTTGGTGTTCCTCAAACTCTTAGGTTGATGATTCTATCCAACTATGTCTTTTCCAACGAACTATTACTGGTGTTGCTTCCAAGTGGTATATCGAGTTATCTCATGGCATATTTCAGGATTTCAATTCTTTAGCCGTGGTGTTTCTCACGCACTTTTAGTTACCAGTTCGGTATGAAACCAAAATTCACCTCCTCACCTCCTTGAAGCAAGATCGAGCTACCCATATCTCAGATCATATTCATGAATGGAGGCGTCGTCGTCATCTGATCAAGTTTGAGATTCTTGATCAGCTCCTAACTGATTGGTTTACTACCTATTTCATTAGTCCTATTGCTAAGGATATTGATATGGGGGCATGCATCACTGAGGAACAAGCCATTTCTCATGCCCAGTACTCTTAGTCTCGCACATTGTATGATCTCTTGCTTGATTCTCTGAAACTTGGAACTTCCAAATCACCAATGACGCCATCCGTCGAGGGTATCATCGGTTCCATTTCTCAAACTTCTCGGAAGTATTCTCCTCCGAACCCTGGGAAGAAAAAATCTACTCATTCTAATGATACTGCTTCATAGCCAAGCCCGAATTTTGGTAAAACTACAGAAGTGAATGTCATTCAAGCCAATCCAATGGATAACACTTCCAAGGGTAAAAATAAGGGTAAAGGTAAGGCCAAATCTGATACCCCAAAACAAGATTCTCAGAATCTCGTGCTGATGATGGTTCACAGTGTAAACCGAAGTATCTTTGCTTGATTTGTGACAAAGAGCATTACACCAAGGACTGTCCTCGATGGCCCGAAGTGAGTCGATTACTCAAAGGCACCAAAGGAAATCCGATCGTTCTCAAAGAACCCTTTCCATCACAACAAACTCAGTTGATAGAGCAGCTTCAGTCCTCTGCCCCATTTGGTTCTCATGTTTTCATGATGAATGGTTCTGCATCCGTTTCCATAGCTACCCGGTCGGAATATTATACCGAACCACGTCAAGTAGTGGGGAAAGAGATCATTGATGGTCCTCCTCCTCTTCTTGCTTCTGGCCCTCTTCAGATTGAAAGGCCCAGTACTGAGCCCATTTTACGACCACCTTCCAAAGGTGTACTCCATGTCTTCTTACAATCCCAACGCCCGTGCTACTCAACATTATAGTATTGTTAAGGATTTGGCTCAGGCGCCATTTTCGATGTCTGCATTAGAAGTCCTTTAGATTTGTCTGTCTCAATGAAATTTTTTTTCTATATACAATCGGTGGGGTTGATCCTACTGATTCAAGCCTTATCACTTTTGACTTGGAGAATTTTTTCCCACATCTCCCTCACCAGCTTGCGCTCATCATACAAGTTGGAATTAATGGACTGAATATCCATCGAGTGGTCATGGACGAGGGTGCATCTACATGCGTCATGTCATATTCTTGATGGAAAACTATTGGTTATCCTACTTTAAATTCATCTCCAAATGCTCTAGAAGTGTTTGATGGAAGGGAACCTAAACCTCTTAGTGTTCTTGCTTGTTTACCGATTACTCTAGAAGGAAAGAGAGTCAACATCGAGGTTGAAGTAGTTGATGCCAAGCTCAATTATAATCTTATCCTTGGTTGTAGTTGGACCCATGTCATGTTGTGCATTCCATCCACTCTCTTTCGTGTTTTGCGATTTCCACACGAAGGAAATATCGTTACTGTTGATCAGTTGTCATTCTTCACTTCTTCTTCCGAGAACAACATTTCATACGTAGATCAAATTCCTACGCATTACGAGAGCATAGGGTTGGGTCTCTTTGAAGATCCTACCCTCATGGGTATTTTTCCTCTTCCTCCACCCAACACTGTTGAGGTTTATATAATCTCTAGGTCCGACGATCTGTAGATCATCCCTTTGCCTAAGTAGATTGTTTCATTTGGAGCTTCGAGGTCATTAAGTACAATTGAGATTGACTATTGTGAACTTATTTTGGCTTCGGATCCTCTGTCTCCCGATCATGATCCTTTGGGCATGTCTCTTGATACTTATTCTCAATCCCCTTAGCTTCATGATTCAAATTCACTCGATCCCCTGAAAGAGATATTTCCCTCCAATGAAGCCATCGCGGAAACTATGTCTCTCAAGGATGCTCCTTGGGATGATAGTCATTAGCATTCCTCATTCATGCCTGGCCTTGGGGGCATGTCTATGTTTCTTGAGAGGGTTTCTTCTCAAGTTCCTTCCCCTCCGCTTCAAATTCCTATTCTAATGCATGAAGATTTTACAGAAGGTAACTTGAGTAATATCACACAAACAATGCCTATCGACATTTATGTCAAACCGAGAGATGTCAAGAACTTCCATACTGGGGTGACCTGTTCTTCAGATGAGGTTCAGGTCTCTACAAGCCTTTTTCTCTAGTTTCGTGATGTCTTTGCATGGTCTTACGAAGATATTCCTGGCATCGATCCAAGTATAGTGGTGCATGAGATTCCTACCTATCCTAGTGCGAAGCCTGTTCACCAATGTCTTCATCCTTTGCACCCTACAAAGGTTTCCGCTATTAAGGGAGAAGTTGAAAAACTTCTTAAAGCTGGTTTTATCTATCAGATTCCCTTGACAGAATGGGTTTCCAATATTGTGCATGTAGATAAGAAACAAGGTACCATTCGTGTTTGTGTTTATTACCACGACATTAACCGTGCTTTCCCTAAGGATAATTATCTTACTCCCTTTATTGATCAAATCATTGATGACTATGATGGGAGTGAGATTTTTTCACTTATGGATGGATTTTTTGGTTACAACCAGATTAAAATTCTTCCAACTGATCAATATAATACTGCCTTCATTTGTCCTTGGGGTATTTTTGCTTATAAAAAGCTCCCTTTCGGTCTGAAAAATGTTGGGGCTACATTTTAACGAGAAATGTCATATGCTTTCCATGATATCAAGCACATTGTTTAACCCTATCTCGATGACCTTCCTGCTCATTCGGCTAAGCATAAAGACCATCTTGACCATCTCCATTATATTTTTCTTCGTTGTTGATGCTATAACATCTGGGTGAATCCGCATAAGTGCGTCTTCGACGTTGACTCTAGTATACTCTTAGGGTTTATAGTTTCCAAAGATGGGATTCGTCTCGATCCGCTCAAAGTTGAAGCTATCATTAATCTCCCCTCTCCATCATCATCACATTAGCTACAGAGACGACAGGGGAAGGCTAACATCTTATGCCATTTTATACCTAACTATGCTAAACTGGCTAAAGGATTTACACGATTACTAAAGCAGGGTGTCCCGTTCCTTTTGGATGAGATCGCTCAAAATTCCTTTGATGCACTGAAGACGTTTCTTGTCAACACTCTTTTGTTGCATCCTTTGAATTATCATAATGATTATTCCCTCTATTTGGTCATCACTTTCAACATGATTGCCATGGTTTTGGTACACAATGATGATGATGGTGATGAGCATGTCATTTACTATCTGTCTCACAACCTTTTCGATACTGAAACATGATATGCACATGTCGAGAACTTGGTGTTGGCTGTTGTTCAAGATGTTCAACGTTTTTGTCACTACATCCTGTTGCATACAGTGACTGTGATTTCTTACTAAAACCCTATGACCTACATATTGTCTTGTCAATTGTTGGGGGGAAAGTACTCGAAGTGGATTGTCATCCTCCAAGAGTTCAATTTGTAATTCACTACTTCCATGTCGAAGAAGTCATTAGTCTTCACTAATTTAATCTTCTCTCTCCCTTTCGACTCTATGCTGTCTAGTTCCGAGGAAAGCATTCTGGATGACATGCTTTTTCTGATTAGCAACCTCCATCCTTGGTATGATTATATCATCGTATATCTTCACACTTCTACCTTCCGATCTGAGTTAGCAAAGGATGCTCACTGACGCATCCATAATCAATTGCAACCCTATTGTATCGTTAGAGATACACTCTATCGCATCAGAGTTGATTCCATTTTCCACCGATGTTTGACTCTCTAGGAGGCTGAGAAAGCCCTGAATGATTCTCACAGTGGTGCCTGTGGAGATCACATGTCTAGTTATGCTACTGCACAGAAAATTCTTCATGTTGGGTATTTTTGGCCCACTATCTTTAAAGAGTGCATTGTTGCTGTCTGTAAGTGCCATGATTACCAAATCTATTAGCGCAAGATGCGCGCACTGTCTTCCCATCTCCACCCTGTCATTATCATTCGTACCTTTGCAAGGTTGAGCATCGATTTTATGACGTGTAACCCTCACTCAACCAGAGGGAATGCTTATATCATCATGTTCGTTAACTAACTCACCAAATGGGCTGAAGAAATGCCTACACTTATGGCTAACGGTAAGATAGCAGCTCAATTTATATTCAATCATGTCATTTCAAGGTTTGGTGTCCCTCAAGCCATTATTACTAATCATGGTTCCCATTTTCGGCATTACATGGTGGCGGAGTTTACTTCCAATTTGGGTCTGCATCACGATAGCTCAATGTCGTACTATCCTCAGACCAATGGCCAGGTTGAAGCCGTGAATAAATTTCTTGTTACTATGCTTCAACGTATGATTGGGATGCACAAATAAAACTGACATCTCATGTTATTTTCGACTCTTTGGGCATACCAAACCTCAGTTAAGGATCAGACTGGATTCACTCCATTTTAGCTTGTTTACAGTCTGGAAGCTACCCTTTCGATTGAATGTGAAATACCTTCACTCAAGCTAGTTGTTGAATTGTTGCCCAATATTTCGCTAGAAGAAGAGAATCTTAGTCATTGAAGCACATAAAAGTGGGTCAAAGCTCATTTTGACCAGTCGGTTTCCCCTCGTTCCTTCATAGAAGGAGACCTCGTCCTTCTGTATGACCAAGATCACCATAAGTTGGGGGCAGGCAAGTTTCAACCCTTGTGGCATGGGCCCTACATTGTTAAACATGTTTTGGGGAATGGGGCCTATGAGCTTATTGATTATGAAGGTTATCCTCTGGATCAACCCATAAATGGGTTGTATCTTAAAAGGTACTATGCATGAGTCATTTGTGCATGTTTTGTGTACATAGGCGTTATTTTCATTTTTCTACATTTTTGGCTTAGTGTGCTTTGCAAGCATTTTCCCACTTATTGGATCATTGCTTATTGTGTAGATGTCTATTATCTCTTATGTCGGTTTCACGGATGGTGCTTCCCGCAGTACCCAGAACATGTCTTTAGTAGCCTGGGTGATTTATGATCCTCCCAGTGAGTTGATATACCTTCACGGTATCTTTCTAAGATGAACTACAAACAATTTCACTGAATATAGTGTTGTTATTGAACTATTAACGGAGGCAATTACCCTCGACATTTGTGCATTGATTGTTAACCTAGACTCACAGCTTGTTGTTCTTCAAGTTAATGGACATTATTCAGTTAGAAACCCTCTCATCTTAAGGTTGTATTTGCGTGTTCGTTTACTAGAAATACATTTTGATTACATTACATATCAAAATATTCCTAAATCAATGAATGCATTAACTGATACAATGGCTAACATTGTATTAGATAGACTTTTGCGTAATTTGTAAAAATCATCATCACATGACAAGATCCATACAATATATATATATATATATATATATCAAATGTTTGCATTCGTGTGCATCATAAGTTAAAAAAATGTGTGTGTTTTGGTTACATCCTGAGACATCATGTCTCTCAAAAATATGTAGAAATAAAACCTAGGTGTCTATTCAGCGTGACGCTCATGAAAACATGTCATGGCCCGTACAAGCTGCCTCAAAAAGTGGTGAACTCAGTTTGACACCCCTGCAGTGTGTCTCTGGTACGTGCCAGGAACATCATCGAATCACGCATAGTCTGGGATCCCATGGGATATTCCCTCCAAGTTTCATATGCTTTCCTCCTCCTGGCCTCCCTCACCATGAGGGGAAATATCAAAATCGTGAGGGATCCACCTTTCTATCGGGGACATACCTGCAGGTCTCTCTGGGTCAACATCTGCAATTACATGGATTTAATGTCAAAAAATGCATAAAAAAGTAAAATCATAATACTCATGAAAATTAAAAATTAGTCTTACCCAGTACTTCATCCCAATCCTCTCCCTTTGGGAGTAGGAGATCTGTATCACTAGTAAAATCTATGCCAGAATAGGGCCAATCATCCACGAAGATCAGCTGCTAGCAGAGCCACTCAAAGAACTCCAGTCTCTAGGACATCTGTTTACTGCCCCCTAACCTTGGCATCAGAGCTACCCAACAAGCCATCCGTGGCTCTTGGGCTGGTGGTGTTGGAACTATCACTTCCTGACGCTGGAAGATTGGTAGTCGTTCCAAGATGAACGATACCATAATGGACCCGTAACCGAATTGCTTCAGCTTGGCTCTCTTGCACTTTGTTAGTTGACGCTTCATGTTGATTATCACTACCTCTACCCATTTTTAGAGGGTTAGTGCCATGCAATATACAACAAGAATTAGTTGTGTCTTTGTGGCCTCGTGTGGCACCTGTGATCTTGCAGCTCGTTTGATGGTGTGCATCACTACCTTTAGTGCCAAGTCCGGAATAATTTGGATATCCACTTTTCTGCTTCCCGATCCTTTCCTTGCACCTGGGCACACCCTGTCGATAACCATACTCATGTTCTCCATTGAGGGTCGGGTGTTGGTCAGGATTGTTACTGCCCCCCTCCGCGACAGTCCAGTTATGAAATAAACGTCCGAGACTCCAATCTCAAGTTCCTAATCATGAATGATGATTTTTTCCTTATCAACATCCCAGACACTGATCAAGTGCTGCAACAACTCCGATTGAGCTCTCATACATGGTGTCATAAATAATTTTCTGAGCTTGCAATCTCTGAGAGCTTCCATGCATCTTTCATTTTCCATGGCAAGTTCATCTTCTTCACTATGTTCTTGTTCCTCTCCATTCGATCACCATTCTGCCACTTCACACCTGCAAAAACATTCATATGAATTTCATTAGCCAAATTCCAAGCTTTGGAGTCATTAATTTAGGTCTCCTTGATTTAAATGACATGCTAAAGTTGATTGTCATGGTTGGCACGCCCTAGTTTAGATTTTAGGACGATTGGTGCGGGTCTGTGCCTGATACTTGTGCCAACTACCGAGGCCTAGTTTTTGCAAATTCCCCCATAGATTCACAAATGTGGGGTTGCAGGTAATGAAACTACAATCAAAATTCAGGGAAGTATGTTAGCTCTTACCTGTAATTGACGGATTCGATATTGGTCTTCTGGATTTCCCGCTATCGCCGCCGCAAAATCGCAATGCAAAAAGGGTAACAATTTCTCACAAGAGGTAAAAGTGAAAAGTAATTATTTTTTACCATTTTTGGCATATTATAACTTTTCAGAACCCTAATTAGGGTTTAAAGCATCTTTTTCGATTATTTTACTATATTATTTCCAGAAATGGATTTTACGTGCATCTCTTGTGCAAAAACAGGTTTTTAATGTAACGGTGATGAAGTAATGAGTTGTATTTTATACTTTTTCAGACTCAGTAAAAACACGAAAAAGTCACTGCTGGAGTCATATTTTAGCTGTTTTCTAACTCTCTAAAATTGAAAATATTGTCGAGACTCTTGTTGTTTTGAACTCATTAAATGGTTGCGAAACAATATCTACCTAGTATACGTTTACCCCTTTTCCGGGCTGGGATAGATTAGTTACGAAAAAATAATACCTTAGCCTATCGCGACTAAGAGGTTCTCTCAGACAGTTTTCAACCTTTTCAGATCTGCGAGACTATATACAAAAGGGGACTGATGGAGTTTTCTTCTCCGCTTATTTTCAAACTCTCTAAACATGAAAATATGTCGAGTTCTTCCTTTTTCAGACTCGTTGAACCCTAAATGACATAGGAAATCGTCACCATGACGTAACCGAGTTCCTCTTTCCTAGGGCTCATAACATGTACTAGGATGGCTTTTTCTGAAGGAAAAACTTACATGACAAGCATATGCTATCCCCTTCAAGCTTATTTTCCAAAAATAATTGGGATACTCACCAGCAATGGTGGGCGAAATGGAACCAGTTTTCAGTCGTGTCGGTAGTATGTCGCTCTTGAGCATGACACTCATATGTATTCATGTCGGGTTGGGGAAATCTCATTTCGTCATTTTTTCCTCCATGGGTTTGGGTAATCTGTTTTTACCTCTCACCTAATCTTTTTCACGTCATCATGACCTCAGATCCATTGATGTCAAATACTGCCAAATCCGGAGTTGTGTCGCTGATATGTTCAAGAGAATTTTTCCTTTGTAGTTTTCAACCTCCCTCTAATCCTCTGTTTGGTCCTGATTCAATATCATCGTGTTCCTTTGTCTCATGTCGATGATGTTGGAAACATTATGGCCCTCCTTCAATCAGGTCACTTCCTGTCGACTTTGACTTAGAGACTCCCTTCTGGTACCTTGGAGCTTGCATGCCTCAATAGCAAGTTATTCCCATTCGAAAATAGGTCCACATCATTGGCCTTTGATCGAGTGATTCTATGAATTTTCAATGCCATATCACTGTTCATATTCTATGGATTGTACCTCTTGTACCTGTTAGTCATCAATATTTTTTACTTTTTAGGTGATGACTAGTTGTAACAGCCAAGTTTTCCAACAGCCGATCTAAAAATTTGTAAAATTTGCCAACTGGGAAAACACCCATAAATTTTTTTTTCCTTCCTACCTTTTAGTCCACCCATGACGAGATGAAACCTCATTATCAAATCCTACCTAGCCTCAGCCATAATAATCTGCCCATCAGCTCTAAAAAGACAAATCAAATCTGTTCATAAAGTTCCCCCCTAAGTTAGGAAGTGGCGCTTTAAGGCATTTCTCCCTTGGCGAACCATCCAAGAGCCAAAAACCTCCATCTTCTATAGACCAGTCATAACAGACCTTCCTACTCTGCTAATAAAGTTGGTTACAACCCTAGGTCACGCCACTAATGCCACCCTTAAGTCTCAGCAATACATAGGCCATGAGTCAAGCTGATTTTAGGTGTTTTTACAGTGTTTGATGGATCTTTCAAGGACAGAAACATATCACCATCTCAGAAGACAATTTTTGGTTCCACATGAGAAGACAGCTGCTTCTCAATGTGATCTTGAGCCTGGGATGCAGCTACAGAGCAAAGAGTTTTTCATCAAGCTCTTGCGACCACATTCAAAGCCTGAAAGGAAAATAAAAGGAAAACTAGCACTGTCACAAGGCTGATGATACAACATGACTGAGAAAACCTCCTTCATCTATAAGCAGAGGGTTTTTGAAGACTTAAAAGCGCCTCCTTCACCTATAAGTAGAGGGCCAAATGTAAAGTCTGTTCTTAAGCTTTTCGCTAACTATGAAGATAAATTCCAAGTAAAGTGAGACAACAAATGAAGGTCTCTGCTTGAAAATGATGATTAAAATCAGAGTTAAAGCAGCAGGTTTTAAGGTTTTGTTTGCATGAATTTCATTATTATTTGAGCTACAGTGTGAAACTAGTTGGTTCAGCATCATTGAAGAAAGAATGTTAAATAGATGGCCAGAAGATTCAAGAAGTCTTGAGCTTAAACTAACCTCTGCCATCATATAAAAGAGAAACCAATAAAATTTTGATTCATCAAGCATTCTGCATTTGATTGAGACATAAGTTGAAAGAAACATCAGGCAGTTTGTCAAAAAAGGGGCCTCCTTCATTCACAAGTAGAGGGCCAGAGCAGTGATAAATTTTTAGGGTTTTCACTGATTGAGGGATGAATGGTAAGAGAAATAGGAGGCAGTTGGGATGCTTTTGAATAGAGTAAGCATGTAAAAACAAAGGAAATACATCAGTACTATAACTATCAAAAGTATGGACTATCTCCTATCAGTATTTGCTTCCAAAGACAGTCTAGAGCTCAAACAAAACAAAGTTGAAGAATGATTAAGGGACAAGTCATGGCACAGGTCAATGATGATAATTATTTGTCAAAGGGTACTCTTTCTTCCTATTCACGAGGGAATGTATTTCAAATATCTCATCACAGTGAATACAAAGGGATAGTAAAATTTTCATGGCTGTTGAATCATAATACCTCTGCCACAGTAAAATTAGGGTTAAGGAGCGCCCGAGCATTTTGTTTCAAAATGTGTTTCTGACCAAACGGAGATGAAATTTACAAAAGTGAGAGAGGTTTTTGTCCCTCGTAGGCTTAAAAATAACAAATTCCTTCAGTTTCTACACAAGTGTCATGGTTTGTGAGAAATGTGAAAAACACAGATGTCACGGGAGAATTTCTGCACCAGGATTCATCATTTTGACCAGTGATGGGACAGTCAGATTTTGAACAACCAAATGGACTCCAAATGAAAAAATTAAATTTTTTCTGGAAATTATACTTCCATAGCTTTCTGATCAGCCATCTCGAGCCAAATTTCAACAATAGGAAGGCATCGAAAAGTAGCCTTCAATCAACACTATGTTTTTTTGTACCAGCATTCACCATTTTTTACCAGTGATGATACAGTCAGTTTTTTAACACTCAAATGGACACCAAATGAAACCAATCAAGTATATCTGGAAATTACACTTCCATATCTTTCCAACGAGCCATCTCGGGCCCAAATATGACACCAGGACGGCATCCAAAAGTGGCTTACAAACAACACTATGCATTTCTACACCAGGATTCTCCACTTTTGACCAGTGTTGGGAGAATGAATTTGTGAACAACCAAATGGACTCCAAATGAAAAAATTCAAGTTTTTCTGGAAATTATACTTCCACATATTTCCAACGAGCCATCTCACGCCCAATTCTGACACTGGTAAGGCCTTCAAAATGGGCTGCAACGTTGGGCGATGCGTTTGAAAAGATGTGCGGTGCGTTTAGGCAGAAATTTTCCAAAGGGATGTATTGATGCACGGCGCGCCTGTAGAAGCGCGCGGAACACCTGTAGCATCAGTCAAAAAATCACCAAAAGCCTTCAAAAAACTATTTCTAGAGCTACTCAACCAGTCAAGTAAGGACTGCCATCAAATTTTCAAGGTATTCTATGATGCCTCATTTCTGTTGTCAAAATTCTAAAGGGTGAATAATGCTACATTTTTCCAAGACCAAATAATGATTGAAAAATGAAGTTTCTGGTGTGAAATAAGGTGATGTGCTAAGTATGTTGAAGAAATATGTTGTAGTGGGGGTTAGTCGATTAATTCACTAATTTATAAAAACCTAGAGCTACCCTAAATATCAGGAAAAAAACATAAACTCTGTCAGCTCTATTGTAATGGTGAAAAGAAATATCAGGGTTGCCATCTTTGTCCATGAGACAAGCTTTAATAAGTGAAACTGTTAAATCAAGTTTGGGGGTAGTAGATATTGAACATAAGGAGCTGTGTTTTATGTTTGAAGACTCAGAATCACCATGGTTTTGTTTACCCAAACCCTGACATAGTGAAACTGGTGGATTCTTATTGCTATCCAAAGACCATGTAAACTGCCCTCAGAACAATTTGGAAAGGTGGAAGTCAGTGTTTGAAGAGAGACAAAACGGGGTTTGAAAGGAAAAAGCAGTAAACCTAACTTCAGTAATAGTAATCATTGTATAAAGTGCCTTGCTTTTTCAAAAGTCATCCCTGTGGGGTAAAAGGGAAAAAACCACTGTTTTCTCCTTGTTCTATAAGCAGACCTTAAATGAGTAAAGTTGTTAAAGCAGTCTGAAGATGTTTTGGTCAAAATTGGGTATGAGAAACAGTGTTGAATACAAGAGCAGTGCTTTTCTTACAAGAATGTTTGTCTGCTACAAGGGATGTTTTGTGCTCATACCAAAACACAAAGATCTTGATAACCTTACACTAACACAAAGATCACTTTTACTGTGTGTGCCTCTTGTTTGACTTTGTGCTCATCATTAAAATTGTTTGTTGAGTGACAGGAAATGGGTAAAACAGTGTTCTGGAAAGAGCAGGGAATTTTTTGTTTAAAAAAGTCATCTCACACAACATTTGAAACCATTGTTACCTTGATCAAAACAATGATTGACAGAGAAGGCAGATTTTTATTTGAAGAAGACATTTCAAGAACCTTTGAGGCAGTTTTGTTTTGCAGAAGCACATCCAAGACAAGATGCCTCCCAGGTAGGATAGTATGAGTGGATTGCACAAGAGGTATGAACCTACCCCTTGGAAAAGAAATTGGAGAGGGAAAATAGGGATTTAGACCTTCAAAGGAGATTGACGAAGGATTACAAAAAGTTAAGTCAGTTTGCCTGGCGCAAGTTAAAGGCTACTCATGACAAGCTCAAGGAGATCAAAGGGAAGCGCACGACATAGAAAGTGAAGAAAGACACATCAAGACTTGATATTTTGGCTTCTGCTTCAGAAAATATTGCTAAGAACCCTTGAGGGTCATACACACCAATTTTGGGAAAATTTTGACATACTTTGGTTTTTTGGCATTTTTGAGTTTTTGGTCAAAACTCATGAAATTCGCCATTTCATTTTGGGGATTCGTCAAAGGAGGAGAATGGTATCATTGGATGCCATAATTTCAGGAGCACACACTCAGAAATGTTTAGGACATTGGAGATCATTTTCTTCCCCAAAATGGCGAAAAATGCTCGATTTTTGCACACTTTGTCCGGTCTATCAGCAGACTATAATGTTTGGTTTTTTACACACAGGTTCAGTTTTGGAGGACTTCCTGGCATCAGATTGGGAAAAATTAAGTTTTTCCAAAAATTAGACACTCAAATATTTCCAACGAGCTATCATGAGGCTCGTTTTGACATCGGGAATGCTGCGAAATGTTTCCGGCAAGTCAGGGAACCTTTTGCTGATGTAAATTTTGAGTATTTTTGTAATTTTTGAACCTTTAAAAACTGATATTTCCTCATGTGCGTTTAGCTATTTTTGCACATGAGAAGTAAGGAAAAGTCAAGTTATTTCCCTTTTTTATCATTTTTTATATATTTTATGAGATATTTTTGTGCCTTGGGCTTTGCAAAGCCTCAAGGACAAGTATAGATATTTTGATTAGGCCAATAGGATGGCAAGTCGAACCATGAGGTTTTCCTCACTTTGCCCTATATATTCCAAAGGCTTTCATTGTAAACAAGGCTGAACTTGAGAAGAGAAGAAATATATGGTCATATAATCCTTGGAAGAAATGCTTGTCTTATGTTTTTGGATTTCCTCTTGGATGCTCTTGGATGAATGAAGAAGGATTGTTGTTGGATTCCATGACTTGGTAGAATGGTATAGTGTCTCTTGCTTTGTTTTTGTCTTCTAGTTTTCATTCATGAATACATGTTTCTTGCTTGCTATAGATCAGTAGAGAACAAATTTGAGATATTCCCTTGGAGGCACCTCAAATTTCCTGTTTCTTCATAGCTTTCATGTTTTCCTCTTCCTTAGTTACATTAAAGAATTCTTAATTGTTCTTTAATAACTTGAGGATATTGTAGCTTGTTTCATTCATAGTTCTATGCATGCTAAGTATGATTTATGGTACGCCCTGCTTACCTATGGCTAGTTATAGTTCCATCCATGAAATTTCTCTTTGACTGATTAGATTATCATTTTGTTGAACCAAGGAGGCCTAGTTCTGATCTAGCCCTTTGCCTAAAACTATGCAAATATTTTTGTTCAAAGTGCCCAATAACTTGAAGTACTATGTTTAGGCATTCTGGCATAGTAAGTTGGTTTACTTCCACTTGTGATTAAATTATACATGTTATTTCCAGAAAATATTCAGAAAATGCCGAAGTAAGCACAACTAACAGCCTACACACATACATATCATTTATTGAATATTATACTCATTCAACAAAATGACACATATTTTTCGGACAAATGTCCTCGTAAAAAACCCAATGTGGGAAAAACGGTGCAACAGATACGAGGGTTTATTATTATTAAGTAGAATTTGAATACAAAAAATTTTAGCAGTTTCCCAAAGTTAGAGGGTCATATACTTCTATGCATGGCTTGAATGTTTATTTCTATGTATTGATTAGCTTATAGTTACATTTTGCATGATTAATGGTTTTCCCTACCATGTTTATGTTATCTATTGAACTAGTTATGCTTGAAACTCTTTGTTGTTCACAAATTTGATGTCCATTTACTCCATTTTTCCCAAAGATCCTTTCTACCTTGAATCAAATCGGCCCTTCAACAGCCTTGTATCACCGTCTGATAGCTTTCTTGACCTTTTCGACCCCATAGCCCAGTTGATCTGACATATTTTTACCTGTCTTATATCTTTGATCAGTTTCATCCCTCACAACCTAAAAAACCAAAACCAAAAAACCTACTTCACAACTAGCCTAAAATTAGAACACAATAAGAAAACACACAGATATCCCTTATATATATAGAGAGAGCCCTCTCTGAGTCTAGGAAGGCTAGGTCCTTGGGCTCCAAAGCTTGGTTTGATGTTACATTGTCATTTGGTTTTCCAATCAGCCAAATCACGGGACCCTAACAGTACCTTGAGAGGCATTTTCATTATTAGTGGTTTCTCTCGTACCTATTAACAACTTTCATCATTGGCTAGTAATCGGGTGACTTTCTTGCATGTTTCACTTTAGCTCACATATTCACATGCTTGAATTTGTACTTTTTCGAGTTGAGATGGAGCACAAGACCCTAGGTTTTGCTTGATAAGATCTAGGCTACGGGATATTGTGGTTTATCATGACTATATGCATGACTCTATTGATTGGATGGTTGTGACCATACCTGAGTCTATTTATTGATCCTTATTACTGGATGGTTGCGTCCATACCTCGGATCTCAGTTTTTATGTACTCTATTATGGATGGTTGTGCCTATTCCACATGTTCATATATCAGTTGTATTTGTACTTGCAGGTTTTCTGACAACTGTGTTTGGTTCGAATGCGTTCTCGTAAAGCATTTTCACTTCTCCCTATCTCTCAGACCTCATGATTTAGGGGGCATCTGTTACAAGGCATTTTTTCACCGTCCCTGAAATCCTCATCTCGCACATTGGAGGACCATTCCTATGAACTATATGAAGTGTCATGCCTTTCAAAAAGTGTTATTGCATCCCTTTCCATGATGAGAAAATTTATTCTGTTGACTCTTCCTGGAACAGACCATCAAAAACACATGCTTTTGGGTTGGCACTAGTAGACCGTTATAGCCTCATGCTGATGAAGGAAATTAAGACTGACCCCCATGCCCATTGGTACTCTATCCTAGTGAGATGTCTGCGCTAAGCTATTTTTGGAATGTTTTTTAAATATAGAGGTGAATTTTCCATGCTAAATACTTCATGAGCGAGTCAGATTGGGTTGTTTGACTACATAACCATGAACACCTTCCTTTGGCCTCTTGTTTCCACCTTTTGGGGGAACCTCTGAAAAGATAAAGCCTTCCTTCCACCATTTTGGGGATCCCAAGCCCAACCTCTCCCTCTATAAATAAACCTCTCTCACATTAATTCAGCTAGCTGAAGAGTAATTACTGAACATTTTGCTGAAACAATCTGATATAGCTAGTGAGATAGAGTAGAGAGAGAGACCCTTGTTGAGAGAGAGCTTAAGTTTTTCCTCGCCACGTCCAAATTCCCTGATGAATGCTCGAGACTCCCTTCGACTAGACCCGTTGAAGGAGGTTGCGACGTCAAGGCTCCGGTTGTAATCTCTTTCTTTCTCTTAATATATACATGACTGATGTTTTGGTTCCCGTCTTTTGGTGATGTGATTTATCTTACACAATACGTTTAATCATCCTTGATTGATTAGCTAGTTATGAATGAAATTATTGTTATGTATGCTACTTTTGTCCCTTGATCCTTGTGTAGGCACCAAAATACCATTACTGAAGGATCGTGACGTGTCGGGACGAGGATCAGGAGACCTATGTTGTAGCTACAACAACAACGTTGGATTACAGGTAGAACAATCTATCCCAACTCATTTCATTCGTTAACTAGGAATCAACACATTAGCATGTCCTCTTGCTGCTAGACCCACCCTAGGGCTAGAGGGATCGTCTCTGTCCGCAGAGGGGATTTACCTATAAAACACTTTCATTTCCATAAGTGCTTGATAAATATTCATTTACATTCAATTAATATCATCTCTTAAGATCACATATAAGATAAACATAATTCATCCAGAGATAGAGATAGGTATATATATACTCCTTTAGCTTGTTGTCACTCCCATTTATCCAAGTCACAGTTAGTTATAAAAAACACACATGCATCCAATTATAACTTGGGAAAATGGTCCCATCATCCGAATTCGGAGGCACTATTCCAAACAAAAAAGGGATGGTTTTCAAGTCCCCGAACAAGTGGTTATTCCCCAATGTTGTGCAATAATTTCGAGGCATCAAAATTTTCGGCACTAGAAGGAGGCCCAATAGCCTATGCATCGAATTAAGATCCAATAATAAATACAAAGGCCATCAAAAGAGGCAATCCCCCTCCAAAACTCCTACAACTTCACGACCATGCTCAACGTCTCGTACATCTAGATTTGAAGTTGTTCAATAAACTCCTAAATCTCCTAGTTAAATTCCGAAATAAATCTCTCTTGACTATTCTCCAGAATAACCTAAAGTATAGACTTTGATAAAGAAATTAGAAGAAATTTCCATTTTAGTATAGAAGCCCATGCTTTCTAAATCCTCTGAAGGAAGTGTTACTTCAATTTTTCAACGTATTGGCGTATTGACTCATTCTCAGAGTGAAAAACTTAGAATAACTCCATTTGACTTTCCTCTCCATTCCCATCACAGGAAAAATGCTACATCAAAAACTCAGACATATGCAAGTGATATTTTCTCATCTTCTCCTCCATAAACCCCATCATTCATTCCTCCTTCATTACCTTCTTCCCAACCAATTTCCTCATCCATTCATATCTCTTTGTCTCAATCAACTAGTGTTGCCTCAATCAGTACTATTCAACGGTTGTTTCTTATACTAATACATCAGCCTCTGTAACTAATACATCATATTTTAATCCTATAGGTCATACAATGTCAAATAGGCCATGGGCCAATTATGGAGTTGTTCAATTGGATGAACCTCTTCATGATCTACCTAAACACCTAGAAAAATGGCTACCTAAGTATAATCCTGATGATGGACTCCATGCTGAAGAGAACCTACATAATTTCATGCTTTCCATGAACCTTAATGTAATATCGAAAGAGGATTGTCTATTTAGATTGTTCCCTTATACTTTCCAAGGACCAGCAGTATCATGGTACTTTTTGCTAACATCAAGCACTATAATTAGTTGGGATATTTTTTAAGAACAATTTTTAATGAAATTTGTTGATGACCGCACCATAGCTACTCTTATAAATGATATTTATAATTTCAAAGATAATTCAAGAGAAAATATGAGAGAATTTAATAGAAGATTTAATAAATTATTAAACAAAATCCCAACCACATCAAATCCGAGTGTAGATGTACAGATTTAATGGTAAATATCCTCTCTTCCTTCTAATATTGCGATATTTGCAGATAGAGATAGCAAAGCAACTTTAGTTGAGAACATGAAAGAAGCAATGTTAGTTGAAAAGAGAATAATTTCATTAGAAAATAAAACCTCTCAAGAAGAAAGGAAATCAAAGAAGGTCACATCTAAGGATGAGCCAAAAAATAAAACTCCTAAAGATCCTTTTGATCTTGAAGGATTACAAAGATTCTTAAATTGATGTCTAACGAGACGGTAAAAATCAAGAAGCAGGTAGTTGAGTATTCTTCTAAGAAACATTTTAGATGTTTCAAGAAAGCTCAAACATCTAATCCTCAACCACCTATTATTATATATAACTTTGAATCTGATCAAGATGAGGATGAAGATGAAATAGTATGATCTACTGAAGAATCCCAAGATGAAGAACTTGTTTGTGTACATGGATTATGGGATTTGACACTCCCTACTTCTGATAATGAAGATAATCATGAAGCATTACTTGATAGTACCAGAAGAAAAGATTCTATTGATTCATGACAACCAATCCAGAAACAAAAACCCTCATCCGCTGCTGCTATAGATAAAGATGTCACGAAAAATATCCTTCCACATCATCTCAATTACTTTCATATTCTTCATATTCGCCCTCTACATCAAAAACCTTAGTATTATATGACACCATCGAATACAATATATTCGAAGATATGAATAAAATCAAAGAAAATATCTCCCTGTATGAGGTAGCTAAATTGAAACAATAGTAGAAAATTCTACTAAAAGAATTGAATGCATTTCCTACTTCTCCTCAACCTACTCTTGTTACATCCAAAGCCTCAAAAGGAATAGCTAAACCTCCAACAAATTCATCAGAGAAGATCGATGCCACTTATTCTATTCTAATTAGAGATAGAACCAGTTCACATACTTCTCCTTTCCTTGTGACTTTTCAAGATTTCAATAAAAATGTGCAAACTGAATGATAGACTCCGGGACTTATTCAAATACAATGTCATATTCTATTTTTTTGAATACATTGTTCAGTTAGATAGAACCAAGGTCAACGTTTTAGGAGAAATGAAGTTTGTCCTCATTAGATTGGATTATAATTCAAAAGTTCACAAACTAATTGACATTCTATTTGCTGATATCCCTGACTTTTACGGTTTTATTCTTAGTAGAGATTGGTGTGAAAATATTCATGGTAATTTTTCCATAGAGTGGTCTCATATGTGCATTCCTTACAATGGTAAGCCAAATCAAATTCGATGGAAAAAACATGAAATACTCAGTAACTGATTTTGAGGATGAAAAATCAACCAATGGCCTTTACCAATAACATCCTAGGGAATTACTCTATTGAATCATTCTTGGGTAATTTCAGTTCATAAAAATCTCCATTTCTATTCAAATCGGTTACTACTCAAATCGAAAACTTTTCACAATTAGATTCTTCCAAATGTGTAAATATTGTAGAAAAATATTTTGTTATAACTTTATTTTCGACTTTGTATTTTGATGGATCTAGATCTAATTATAGTGCATGAGAAGGTTGTATATTAATAATTCCTCAAGGAGAAAATATGATGCTAACCTGTCGATTAGAGTTTTAATGTACAAACAATACTGTTGCATATGAGGCACTGGTCCAAGGATTATATAAAGAAATAGATTTAAATGTCAAATATCTACAAGTATTTGGAGATTCTTAAATTATTGTAAAATAGGAAAGAAACATCATTCACTATGTTCCTGCCCATTTAAAACATTATAAATCTTTGGTTTAAACCCTCGCATCTCATTTCTTCGCATTTAACATCTCTCCTATCCCAAGACTTCAAAATGCTAGCTCTGATATTTTAGCCAATGTAGCATCTAGACATATACCATCTAAAAATTACATTCCAGATAGATTTTCTATTGAATTAATTTTTCGACCATCCATTCTAGAAAATGTCACCAATTGTCGTGTGTTCAATTATGATGAAGACGTGTTGACCTTTTTAACATCTAAAGGATCATATGATGATCAAATAGTTGATGAGGATGAACATGAGACATAGTTAAGAGGAAAAACTAAAGAAAATGGTTTTCCTAAATATGTGGTTAAACTTGAAGATCTTTATGATTTGAAATACAAATTTAATAAGGTCACTAATTCCAAACTTCAAATTTTAACTTTGAGGCTTGAACTAGTAAACCTTGGAACTGATCTCAAACCCAAAAACATCAATCTAGGTCTGGGTGTCTTACCATATGAGATATTAACCTTCATTCATTTATTAAAAAGATACAAATTTTTTTTCGCTTGGAGCTATGAAGATATTAGAACACATGACACCTCCATTATCCAACACATTATCCCAATGATATCTGATGACAACCCCATACAACATAAATTATGGAAAATTCATCCCAACCTTGAAAGTCAAATGAAATCTTATTTGAATAAAATCCTTAAATATAAAATCATTTTTCATGTTGGGCACACCAAATGGGTATAAAATTTAGTGACAGTCAAGAATAAAAATGGTGACATACACATTTGTATAAATTTTATAAATCTTAATAAATCTTGTCACTGAGGATAATTTCCCATTACCACCCATGGAACAATTTTACAATCAGAACCTAGTTCATCTAGATGTTGGATTAAATATTACATTCAGAACCAAATGGGGGGCTTATGCTTATCAAAAAATCCCTTTTGGTCTAATAAACGTAGGAGAAACCTTCCAAAGAGCTATGGACATAACGTTTAGAGGTCTGATAAATAAGAAAATTATTGTTTACTTGGATGAAATAACAATCTATTCCAAGAAAAGAAGCAACCATTTCCATGACCTAAAACAAATATTTGAACTATGCCAAAAATATGGGATTTCATTAAATCGAAAAAAGTCTTATTTCACTCTTAGTGAAAATAAACATTTAAGATTCATTGTATCCAAAGAAGGAATTTGAATTGATCCTGAAAGGATTAAGGCAATCTCTGAAACTTCTATACCCTATAACAAAAAATCCATGCAATCCTTTCTGGGACATATTAATTTTGTCAAGGGATTTGTTCCTGACTTTTCCCATATTGTTCTTCCATTACAAACCATAATAAAGAATATTTCAGTATTTAAATGTGGCCACAAAAAAAGAGAAGATTTTGATTCAATAAAACAAGGAATTATAAATACTCCCTCTTTAACTACCCCAAATTTCTCTCATCATTTTATTTTTTATACTTTCGCTTCTGAAACATCATATGTTTTTGTTTTAACACAACTTAATGATCAAAAAATCGAAACACCCATCTCGTTCTTTAGTTAAAAATTTTAAGGTGTTGAACTAAATTACTCTAAGGTGGAGAAACAAGTCATTGTTGTTTTCAAATACATAAAGCACTTTAGGCCTTTTCTCCTAAAGACACATATCAAGGTAATAGTTCCATTTCCGGTAGTAACATAACTGCTTATCTGAAAGGAACTAGGAAAAAAAAGGGAAACTTGGGTCACAATTGTGCAGGAATATGATATTGATATTAAAACAACTAAAATTTTCAAAGGAAAAGGTTTTTGCAGATTGCTGACTAGAGCTTCCAACATACCAGCTAATGAGGATTCAGGTAATACAATACAAATTTCTAAGTTAAGCCTGATTGATTCTGAACCCCAATATTTTGATCTTATATTTTACTTAAAGAATGAATATGCCCCTGAACTCAATTATAAAATCAAAATTGATTTAAGGCTAAAATCTATTCGATATGAAATCATTAATGATGTGTTATTTAGAAAATACTATGACTCTGTATTATTAATATGCCTTCAAAATTATAAAGCACACAAGGTTTTTCACAAACTTCACGTTGGACCAGCTGGTGGAAACTTCAGAGGAGACACTATTGCACACAAAATCCTACATGCAAGGTATTATTTGCCAAATTGTTTCTAAGAGACCCATGCACATGTAAGGAAATTCAAGGTTTGTCAAACTGCTACAAGAAAATAAAAGAGACCAGCCTTACCCCTTCAACTGGTCAACATTGAGCAACCCTTTGAAAAATGGGGCCTAGACATTATAGGTGAGATTGTTACTCACTCTTCCAAAAAACATAAGTAAAATCTTACTGCAACAGACTCTTTTACTAATTAGGTGGAGGAAATTCCACTAAAGGTAGAAAATTCTTAAGCCATTATTTAATTCATAAATCAATTCATTATTACCAGGTTTCGCTTACCAAATGCACTTATGTTAAAAAATGCATCTTACTTTTCAAGTAATAATATAACTGAATTTTCTCTTCAGAGTCTTTAAGATCAACTATTCTACTAATTACTATCCCCAAGGGAATGGTTTATCATATTCAACAAATAAAAACCTCATAAGAATTAAAAAAATAACTTTTGATCAGAGCCAAAAGAATTGGCATAAATCTTTAACATTTTTTCTATGGGCTAACCAAAATTTGAGCAAGCCTCTATAGGCACTTCTCTCTTCAATCTAGTATGTGGGAAAAAGGTCGCCATTCCTTCAAATCTATCCCTTCCCTCACTATCCCTAGTCCAATTCATTGAAGAAATACCTTCATATTCTTTAAAGCTAAGAATGTCCCAAATCCTTAAACTATAATAAGAAAGGGAAAAATCCAAACTTACACATGCTTGATACCAACAGATTGTTAAATATTCTTTTGATTCAAGTTCTATTGCAAATTTTTTTTTTCAAATTGGAGACCTTGTTCTTAAGTGGGACAAGGAACATGAGGAAAAATGTAAGCATACCAAATTCCATAGAATGTTTCTTGGACCATTTAAAATTGCTAAACAAGTAGGCCCATCAACCATTATATTTCAAGATCTACAAGGGAAGAAATATTCTCTTCCTATCAATGGGATTTTTTTGAAAATTTTATTTTCTTAGAAGAACATTTCTTCTAACGCAATATAGTTCTATTTGCATATTTACGTTAATGAAAGAATTATGTTAGATAACATACTTTTGGTTTTTTATCAACATCTCTGAATCATGTATGACTTTTCATCTTGAAGAATTGGAATTTTTAACAGAAATGATAACAAACTTGAAGAGCTGGATCATTATCATATAACTCTGAAATTGTTTTTCCATTGAAATTGTAAATTATTTCAAACCTTAAACTTTACAAAGTATTTTCACCTTATTATCAGTTAGGAAAAGGTTCACTTTTACAAAGTTAAGACTATTTGTTACTAAGCGTCTTTAATTCTAAATTTTCATCCAACAATCTTAGGGAGTCATTTATTCTCCCTGTCCATTAATTATACTCTTTTTAGAGTGTAATTAAAAAATATATAAAACTTAAAAGATAAGAGGTCTCATCATGAACCTGCTTACCATGATCATAGGAAAATAATAGGTTGACATTACCACTAATGCATTTCAAACTAGGGTAATGGCCTATGAATTTTTATAACCATAAAGCAAGTGGTCTCATCACGAGCCAACTTGTTTAGACCAATTACAACCAGTGAATGGCATTGTCACTAGTTGGCCACCAAACTAGGATAATGGATTTTTAAGAATAAAAAAGTAAAATAATAAAAAATAAATTATAAACATATATTTTGTTGAATTTATCTCTAAATATTGTAATGACAAATGGATGGATACTGAATCATTGATGGTTAAAAGGTAATCTTGTCGAGGCTATGAATGCATTTTGGCAGTGGTGGCTCTACCTATCACAAAATGAGTATATCAAAAGGCTAAGTCACCAAAAATCCCCTTGATTTTCCACTTTAACTGTTTAATGACATATATAGGGAAAGAGATATTTTTTATCTATAAAATGTTTTTAAAGGGTCAGAATAAATTATTTTTTTTATAATTCAGAGTAATTTTTATTATCCAAATATTTCACTAAATTTTTCATTTCCTTAATTATTCTTACTTATTTAAAGTTTCAAAATTTTCATTTTTTATATAAATCAAAGATACTAGTTCTTCCAAGGAATCACCAATTGTTGTGCTATTCAACAACCCCCATTATTTATGGATAGATTCCTTACAAAATAATGGGGACCCTTATAAATTTTTAGATTAAGACAATAAAACCCTTTTTGGCTTATAAAGATAGAAATAGGAATTTAGAAAATTAAAAACGTGTTTTGTTGGCTAAAGACTTGGGTGGAAAACCCAAATAAGGCTCTATCGCAATCATAAATCGCAAATGAAGCAGGTAGCATATAAGGCGTTCCATATAAAACAATTTATGCGATATTTCCAAAAATAATAAAAGGTGCAAAAGGGATCTCTAAAGGGAAAAGATGACCAAATCCAAAAAACATGATAATGAAGCATGAAGGCCCCCCACGAAGTTATATTTCATAAGAAGCCATTACCGGGGGATACCCACTACCACATCACCAATCTCAATTGAAAAATCGTAACCCCTTCGCTTACCATGCGCTCCACCTACTTTCCTTTCCACGATGTGATATATCACAATGCACTTTCCCAAAGTATCAATTTCGTCTTCCATCTATATTTGCCAAGATTGTGATGTGATATAACATTGCCACTAATTCATCACTCTTTCCCCCGCTAACATTCCAAAGTGCTAAAAAAACCTTCGATAAATGAATTCAAAATAATTATTCAAAAAGCGAAAAACATCATCACAAATCGACAAAGCAAGTGTGCTCTATGTTTTAGAGACTTTACACACATGTGATACTGTGATGTGGGATGTCTTAATTTTAAAATGCTTAAGTATCCATTCAGCAACATGAATTCATGTTTTTCATAAATGCACAACCATAACGGTATGATAGCTTTCAGCCTCCAAATGTGATTTGATGGTGGATTAATTAATGTTTATGATTTCTATGCATGTGATACTATATTCTCCATAATTTCAGTTTTATTGCTAGAATCTCTCCCGTATTTTCAAATATTGTTTCACTCCATGTCCTCCTTATTTGGAGGTTAGCCCTGAAAACAAAATTCCTCTGAGATGTCTAAAGTTGCAAAGGAACCAAAGAAATCTAAAGCTCCTCTAAATCCTACAACTCCAGTTGTAGAAGTCACTGAAATTCCTCCCTTGTTTTCAAATACTACATGTTCCACAGAAAGTGGTCTTCTTCTTGGGAATCGATGTATATGTTTTTTAAGATGAAAAACCTTGCATAACCAATAGAAAAAATACAATGAATACCCCTAATCCCTCGGAAGAAACTATTTCTGATGTAGCCAACTCTTTTCTTCATAGAATTATTGCGCACCCTAAGATCTTACCATACACAAATATGGTAAAATGGATAATTCATAATCTTAAAATTGGTGATAGAAAATTTCTAACTACAAGAAGCACATTTATAGGCTCATTCACTGCAAAGGATTTAAAGATAATTTACCATATACCTAACTCACATAATATTTATGACAAGGATTTCCTCACACAATTTTCAAAAGAAAACAAGCTATAGTCAGACCCTATAAAGCAATGGAGGACTAACTTCAAAAATCACAAGCATAATGAAAAAGGTATGTATTCCACTGCCTCTCTTGTTAGTCCCTACTGTTATATCTCTACTGTGATCTGTAGACTATTTGCCTCGCCGAATACTAGAACATTTTCCATTGAATGGGTCTGTCTTATAGATGTTGTAAAAAAATACTATATCATGGATTTGGGTGCCATTCTTTCAAACAATATCACTTCACAAATCCTTGAATTTAAGAAAAAATTATCTTTTACATCCAAGAAAATCCCCCCATTCTACATGAGTGTGTAGAACATCGACATTGTGTGTTATACCTCTGACTTTCCAACCATGGGTTGGAAATGGACAATCCAAGACCCTATCGCCATTCATGTTTAGCATAATATTCTTTGGGAATCCAAGTATGAATCTAATTTTTACAAGATTTTTCATCGACTTATTAGGACCCTCTTTCAAGTTTTTTTTTAATGAAAAATCCCCAAGATTGTCTAAGGAAGCCCAAGCTAACTTTACAAGCATAGGGAAATGGTTTGGGTAAGAATTATCTAATTATGTCAGATTTTGTGGAAGAATTACTAAAGCCCATGTACTCCCACTATATGTACCAAAAAATATTTTCGCCAGAGAAATTTATTACCATACAGTGGGGCATGGATTGATTAAAGCCTTGAAAGAGGTTAAGAAGCTTCCTAGCCTACCCTTCCCATCCACTATAGTGTTTATGCATTGGACAATTTCAAACATGATGGATTAGAAATTGATCAAATATAGTGTTTGAAATTATTTACATTTCCTAACACACAATTTGATCCAAATAAGGTTGCTCAAAATGTTACAACTCGGGTAAAGATCATAAATTTCCTTCATGAATATCATCATTATGATGACTTATTTGACTCCGCCACTACCTATCTAGATGTTGAAAAGTTGACAACCATTCGTCTCAACCATGAAAAAATTGTATAATTCAAAGAATATAGGAACCATAGGTTGGAAGGTATTCCTCTAGAAATTTTAGAAGTATCCAAACCTATTTCACAGAAACATCAAGAGAAAGATCAGTAGGAAGAGAAGAAGAAAGAACAAGAAAAAATGCAGCCTTTTAAGGACACTGAAGTCATTAATATATCAAAAGACATTAAATCCACAGAAGCGCAAACTCATAATCCATTGTTATCTAGTGATTTAGACCAAGTCTGGAAATATTTTGATCACCAGCTTAAGGGAGATCAAGAGGTGATGATCATTGATCCTCAAGAGACAGTCAAAACACCTCAGGGCAAAATTCAAAGCCCGTTCACTATTGGATCTACTGAAAAAGTTTTTAACATTGGAGGATTTGAATTCATCCCGACCTACCCAACATCTGAAATTGTATGACAAATAAAATAGATCCCTCCCTTAGATATCTTATACAACCCCAAAAATATGACTATAGTTAGAAGACAAAGAAAAAGGATGAGAACTGAAAAATCACAGGATTTAATCCCGAGTGATGTGCCCATCGAGATAGTATGGAAGGATCCTCAAGCAGATCCATTTCAGGATCTGACAAGGTCGACTCAATTTGCAAGTGATTTTTCTTCTGATATAATTGACAAGGCTACATAAGTCTAGCAATTGATTAAAGAAAAGGATGAGAGAATCCTACAACTAGAAAAAGAGCTACTGACAAAGAAATAGAGCATTAACCATCAACTGCAAACCCAAGTGTCACAACTTTAGCAAAGCATGGATCAATTCAAGCTGCAACATCAATATGACATTGGTGCCAAGGACACTCAAATTCACCAACTACAATTTACATTGGAACAGTGAAAGGATAATCCAAAGGTGGATTATTTCAAAAAAGAAGCTTTGGAACTCAACACTTTGTTGGCTCAACAACAAGTGATATTTTGTCAAAGATTCACTAAAATCAATTAAATGTGTGAGAAAATTAATTCGTTGATGAATCAAGTAGCTGAATAAAGGATAATATTTGATGAAATTGATGATAAATTCTCTCAATATATCACTTGGCAGGATATTGTACATGATCAAAAGGCCAATTTACCTAGGATTGAGGATTCAAAGAAGGAAATTTTATTCATTGATTGGGATATAAAATTAAAACAGGATGAGAGGGTGATATGTCATGCAACAGATGTTGTCAATAATATTATTTAAATATTCAACACCAATCTCATTTCTGCCAATTTAATTGATAAACTCCCACCTGGTTCAGTATCTATTGTGAAATAATTAATGAAGCAGTGGCAAGAGATGTCAAAAAAAAAGGAGGAAAACATAATAAAATTGGAAAATCAAGATTGGGACAAGTACAAGAAGTACTTAGTTAAGCCACATAGTCAATGGTTGATGTTGCGCTACCTAAATGATACCTCATCTCACACGACACCTCTTATATCAAATGAGGTTTACATAGGAGAGTTACGCATAAAACTAGGCCAACCTCCTGAAGTTCAGCCCATGTTATATATCTATCAACTCAAGCAACGAATGGCCACAGGGACAACACCAAACTCTTGAAGCGAGTCACCCAAAAAACTCTATTTCTGTTTTTATTTCACTTATTTTAAAGAGGGTTGTTTAAACCTCCTCAAAACTTTATGCATTTGTTATTTTTATACTTTTTATTTTACTATATAGACCCTTTCATGTCTTTGAAGAAAGGTTCTTGAAATTTTGTAAAGAAGACTTTGAAGTTTCACTATTGTACTCTAGAAGTTCTCTTAATAGAAAAGACTCGACCAAGGAATTTTTTTTCATGAGTAGAGTTAAAATATACATGGTACTTATGTTATCACTCAGGCCTTCCTTGAAGTTGTAAGAAAAGGAAAGAAACCCGAGGTAACCACAAACCAACCTTCAGATGCAGAATCTAGCCAATCTGCATCCAGAGAGGGCTCTCTCTTTATGATTTATCTTTGTTTCTTAGAAGGTTTTAGGCTAGTTATAGATCCAAGAGTTTGTTTTGAGAAATGGTGGAATCCACAAACTAAGGGCAAGGTTGAAAGTTTTCAGTCCATTGGGCTATGGAGTCAAAGGATGGCTTTACTGGATTTCTATTCTACGCACAAGATGGCTTTACAGGGCAAGGTAGCTAGACAGAGAACAATCCTTAAAATTTAAAGTGGATGGGATGATCTTGAAGGGATGAAAGGCAGCTAAGAATCTTTCACCATGTTCAAAAGAAAGAAATGAGATGACTACAAACAAAGAGCAATGAAGAATTCTTTATTATAGTAATCAACAATTTTTAAATTAGCAAAGCAAGAGCATTTAATAATTCATGCTTATAACTAATTTAGAGGAAAACATTAAGAACAATCACATCTGAAATCAGAGTACAATTAAGTAAATTCTGATTCAATCCTTTATGTAAATTATTCAGAAATGGACATAATGATATTATAAACTGATATAAAACATATGGCAAAGGGTAGAAAAACTTATTGAACTGCAGTCCAACACATGAATCCTGCAAAAAGTCTTGAGCTTTAAAACGTCATCCAGTAAGCCACGAATAAATTTCTCCAAAATGCTTTTATTCCGAAAATCTCAATGTTACATCAAAGTAATAGAATCCACCCTCAATACTTCCTTTGAGGGTTTATTTATGCAAGAAAAACTTGAAAAAATCTCACACTAACTTAGCCAATAATCTAGGGTGACTAAGGAGTAATTTACAAATAAACAGGAGACAACTGGTCTCGTGGATAGAATAATAGATAACTGTTGATGTGTTGTTTCCTCATTTTGCTGATGTGCTGGAGGTAAGTGCTGAAAAAGGGCTCAATGCTGTCTTTTGGAGTAATTTCTTTGCTTGCTTGATACTCTTTGTCTTTACGGATACTCTTCAACCTGCGTAACTGATACTCTTTCATATGTACTCATTTTTATCCTTTTACCTGATAGTAAAGATAAATTTCTCATCCTGAATAGAAATTTTATAGAATTTCCAATAATTCTTTCCACCATTGATCATCTGGTATCATAGTTCTTTTGAGTTTTCTCAATGTCTCATCTGCTTCAGTGAGTTTGTAAAAGGTGGGCTCATTAGGAAACAGATACTTTATTTCATGTTCCAGATGAAATAAATTCCTCACTCTATCATAGATATTTCTCCCTATTGGTAATGTTGACTCTGGTAAACTGGTAGAACAAGCAGCTGTATTTTGAGCATGAGTATTTATTTTCTTTACATAGGTTTCCAAGTCCATTATTTGATCCTCTGAGAGCATAGGACTTGGTAACCCACTGTCCAACAAAGATTGAAATTTTTCTCTGAAAATATTGATATCACCCAAAATATCTGAGCACTTCCTTTCTGAATTCTGCATGAAATTTCTTTTGATGAAAACTCTCTTTATTTCCAAAACTGTGTCGGTCCTGTCCTCAATCCCTAATACTGCAAGCTGTTGTTTTGTCCGGGTGTTCAAAAATTGAATAAGCTGATTGGCCTGCTCAGGCCTGCCTCTTAATTCATTTCTTGTCCTGTATATTTCTTCTTGGGCTATTTTAACCAAATCATTTTGTTCAAAAATAGCTTGAATAGAGGGCCAAATACCCTTTATTAACTCAATGATATTTCCCCAAAGAATTTGATTTATTTCCTTCAAAGGCTTTTCTAATGAAAGATCTTTCTCTAAAGCCTTAACTAATTTTTACAATCTTTTGACTTCCCTGGTATTTTCAGCAACTGTGTTTTTAGATGTATCATACTTCTGCTCCAAATATTTTAATTGTAACTTAGTGGTTTGAAGTTCTGTGACTCTTAATTGTAGACTTTCCATTTGTTTTATTAACTCATCAAAACTCAAACCAGAAGTTTTTACCTGTCCTGGCTCTATTTTTTGCTTTGCTGTTGTAGTACCTATGGTTGATGTATGCGTGATAGCTTCTTGTTCCTGCAAAGCTTGTTCCAATTCCTTCTCTGTTTCACTTAGTCGCTCATTCATATTTAGGAGCAACTCCATTATTTCTTCCTGTGAATTCCCCTTCAGAACTTCTTGGGTCTGAGGATGTCTTGAGGCGGGAAATTTCAGCTGCTTTCTCAGTGCAGCTATGTCATCATCTTTCTTCTTTATTAATGCCTCAATACTTTTAATGTCTTTGGGGTTGTGACCCAAACCAATGATTATGTCTTCTAGAGACTTTATTCTATTATCTTTGGCCTGAGAAGAGGCCTTCTCAATCAATTCTTCCATAGACAACGGTGCTAGTTCTTGGTCGGGTTCAAAGTGTAGCATTGCATTGATAGCCTAGGGAGTAATGGGAAACAGAACACTGTGATCAGGAGCTATTACAGCCCTTTGAGTGGGATCATAGTTTGAATGGCAATAGTGGATGATTTCTGGGAAAAAGATGACTGAAGGGATGAGATACCTTGGGAGATTGGATTCCCACAACCCAATAAGATCTTGCCCCTTCGAGTATTCGTCTCTGCAGCGACAATAACTCAGAAGGGGACTTTCATCAAAATGCAAGTCTTTAATCTGGAAATCTTTATCTACCAAAGGTAATTATTCCAATTCATGGTGAGGGGCATTCAGTGGAGTTATATTCAAAGCTGTCGGGGCCTCCATTTTGGTTCTTGTGGATTGAAAACGGAGGTTTCTGGTTTTTTCACAGGCCGGGCGTGATTTTGATCTTACTTTAGGAAATTGGCACAATTGTAGGTTCAAGGAGAAATTGCACAGTTTTAAAACCTCTGGGGAAGATCTCAGTGATGAGTTTTAATCACTAATTCAGCGAAAAACAAAGAAAACAGAGTTTTACTTGCAGTTCGGGGCGGAATAGGATAAATACCTGTTCTTGGAAGAAAACTGGTTCTTAACAGGTAACAGGCGGTAGCAGGAGGACGCTTGAACGCAGGTCTGGTGGATTTATGGAGCGAAATTGAATGGAACAGTGGATTTCAATGAAAATTCGAAAATCGTAGTAGAAGGCGCCGTCGTTTTCAATAACGAAAATAACGGAAAAAACATGAAAATTGGCTTTATTTACAAGTTAAAAGGGTTTTTTAGTTTTTCGAGGAGTGACGTCATCGACGTACGGGCTGACGTGAGCAAGGGTCGGGCGGTAAGTGGTAAGAGGTAACCCCGTACTGCTTATGGACAAGAGTGGTATTGAGCGAGCGGGCAGCAATTCCATTGGATCTTTGACACGTGGATGATGAACTGTTCAAATACCACCAAGCCCCCGCTGGTTAAAACTCTGACAAAGGATGGGTAGCGGAATTGACGAGGAGCGTTGATCTGCGGAGGAGCGATCCGACGGTTGAAGGAACGGAGAGATAGTGGGATAGTTATTGCGCGGGCCCGGTGGGGTTTTAAATGCCATTAACTTTATTAATTACCTCGGGGGGCGTCTGATAGGCGGAGGAAAATGGTTATTAATTAATTCAGATAATTAATTAATCCCACGGTTATAAAGGAAATAGGGGTCGCGGTGGAGTTTGAAACGTCGGGTGGAATGCCAGGTGGATGGTCCACGGTGGCATGAAGATTTCTCCAAAGTTTTGGTTTAGAAAATAAAACTTCGGGTTTTATTTATATTTTTGTGTTTAAACATATAAATCATATGTTTAAAGTTTTTCGCATATATGTTTTTATTTTATTATATGGTAAATTAACAAATGTAATTATCTTACCATAGGGGCGGGATTATGGTATAATGATATATTTAACCAAAGGGCGTATAGTGGGTTTTTATTTTAATACACGGGGGAATAAATACTTTGGTTAAACCTTATAATAGAGGGGTTTTTGGATATTTATATAAAAGGAGTTATTATACTTAGGATAAGGAATTTCACTAGGGATTTAATAATTAGAGTTAAACATTAATATGACAAAGGGACAAGGGAACTCAAAACACTTAACATATCTAACAAAGTGAAGATTTCTGAAGTAATTTACAATCTTTCAACTTCAACACTTAAACTTAGAATAGTAAGTTATCTTGAGGGATTTTTATGGAATTTTGCATAATTTCCCTAAGTAAAATAGGATTTTACTTAGGAAAAGATTGAGAGTTACTGATAATGAATAACTTCAAGTACTTAGGTCTTTTTGATCATCAGGCCGAGGGTCCGGTCCCTCCAAAACTCAAGGAAATGCCTTGAGCCCTTTTGATCTCCAAGTACCCTAGTACTTTGGGGGAAATTAGTAAAACTTTAAGGGGAAAGTGATGAGGGAAGTTAATGATTTTGACTTTTCTTGCTGTGATTTTCCAGTGTATTTCCTGCTTCAGTATTTGTGATGAAATTAAAGGATCAAAAACATGTAGCAGCATCATTCATCAGATAAAACTTTGCAACCATCTACCTACCCTATCTACTTGACACTACCATTTTCTCTTCTTTATTAGGGTGCATTTAGACTTGCAAACCCTTATCAATCTTTTTCTTTTTTACAAGGAAAACCTATCTAATTCTACCCTTATTACATCCAAGGGCTCAGATTAAGCTGTTGAGCACCTTTTATTAACTCTACCTATCTACTTATCTGCCAAGATTAAACTGTTTGGTCAGATATTTATTCTCTATTCTACAACATGAAATTGAAACATGAATGAGTCAAGTTTAAATAGTTTGACTCTTCATAAATTGTGGCAAAAGTTTGACAAGCTGCACACAATTGCTTTATTACAAAAATGAAATAGTAGTGGCATTTGGATTTGTACACTTTCCTTGGTCTATTTTTTGCTTGGGGTTCATTTCTTTCATTTTCTTGACCAATTTATTTTTCTTACCCTTTGATTTTTCTTTTAGGGTATACCCTCTTTACATTTTTAAAATTTTTTGATTTTTTGGTTTTTCAAGAATATGGAACACTTTTGCTCAAGAAAAAGGTTTGAACATATTCCATAGTTCAATCAAGACAATCATGAAAAATGACACTATTGCTATAGGAGTCTAACACTGGCTCCACTTGGGGATGGCTTTTCCTTGTGAAAAGTCAAGAACAGCAGGTCAGATGCCTCAAAATGTCTTCAACTGAACCATGTAATCTCCTTCTTCTAGTAGCTTTATTGTACATATGATAGTGAAACTTTTGAAGCTTAGGGCCTTCACTTCGGGCTTCAACTCCAAGAAGTCACCATCTAATCAAAATTGATTTTTTTTTTTCCCAGTTAGAAATCTTCTGCCTTGTTCCAATCCCAAACATGCATTTGTTGTGGTTGAAAATATTGAATTGAATATATTCCTTTTTCTGCAACCTGAAATCTGATCTAAAACTAAAACAACACACAAAAAATTTCAAACCAACTTAATGAAAAACTAGCTGAAAATTGAAAAACTAAAAAAAATGCTCAAAATTCTGAGCTTATTAGCACTCATTTACCTATTCTAATCTACTAAAAGTCTTATTGAATCAGGTAATACAAAAATGCCAATGAAGCCAATCAAGTAGCTGTAAAAATAAATGGATAACTTGATTGCTTGTGATCAAAATTGGAAGTATATTATGATCATGTGCCTTTATAATCAATGATAAGATGTGAAATGGAAATTGTTGATATATTTGATCCTCATAGATAAAACATGTTTGCAGATTTGAGGTAAAAATATTCTCCATATAATTTGCTATAGGATCATTAAAAGCATAATGTATGATTTGTGTTTCTAGGCCTTCAATGACTAGTTGCTCAGTTGTATTCTGAATATTAATCCTTGAAACTATTTCCTCGGTCTTGTGTTTGAAAGAATAATCATCCTCAATATGCAGGTCAAAAGATAGTACAATTTCCTCTTGCTTTGGAGAAGGAAGATTTTCAAAGAATTCTTTAGGATTTTGGAAATTGTATGACTGAATTTGAGAATGCAAAAGTTTGATTTCATTTTCATAATTTTCAGAAATTATATCAAGAATCCATTTTTTAACTTGAGGAGAACATTTTCTTGATTTTAAGAGAAGAAAGAAAGCTCTTAGAAAATCCTCATGAAGATGAAGTTCTAATATCTCATCCCTCAAAATAGCTAGTGATTGTTTTGTGAAATTATCATAATTATCATCATACTGATCATATTTAGGCAAATCTTCAAAATAAGGAATGTCATTAATTATAAACATTGGATCAGCATATTTCTCTTCCAACAATCCTAATATATCTTGATTAGATTGGTTGCATTCTGTTTGAAAATCATTGCTTTGTTCAATAGGCGTGATATCAAGCAATGGGCCTTTTTGGGAAGGTAGAATAACATGAGCATCAACTTGTTCTTCTGTCCCTTCATGGATAAAAACCTTTGTACATTCATCAACATTAGAAGAAGTAGAAACAATTTCTTCATTATTTAAATATTTTGAGGATGGTTGCATGTTTAGAAGCAAATTGATTTCTTCTTCGGTGAGGGGGGGTGGGAATCTCTGAATTCTTAGATTGAAATGACAATTGTTTTTTCCCTTATCTAAAAGTTGATCATGAGGTTGATTATTGTCTTTAACTCCATTCAAAACATTAAATGAAACATCATTTGTTAGTACAGAGGGGTTTTGTGGATCTTGATTTATCTCCTGACTTATTTCATCTTTGTTTAACTCCTCTTGATTATTATGACATTTAACTTGAGAATGAAAGTTTTGGACTTCTTCTAGTAAATCTTCAGGAGACCAATTTCCAAAATCTTCATCAATATTTTTAAGGTAATTTATAAGATCTTCAGCTTGATCACAACAATTTTCAGCTAATGATAAAGATGGAAAATCTTCTTTGTAATGCTATGTCTAGAAAACTAATGAAAAGAAATTGGTGGTCAAGAACACAGTTGAGCCTAATGTATGGAATGGCAAATGTAATCAAAAACACTGAAGCAACATCTAAACTATGACTGAATAGAAACAAGAGCTTGATGATGACAAATGACACAAACTAGACTTTGAGAAATGATCACTAAATATGCAAGTTTTCTAACTAGATAATTAGACACTAATCATGATGCAACATTCTATTCTAAGCTCATCTATTCCATGACTAATTCCTAGTTCTATTATGCAATTTTCAATTGAAGGTCAGAGTCTATTCTCCAAGAGTTATTGGTTTCTTTTCAGGGTAGTTCTGTTGAGGAAGAGCTCTGTTTATAGTGAGGAATTTGCAGAGATATTTCAGACCTTGTAATGATGTTATCTTCTGTTCCTAAGGTTATGGATCACTGATGGTTTTCAGAACAAAAAGATATTTGTAAATAATGAAGGCTGTCTTAGGAATCCTATCAACTAAAGTGATCTACTGTGCAAAGGGTGACAATGTGACTATGAGATGTAAGTGCAATGAATTAATTTAAACATGAGCTTAAGATGCTTCTGAACTAGAACAATGTTAACTATAAGCCATCATCAAACTTTGAAACGAAGTAACTGGACATGAATTAAATGCAAAATGAAACTCTGGAGCATTCTAATTAACATGCATTATTCTATGAAGTTACACAATCAGTTTTTTCATCATGAGGGATATTTTGGAAGAGTTCCTTCTTGTGGAAGAGGTAGAACAATTTTGACTGTGGACTTGTATGCAATTGAAAGCAAATGAACTGAAAGCAAATGAAACTAAGTTGTCACATCACAGTCATATCTTGAACTTCTTATAGATGTCTTGGAAGAATTTCTTCTTGTGGAAGAGTGATTAGGACAAGTGCAACTATGATAGTGAAGACTAAAAACTACAACTAATTCCTATGTTACTATAGCTATGCATCATTCATTGTTATGATATGTTGGAAGAATGTCTTCTTGTGAAAGAACTGGAATGAATATAACTACAGTATCTAGTTAAAAACAAATACAACTCCTATCCTACAGTACCATAGTCATTAAACATTCATCGTTTTAATTTATTGGCAAAGTGTCTTCTTGTGGAAGAACTGGAACGAATATGACTATAGTAGCTAGTTAAAAACAAATACAAATTTAACTCCTATTCTACAATACCATAGTCATTTAAACATTCATCATTTTAGTATGTTGGAAGAGTGTCTTCTTATGGAAGAACTAGAATGAGTACGACCACAGTATATAAAACACAACAACTACTAATTCAATATGCAGAACGTAAAGACAACTAGGAAAAACTTATCTAGTTTACGCAAAAGAAATCCGTTCAAGGGGCAGGGGCCCTCTACCACTTGACGGCATTCAACTTCACAATTAAATCACGCCTTCAAGATAATTTTTTCTGCTCCATTAACGATGCAATAGTTTGAACATAATGCTCTGTGTCTTCAAAGACGTAACACAGAGTTTTCACAAAATCTAGCAGCAAATCTAATACAAAATTTCTAACTAAGCTCTCGGCCTACTCAAGAGTTTATAAAGTAAATGCATGTAAAAATAATTACAATAATTTAGGAATGATGTCTTTCCTTATCCAAATCATTCTAGGAGTCCTTGAGGTGGCTGCGTGAAAGAGAAAAGACACCTGGACTGAGACAGTCCTAGTAGGAGTCTTCCTTCACAAATGTGTTCCCACGTGCATAACCGTACCCAGAATTCATTTCCTCTTCCATGAAGAGCAACACACCATGTAGGCACGACGTGGATCATGCCCATATGCGTTTTTCCTCAAGAGGCCACCTGGAACATGCTCAAACATAAAGGTAGCTGCAGAATCGCCGGTTAGCTACGGAATGCATGCATTCTGCAGCTAGTTCCGGTCAAAATGCTTAACAATGGCAACAATCACAAAATTCAACAAGTCAGTCATGTAAACCATTCTAGAAGTAATTTTAACTATTTTTATTGAGCAATTGGGTTTAAAATGGAAATGGACAAGGGAAAAATGAGGTAAAATGAGGTGAAGGAAAGCACAAATTTGAGGCTCAACATACCCCCACTGCTGTCTCTTTGCATGTCCTCATGCAAATTATCCTATGAATTCTGAGGCTTCTGCAAGGACATCTAATCCCCTTCTTCTCCTTTCTCTGAAAGCTAGAGGCCTTCTGGGTTTCCTGATCACAAGTTTGAACCTGAGGTTTGTGAGTGCCCTGATCAACTTTTTGTTCCTTGTCTTCATCTTCTCATTGGTCCTCTCCACTTTGTCTATATGCGGGGATAAGGTTGAGTTCATGTCAGTCTTGAGCTTGATTTGATCTTTGAGAATTTCATTCTCATTTTTGATGTGTCTATTCAACAATTCCAACTCATACCTATCCCTCCTTAATATATCAATTTCAGTTAGTGGAGGACTGGGGGTTCTCTCTTCTCTTTCTGAAGCTGTTCTCTCTAAAGTTTCCACATAATCATAGATTTCCTGTTGTGCAGGATCAATCTCAGGGGTGCCTTCATAAAAATCTTCATCATCATACTCTTCCATAGATGTTTCTTCATCTTCAATATTGATTACCCCTGTTTGTTTGATTGATGTTTTCTTCAGTTTTCCTTTTAATTTGTGGCTTCTCCTAAGTTGAGAGGAACCCTCCCCTTTTTCTATAACAGATTCCTTGATTACCTTCTCTGCCTTGAGTTGACTCTTGATTCTAGTCAACTTCTCCAAAATGACTTCTTCACTGCTTTCTTGAACCGGTTTGTCAATTTTACCCTTTGGAGTCCTCCATCTCCTACTTCTCTTTGTGGCCTGTGGTTCAGGTGATAGTTCTTTTGCTTCCTCAAAATGATTTCTTATTAAGAAATCATCCCATGTATCATTTGATTTAGATAGATGATGCTCAATTAAAATTTTGACTAACCCATGATGATACAGGATTGTTTCCAAAAACTGAACTCTTCTCTAAACACAGGAAGCCATTTTCTTCAGACTTTGATACAGGAAATATGGTAGATTCAAATCTTCTCCTAGAAAATGCAACATTAGTCTCATATGGTAGACATAAAATGTCCCATATCTACCCTCACATGTAACAATTTTTTGTAAAAGAAGTAGTATATTCCTCCATTTGCTCTTCAATGCTGTACTGGGAATTCCCTTCTTGAACACACTAACATCCATGTTTGGTGATTTTAAGATTTGTTTCCATGAGTCATTATGGAATTCCCTATTTTTAAACCATATTTCCCCAGCTCTGGATAATCCTGTAGCCTCTGCTATAAAAACTTCATTAACAGTAAACTTAACATCTCCTATTTCAACCTCAGTGCCTTGGAATGATCTAGCAAATGTTTTGGTAACTTCCTTATGGCAACCATTAAACTTTTCCAAGAATTGGAGCCATCCTATTTGTTGTAGCATCTCCTTGCATTGTGGATAACCTTCTAAATATTTTGATCCTATAGGCTCAATCCTTACGATGAAACCCATGATTTTTCACTATCAATTAACACTCTTCTCTATCCACAAAACAATGGATTTTACTTTCGGATTAAAATGGCTTCAAGCTCTAAATAAAAATGGCTTCAATTTTGGAAGAACATACCTTTGAAATAGCTACAGTCTTAAAAATCTCTGGTTTGTATGCCTCTGTTTGAAAAATGCCTTCGAATCCTCGGATTGATGTACTTCTGTTGAACTTTGGAATGATATGGAAGCAATTTCAATTTTCGAACTAATGTGTCTCTGATAGACAGTGGTAGATGATTTCAAATTTCTTTTTGTGCAATACCTCCGTCTTTGGTAACAGAAGACTTCAAACTCAATCACTGAAAAACACTTCTGTTTCTAGTAACAACAGACTTCAAACTCAACCTCTGTCTCTGATAGCAAATGGTATGCTTCAAATTCAACACTACAGCCTCTCTGTCTCGGGTAAGAACAACTTCAAAACCAGTCACTACCACACCTCTGTCTTTGGTAATAACAGACTTTAAACTCAATCACTACCACTCCTCTGTCTTTGGTAGCAAAGTCTTCAATTTTAGCACCTCTGTCTTCTGGTAGCAACAGGCTTTAAACTCTACACGGCCACAATTCTGTGTTGACAGTGAAAATGCTCCAAACTTTGTTCTCAGTGATATTCTCTCTGTTCATTGAGTTCTCACACCGTTATGCTTCCAATGTACCTCTTCTGTTCTGCCCCTGATGATAATAATGCTTCTGCCTTCGGAATGGAATACTGGCTACGGAATGACGTTATGGCAAATGGTCACGGCATAGAGTGGTGGAGTGAGGTGGAGGATTGCATTAATGATTTGAGGAGACGGCGGAGGATTTACGACGGCGGGAAAAATCTTCATCATTAAAGAACTTGGTTAAGAGTCGTGGGAATTTCAAATGATTTGGCCGTTCCACCGCTCAAATGCTATTGGATAGAAAATTTGAATTGGAAGATTTAATACAAAGTCTGTAGAGGGTTTTGTTTGGTGTTTGATCAATAAAATAATTAAAACAACTTTTTGAATAATCCACAACTAAACTATGCTAAATTTTCATGAATTGCCATCATAATTTAAATTTGTTACCTCTGCCCTTTATTTGATGTTTGTGTAGCCTTTGTCTTCTCTGCTCATCTTTGGAGGAATCTTTCACAATTTTCTTGATATTTTTTATTCATGAATTCACTGGATCACTTTGTTGTAATTCTGATGTCTGCTGGTTGATGCCTTCAGGGTTTATAGCTGCCAAAAAGACTGTCGGGCTGCAGAAAAGGTGATCAGCTGCAGAATGTCCACTGAGCTGCAGAATGTTCATGTAGAACACTTCAAACATGAAAATGAAATGTTTCTGGAGAATGGGTGAAATGTTTATGAAAATGGATGAAAATGGATGATGGATTATGAAGTGGATAATGGAATAAGAATGGATTCAGTTCATGGAATGAAGGAACATAAGGGCTGTACTGCAATTCATGGCATATTTTATTCACTTGCAGCAAGATATCAAATTCTATGTTTTGACATGAAAATGAAGTGAATGGAAGATGGAGTGAAATGAATGGAATGGAATGGAGTGAAATGTGAATGATGGATGAGATGAAGTATGGATGGATAATGAATGGAGTGAGATGAAATGAATCATAAGTACTATGGCACTGAACTTATGATTTTTATAACAGCTGCTTAGAAACAAAAATGGGAAAAGTTAGAGTGTCAGAGAGACTCTGATTTTCACCCTATCTTTTCTGTATAAACATGCCAATCAGTGATTGGTTTTCATGTTTATACCTTTATTTATTTTTTTATTTTTATTTTTTTCAGGAGAGAAATGCTTCAGAAAATTTAATCAAGTTGATGAAGAAGAGAGACTCTTCTTCATTAACTTCACATCATTGTCTCCTTGGAACTTCTTGACAAACTCTTCTCTTGAGAGTGGCTTGTGGTATAACTTCAGTCTATGGCCATTCACAAGAAAAGTGACCTCCTCTTCATCTATAGTTCTGATTTTTACTGCCCCATTATCAAAAATTCGAACAATTTCATGTGGCCCAAGCCAATGTGTCTGAAATTTCCCTTGAAAATCCTTGAATTTTGAATCAAACAAGAGAGCCCAATCACCCTCTTTAAATTTCTTCTCTTTGATGTACTTGTCATGCCATCTAGCCCTTTGTTGTTGGACTAGACTTGTTTTCTGAACTGCATCTTGTCTGATCTCATCCAATTCATTAATTTGCTCCAGTCTATGCTTTTGTGCCTCCGTTAGATCAAGTCCTAGTTGAACTGCCATCTTGAATGTTTGGATTTGGAACTCTATAGGAAACAAAACTTGCTTTCCATAAACAAGCTCATAAGGAGTATGGCCTGTTGTGTTTCTCCATGTAGTTCTATAGGCCCACAAGGCTTCGGGAAGCCTATCTACCCAATCTCTTCTATGTAGATGAACAGTCTTTGTTAGGATTCCTTCAATGAATTTATTAGTGGATTCCACTTGACCATTTGCTTGTGGATGATAAGGAGTAGATGTTCTATGTCTGATTTTGTACTTCTCCATCATTTGCTCCACTAGCCTTGATGTAAATTGAGCTCCTTAATCTGTAGCAATTTCCCTTGGGACACCAAAACGAGTAAAAATATCCTCAAAAAGAAAAGTAACTACATATGATTCATTAGCAACAAGTAATGGTTTAGCTTCTACCCACTTAGTAACATAATCAGTGCAAACTAATATATATTTCTTTTGTCTTGATGGAGGACTAATGGGTCCTACAAAATCCAAAGCCCATTTTTCAAAAGGTTCAATGTGTACCTGAGGTTGTAATGGCATCTCACCTGAAGGAGAAGGTTTCCCTACCCTTTGGCAACTGTCACACCTTTGACATACTCCCTTGCATCTTTAAACAAAGATGGCCAATAATATCCTAAATTAAGGATCTTATAGGCTGTCCTCTTATCTGCAAAGTGTCCGCCACAAGGTTCATCATGACATGCCTTGAGAATTTCAGGCATCTCATCTTCACGAACACACCTTCTAATGATCAAATCTGAAACTGTCTTGTACAACTCATTAGCGACCCATGAATATCTTGCACTATCATTAATGATTTTTCTTTTATCCCTTGCATTCATAATTGAAGGAAACTTTCCTGAAACTAAATAATTAGCAATATCGGCAAACCATGGAGTTTGAGTAGAAACTGCAAAAATATATTCATCAGGAAATTGATCTTCAACCGGAGTGTCATCTTTGATATTTTGAATTCTAGACAGGAAGTCAGCCACAGTGTTTTGTTTTCCAGGCCTATCTAGAATAGTAATGGTGAATTCTTGCAATAATAACAACCATCTTATAACTCTACCATTAGTGATTGATTTATTCATTAAATATCTAATGGCAGAATGATCAGTGTGAATAAAAGTTTCATAGCCGATTATATAGTGTCTAAATTTGTTAATGGCATGAACAACAGCTAAAAACTCTTTTTCAGTTACAGTATAGTTTAACTCTGCAGGAGTCAAATTTTTACTGATATAATAGATGGCATAGGGAATTAAATCTTATTGTCCCAATATTGCTCCCAGAGCTGTATCGGAAGCATCTGTCGAGATATGAAAAGGTAACTTCCAGTTAGGTCCCCTTAATATAGTGCTTCAAAAATTTTGGTTTTCAGGGTTTCAAAAGCTAACTAGCAATCAGAAGTCCACTTAAATTCACAATCTTTGGTGAGTAATTTGAAGAGAGGAGATGCTATGTTGGTGAAGTTTTCTATAAATCTCCGATAGTACCCCGAAAATCCTAGAAAACTTCTTACATCTCTTTGAAAACTTGGAATGGATAGGTTAGAAATAACTTCAACTTTCGCTTCATCAACTCTAATCCCATCCCCTGAAATGTGGTGCCCTAAAACAATACCTTCAGTGAACATCATAAAACATTTTTCATGACTAAGAGAAAGGTTTGCTTCTTGACATATTTTTAAGACCTTTTCCAAGTTTTCTAAAGCCTCTTCAAATGTATCCCCATAAACTGTAAATCATCCATGTACACCTCTACACAGTCATGTATCAGATCAGAAAAAATTCCTAATACTGCCCTTTGGAATGTTGCAGGTGCATTGCACAATCCAAATGGCAATACTCGGTAGGCATAGGTACCCCAAGGACAAGTAAATGTGGTTTTATCTCGATCTTCAAGTGCTACTTGGATTTGATTGTAACCACTAAATCCATCCAGGAATGAAAAGTACTTTTTACCTGCTAATGTATCTAATACTTGATCTATGAAAGGTAAGGGAAAATGGTCTTTAAGAGTAGCTTTATTCAGTTCTCGGTAGTCAACACACACCCTCCATTTTCCATTTTCTTAGGTACAATTACTAAAGGGGAAACCCACTGACTATCTGAAATAGGATAAATGAAGTTAACATTTAACAATTTTTGTAATTCTTCCTTGACAATTTCCCTAAGATTTGGATTCATCCGTCTTTGAGGTTGTCTAATTGGTTTGCAATTTCCCTCTATATAGATGTGATGAGTACAAGTCTTGGGACTTATCCCTTTCATGTCAGTGTATTCCCATGCATATGCAGAAGAATGTCTCTGTAATACTTTGACTAGTTCTTCTTGTTGAGATTTTTCCAGGTTTTTGTTTATATTCAAGGTCTTGCCTGGAAAAATTTCACTTGTAGAACTGCCAAATTTTTCCATAGAATGAAGAGACATATGTCTAGATGACAAGAAATCAATATTGGATTTCTCTTGAAATGATTCTTGTTTGTGATCTGGAGAAGATTCAAAATTTTCTAGAGTATTCAGAATTTGATTATCTTCACTAATTTCTGAAATTGTGAAGAGTGGTTGCAAATATTCTTCATCCTCTATCCATTGAGTGTCATCTAGAGCTATAATTGTCCTAGCTGGAGGATATAAAGTGAATTTCTTTGTTGAACTTCCATCAAAAATATACATATCACCGGACCTACAACTAATAAAAGCATCAGCTGTAGCCAACCAAGGTCTTCCTAGTATAACAGGATGGCCTCCTAGATTATTCTTGGGGGTAAGGATCATGAAATCCACAGGGTACTCCCAAGAGTCTAGGGACATTGGAATGTCTTCTATTACCCCATCTGGTCTGATCACAGATCTATCTGCTAGTTGTAATAGTGTGGGTGTAAAGAGAAGATTAGGAAGTTTCAGTTTGTCCATGATTTGTCGACTCATGATATTTATTGCTGCTCCTAAGTCAATGAGTGTGTTTTGAATTTCAATTCCATTGATGTGAATTTTGACAACTGGATTTCCTGGGTCAAGGTACTTTGGAATAGTAGTCTTACCCATCATAATGTCTGCTATTTGTCCTACCAGTTGAATTTTCTTTGTTTCTCTTATTCTTTTCTTTGTTGTCTTCATACTCAACTCCTTTATTGTTTTGGCTAAAATTGGGATTTCCTTGATGGCTTGCAATAATGGAATTTTAATGCAAACATTTCTCAATTCATCCAAGAAATCATAATTAGGCACCATTATTTGTTTTTCTACACCTTTGTCAATTTGTAATCTTTCCGGAAAGGGAGGTATAGAAGTAGATGTGGATGGTTGCTCTAATACTGGAGTTGGACTTATTGGATCTTTTTGTTTCAGTTTTTCAATGTTTTGGCCTTGAAAGGATGTTCCTTCCTCAAGACTTTTATTAACCCGTAGGGAGTCTTCCTCAGAATTATCTTGTTCTTGTATGATCACAGAAGGTTTCCTCTTCTCAAGTATCCTTCCAAACCTAAGTTGAACATCACTAAGGTCTAGAGGAGTAATTAAATAAGTTGGAAATTGTTGTCCTTCTATCATGTATGTATTCTGGGGGTTCTTATTATTGGGGTTTGGTATGGGCTGAGCTGGTAATTGATTGGATTTTTGAGGGAATGGTAATGGAAATGGTTGATTTTGATGAGGTTGGTTCAAATGATGTTGTTGTGAATTTTGTTGAAAATTTTGTTGAAGATTTTGAGGAAAATTTTGTTGAGGATTTTGAGGATAAAATTGTGGATATGGTGGATAGGATGGTGGATACTGATAATATGGAGAGTATCTTCTATAGGGACCTTGTGATCCTTGTGCCCAAGCTTGAGATTGATTTTGAAATTGGGGCCAGGGTTGCTGCCAAGAATTCCAAGGTGGAGGTTGATTATACATTTGATCATGGAATCCTTGTGTCTGAGATCCCTGCCAAGGTCTTCTAGATACAAAGTTAAGAGATTCTGTGGAGTCTGTAGGAGTTTCTTCTTGGAAAACAGCCTTGAGACCAGGAAGAGAAGGACAATTCTTGGTCTCATGTTTCTCAGAACAAATAACACAGGTTTCTACAACTTTTACATCTAGAGGACACTCTCTCAAGGCATGTTTCTTCCTACATTTGGGACAAAAGATTGCAAAGGCATCGGATTCAGCCTTTTGCTTTTTTTGTATCTTGAGGGTGTCTATTTGTTCACTAAGACTCCCTAAGATGTCAGATTTAAAATCATCAAGCATGTGTCCTATTTCGGATCTACTTACTGTCCCAGAAGCAGATTTACTTGCTCTTGCAAGAGCAGGATCTCTTGGACCTTTGACAGTTTTGGATTTCCCTCTGGAAAGGTTGATACATAACTCAGATATTTCGGGTAATGTGAGTTGTGATATATCCCCTTTTCCCATCATGTTAAGGATATCCAACCATTCATCCCTAATGGTTTTCAACAAAAGAGCTTTTAAAGTGTCTTGATCTAGGTTTTCCATTTGTGCCCTTTTTATGTTGTATTTTAATCTTTCCAACAAATCTTCTAAGTTTTCATCTTCTTTTTGTAACATCTTGAACACTTCTTCCTTATGATTAACCGGCATACAATAATCCAAGTATCTCTCTAGAAATGCTTGTTTCATGTCTTCCCATGTCCTAATGGAACTACTGCTTAAGCTCATAACCCACTTCAATGCTGCTCCTTTCAGAGTTGAAGGAAATAATTTCAATTTTTGGGCATCTTGAAGGTAGTCATAAGTCCTACACAGTACTTCAAATTCGAATAATAAAGTTTCAGGATCCTCAGTTTTAAGTCCATAGAAGTTCGGAAGGACAGAAGGTGAAATGTTTTTCATGGTTGTATTGGTTTCTCCATCAAGTATAGGGAACCCAAAAGAGCTTCCTATTCTACCTCTTCCTCCATCTGCACCTCTACCTCCTCTTCCTCCGTCTCCTCTACCTCTACCTCTACCTCCTCCAAATGTGTTTTCTCCATTAACAACTCCTCCTCCTCCTTCTTCTGCCATGGTTGACTCTCCTGTGGAAGTAGAAAGATTTGTATCCTCAACAAAAGTTTTTGGATCATCTTCTATGGCAGGTTCAATGGATGAAGTGGAAGGTTTCTCTAATGGAATAGGTGACCTTAGATCTTCTAGAAGTCCAGGATCAGTAAAGGATGGAAGATGGGTTTGAGTTGAAGGTGTACTAGTTCTGGATCTAGATGAAACAAATGGTGTTCTAGATGTCAAACTTCTGCCTCTGCTGCTTATAAATCTTTCCCTTGAATCTCTCTCCCTACGCATAAAATTGTTTTTGGATGCTAAGAAACAAAGGTTACCTAGTTTTCACTTCCCCGGCAACGGCGCCAAAATGTTGTGTCTCAATCTAGTCTCCTAAACTGAGTTCATTTAATTGTCAACCAGGATTTGTAAACTGCTGAAGTGAAATGTACCATATGTACCTAGGTGCTTGTTCCCTAGTGTGTTGTGTGTAGTGTTTTGTGATGTTTTGGTCTTTTATGATGTTTTTGGTCTTTTGAAGTTTTGTGTTTACAATGGAAATGCCTAGAAAACTAATGAAAAGAAATTGGTGGTCAAGAATACAGTTGAGCCTAATGTATGGAATGGAAAATGTAATCAAAAACACTGAAGCAACATCTAAACTATGACTGAATAGAAACAAGAGCTTGATGATGACTTCTTAAACAAATGACACAAACTAAACTTTGAGAAATGATCACTTAAATATGCAAGTTTTCTAACTAGATAATTAGACACTAATCATGATGCAACATTCTATTCTAAGCTCATCTATTCCATAACTAATTCCTAGTTCTATTCTGCAATTTCAATTGAAGGTCAGAGTCTATTCTCCAAGAGTTATTGGTTTCTTTTCAGGGTAGTTCTGTTGAGGAAGAGCTCTGTTTATGGTGAGGAATTTGCAGAGATATTTCAGACCTTGTAATGATGTTATCTTCTGTTCCTAAGGTTATGGATCACTGGTGGTTTTCAGAACAAAAAGATATTTGTAAGTAATGCAGGCTGTCTTATGAATTCTATCAACTAAAGTGATCTACTGTGCAAAGGGTGACAATGTGACTATGAGATTTAAGTGCAATGAATTGATTTAAACATGAGCTTAAGATGCTTCTAAACTAAAACAATGTTAAACCATAAGCCATCATCAAACTTTGAAATGAAGTAGCTGGACATGAATTAAATGCAAAATGAAACTCCGGAGCATTCTAATTAACATGCACTATTCTATGAAGTTACACAATCGGTTTGTTCATCATGAGGGATATTTTGGAAGAGTTCCTTCTTGTGGAAGAGGTAGAACAATTTTGACTGTGGACTTGTATGCAATTGAAAGCAAATGAACTGAAAGAAAATGAAACTAAGTTGTCACATCACAGTCATATCTTGAACTTCTTAAGGATGTCTTGGAAGAATTTCTTCTTGTGGAAGAGTGATTAGGACTAGTGCAACTATGATAGTGAAGACTAAAAACTACAACTAATTCCTATGTTACTATAGCTATTCATCATTCATTGTTATGATATGTTGGAAGAATGTCTTCTTGTGAAAGAACTGGAATGAATATAACTACAGTATCTAGTTAAAAACAAATACAACTCCTATCCTACAGTACCATAGTCATTAAACATCCATCGTTTTAATTTATTGGCAAAGTGTCTTCTTGTGGTAGAACTGGAACGAATATGACTACAGTAGCTAGTTAAAAAAAACAAATACAAATTTAACTCCTATTCTACAATACCATAGTCATTTAAACATTCATCATTTTAGTCTGTTGGAAGAGTGTCTTCTGATGGAAGAACTAGAATGAGTACGACCACAGTATATAAAACACAACAACTACTAATTCAATATGCAGAACGTAAAGACAGCTAGGAAAAACTTATCTAGTTTACGCAAAAGAAATCCGTTCAAGGGGCAGGGGCCCTCTACCACTTGACGACATTAAACTTCACAATTAAATCACGCCTTCAAGATAATTTTGTCTGCTCCATTAACGATGCAATAGTTTGAACATAATGCTCTGTGTCTTCAAAGACGTAACACAGAGTTTTCACAAAATCTAGCAGCAAATCTAATACAAAATTTCTAACTAAGCTCTCGGCCTACTCAAGAGTTTAGAAAGTAAATGCAAGTAACAATAATTACAATAATTTAGGAATGATGTCTTTCCTTATCCAAATCATTCTAGAGTCCCTTGAGGTAGGCTGCGTGAAAAGAAAAAGACACACAGTTTGAGAACGGTCCTAGTAAGGAGTCTTCCTTCTAAATGTGTTCCCACGTGCATACTTAGTACCCGAGAATTCATTTCCTCTTCCATGACGAGCAACACACCATGTAGGCACGACGTGGATCCTGCCCATATGCGTTTTTCCTCAAGAGGCCACCTGGAACATGCTCAAACATAAAGGTAGCTGCAGAATCGCCGGTTAGCTACAGAATGCCTGCATTCTGCAGCTAGTTCCGGTCAAAATGCTTAACAATGGCAACAATCACAAAATTCAACAAGTCCGTCATGTAAACCATTCTAGAAGTAATTT
>JAXQQM020089091.1:0-353945 GCA_034641835.2 Pinus albicaulis
AGTACTAGCACTGCCAGATCTTCAGCATCCATTTGAGATCGAGACAAATGCAAGTGAATATGCCATGGGGGTAGTGTTGATGTAGCACAGAAAGCCCATATGCTTTCATTCTGAGACATTCACGTCAGCAGTAATAAACTATTCTACATACGATAAAGAATTATATGCATTAGTACAAAGTGTTAAAAAGTGGAAACATTACATAATGGGAAAAAAAAAATCATACATACAGATCATCAACCACTACAATATTTACACTCACAAAATAAATTGCAGCAATCAAGACACTATCGTTGGATGGGTTTCTTACAACAATTTCATCTTGTAATCAGATATAATAAAGGCATACATAATAAGGTTGTAGACATGTTATCAAGACCAATCATAAATGCATCCACAATACTTAAGCATAATTCAGTAATGCATGAAAGCTATATTGAAAAATATGCTCAAGACATAGATTTTAAGGATGTATATGCAACTTTAAGTCATGGCAAGGAAGTATAATAATTTGATTATTTCATAAAGGAAAAACTCTTATATCATTTGGAAAAGTTATGCATTCCACAAACTGAAAGAGTTAATTTGATTTGAGAAGCACATTCTTCTCTAATTTCAGGTCACTTTAGTGTAAGTAAAACAATTGCACAATTAAAAAGATTATGATATTGGCCATGAATGACTGAAACAGTTTCAAGATATATTAAAGGATGTATTATGTGTGCTACAAACAAGCCAATTAATAGAAAATTAGGCTTGTACAATCCACTTCCAATTCCTTCTCGTCCTTGGGAAAGTTTATTCATGGATTTTGTTGGGGGATTTCCAATGTCTAGGAAAGGGCATGATTATTTGTATGTAGTTGTGGATAGGTTCAGTAAGATGTGTATTTTGACTCCATGTACTAAACAGGTTACAGCGGAACAAACTGAAAATTTGTTCTTCCAAAATGTATGGGTTCACTTTGGGTTACCCACTTCTATTGTATCTGATCGAGATTCTCAATTTGTCGGGAACTTTTGGTCAAGTTTATAGGAACTCATGGACACTAAGTTAAAGAAGAGCACAACATTTCATCCGCAAACAGACAACCAGACAGAAGTGGTCAACAGGACAGTGGTATAGTTGCTTCGAGGTTATTGCAGCAAGCATCCCAAGCTTTGGGATGAACATTTGTGTTATGTACAACATGCTTACAACCATGCAAAACATTCTTATACTCAGAGATCTCCATTTGAGACTTATTTTGGTTTTGAACCAAAGTCTCCCTTGGATTTTGTCTTTGGTAAAGACATAGCAGTTGATGGACACAACGATGTGGACAAAGAAACCAAGTTCATTGAAAATATCCAGGAAATTCACCAGGAAGTACAGGAACAACTAGAAAAGAGCCAAGAAAAGTATAAAGAGAGGCACGACAAACATCGAATTGAGCATAGTTTTCAAGCTGGTGATCAAGTCTGGTTGTACATCATCAAAGAAAGACTTCAAGGGGAAAGTAAAAAGTTAAAACCAATTAGATATGGTCCTTTCAAAATTCTTGACAAAATTGGTGAGAATGCTTTCCACCTTGATCTACCAGCTTATATGCAGATCTATTCCGTCGTAAATGTGGAAAAATTGTGATTGTATGAACCTTCATTGATTGAAGATCCAGAAGAGCAAATTCAGGTACCTTCCAACGAAGATTTTTCACCAGAGTATCTCAATAAATTGCAGGAGGACACAATTCTCGACAGGAGGATAAGGACTTAGCGACAGGGAGAAGTTGAGTATCTTAGAGTTGGACTTAAAGTTACAAATCCAAGTAAAGCATGATGGATTGAAATTGGAAAAGTGAAGGAAATATATCCTCACTTACTCGACAACTAAAACCAACTTTTGGTGGTCCAAAAGCTTTCCAGTGGGGAGGAGTGATCCAAAATGGATTCAGTTTTGCCTCCAGATCAAAGTCTTCAAATGCAGTTGAAAAGGGAATCAAGTTGAATTTCTCGATGACATCTTTCCAACGGTGAAAACGGCATGTGAAACCAACTTCGTATGAGGAAGTTGTGGCAAGTCAAAGTTTCAGGGAAAAGTAGGGAAAAATGGAAAAAGTCAAAGTCAAACAGTCAATAGTCAAAGTCAAAGTCAAAGTCAAAGTCAACAGTGTGATGTCAGCAGGAAATGTGTTGTCTAGGAAATGCACCATTTGTCTAGGCTAATGTCATCGAGCTTAGTAATGTGTCATGATTTGATTGGTTAATATGGGCCAATCCGGAGCTGACACGTGGCAACTCGTATTTTTCCCAATGACAACTTGTTTCCAAAAGTTTTGGGGTCAGGGAGGATCGAACCCCTGACCTCCTGTATTGCTAAGGCTTCGTTGGAGCTAGTTCACCGATTGGACCAACACGTCATATTGTGTTGAATATATATGATAACATTGATATGTGGCAATGTAATGAATATGGATAAGAGCCGCATATCCAAGGTTTTAAAGGTCTATATATTAATGTTGCAATATCGTAACAAATCAACACAATCTTTGGATATGATATATCAAAGGTTTATGTAATAGATAAATTTCATCGCATATATTAACGCATGACCGCCGGAGCTCCATAATGTAAATGCCGCACAGGATTGTGAAACGTGGCATATCTACCACAAACCATTGAAAAAAATCATATCATATATGCTATCGCATATATTAAATGTTGCCAAATGTATAAACCACGATATATACCGCCAGGGTATGTAACAAACCTTATCCAAGGTTTAAGGCCTTACATTAATGTGTTGCTGTGAATAGAATCATAACCGCCGGAAGGTTGGAGAAAGGTCAGGCGGGGGTTTTGAACTACCGACCTCCAAAAGTATATATGCCAATGCCTTCACACAGGAGCGCAGACCATTTGCGCTACAGATTGGACTTGTAAGTCCATCACTCCGACTTATATTTAATTGTATGCAGGTGCCGAATGCGCCCAAACCAGCGCAGAATTTCCAAAAGTGGTTTTGAATTGCAGAGGGGCAGTTTTGCAGAAAGGCAGAGTGGTTTTTGACTTTCCAGGGGGTCTGGAAGTCACTGTGGCCAAATATAGGCAAATGGGTACTCATTTTGACCAGAATTCTGAGCTAGTCATCATGGTGAGGTCTATTTCATCATTTGAGTATCAATTTTTGAGCTCATGTTTGTAAATCATTTTAAGACATAATATAAAGGTCAGCACTGGAAGCTAAAGGACCAGGAGACGTAGCCAGGAATTTTGGTGAACTCCTTATTAAATTTTTCCATATTGATATGTTCAAAATGTGTCTTTAATGGCTTATGTCGTTTATGTTAATTGCAAACTTTTTGATCTATTGCATAAAATAACATAAGAAAGTTCACATAGATGTCAATAATTCCTTTTTCATAATTCAGATCAATGGATGGGATGATGAAAGTATACTTTGCAAAGAAAGAGCCTGTGGGTTTGTAAAAGCATCATGGTAGATGAATACTTCCCACGGAATGCCTTGTTGCTCCAATTGGTGTAGGAAAATAATTTTGATGAGGGAATGATGGAAAAGACTCGGCATTTGTTGTGATGGAGGTCTCCTTTGCACAATGGAGGACATTTTATCAATTCTTTTACAAAGGTAGTCGGGCAAATTCAGTGGCTTTGGTGAAATGCATGAGAAGTCTTATGTGGTAGGACTACACTCTAAAGAATCTACCCTCATAGGTGAATTATTTCATAATGATTTTCATCAGAGGGGCATATATGTACAAGAGATAGGAGAAAGGATAAATGGTTTTGCACTCAGCTTGGCAACTTGGTTTCAAAAAGAGCATATAATGGCTTAAGTCTAAATATACCTGTTTGAACCATCTTTCTCCTATGCAAGGTATTCTAGTGGCCCTTGAGATTTCATCAGTGGTCATCTCAAATTATACTCTAGCTAGATGTACTTGGTGATCATGGAGGTTAAGGGCAAAAATTTTGGTCAACTAGGGGTGACTCTGGACTTCCTGCACTCTCTTACAGAAATCATAGCATCCTACCTCTTGGAAATTTGAAACTATAGTAGGAGAAGTTGTCAATTCCTTAATGTTTTCAGGCTCAAACCTATTAGCTTTCCCACCATTCCTCTGCTGTTCTTTAGGCCTTTGGCCCCTCTCACCACTGTCAACATTTTCTTCTTCAGACATTTCTGTTTTCAATATGTTTGTAGTGTGAGGATGAATGGATGTTTTTCAATGATCTATATCTGCAATCAAGAGGACCTTACTGTCCTTCTTGGGCTTTGTCAAATTACCTTTTAGCTTTTCCCCCACACTTCTCTATATTTTATCTTTAAACAGTATTTGAAAAGGTAGGTAAAAAACTTTAAATACCTCTCAAATCTTCTAAGCTGGAGCAAAGGGTCACAGGTGCAAAAATGGGCAAGTCGGGTGCCTTTATGCATGAGGTTTGGGCAACTCCTAAATGCATAGGAGCATAGCAGGTGACCTTTGCATGACCAGTCGGGTGCCTTTGTGTGTAGCACAATGCACAGCGGGCGGCCCTTGCACAAGGAGTCAGGCTCTTCTGGTAGGATCTGCACACGCAGGAGCGTAGCATGGGCACCTCCTGCACGTGGTCAGCTGTAGATTGAACGGCCCGATGCGTAGCATGGGAAGACCTTCATGCGATGTTGTGTTCTCCTGGGCAAGGTCTACACGATGGTGGGTCTTCTGGGCAAAGCCTGCATGATGACAGGTCTCCTGGACGAGGACAAAACCATAGTTGGGTCCCTCCCTTGGGTAGCTTCTGAACGTATAGGAATTGTTAGGGTCCTGTGATTTGGTAGATTGGCAAGCCAAGTGACAGGCTAACATCAAACCAACTTTGAAGCCCAAGGACCTAGCCTTCCTGGACTCAGAGAGGGCTTTCTCTATTTGTGCAAGGGATGTATATTTGTTTGCTTCTGTGTATCTAATTTTAGTCTAGTTGTTAAGTGTGTTTTTAGTTTGTTTTAGGTTTTTTGATAGATAGATTAAAATATTGTCAGGTCAACTGGGCTATGGGGTCGATAAGGTCGAGAAAGCCTCAAATGATGGACAAGGTATATTGAAGGGCCGATTTGGTCGAGGTAAAAATGGATTATTTAGGTGGAGTGAAATGGGATGGACACTAGGTTTTGTGAATAAAAAAGAGTTTTAAACATAAATAGTTTTACATTAGACATCTATGTGGTAGGGCTAACCATTAATCACGATAAATGAAAATTCAAACTGATAGATGCATAAAATAAACATTCAGGCCATACATAGAAGTATATGACCCTCTAACTTTGGGAAAATCACCTTTAGACTTTGGGAAAAACAAATGAGACAAACAAATAACTCAATCTACGAAGAGGGAACTCCTAGACATCATATTTTGAGCTATAGGGAACTTTGAACTAAGATTGCAGAGCATAGGCAAAGGGAAAGATCGACACAAGACCTCTTTGGTTCAAGTAGGACAATCAAACATTCAGAGAGAGGTTTCAGTAATGGGTTTTTGGTTAGCTAGGAGTAAACAGGGCTTACTGTGAATCATACATCGATAACATACATAATAACCATTAATGAAATTGAGAACAAGTTCTTAGGGTATCAAAGAGCATTTAAGAATTCATTTGACATAACTAAGAAAGAAGACAAACATAGAAGTTGTAATGAATCAGGAAACTTGAGGTGCCTCCATGGGCATGTCTCAAATCTATTCTTTACTATCCTATAGTAAGAAAGAACATGAAAATATGTGTGATAACTAAGGAAACATAACCGAGAAGGAACATTATACCATTTTACAAAGTCAAGGAATCCTACAACAGTCCTCTTCCACCATCCAAAACACACAAGAAATTATCCACTGCATGAGACAAAGTATTTCTTCCAAGCTCGTATAACCATGTATTGCTTTATAACATCAAGTTCAGCCTCCTTCATATGATGAAATCTCTTGGAATATATAGGCTAAAGAGAAATATCCTATCCAAGAGCATCTAGAAGGCCATTGGCCTATTACAAATATATGATTTTGTCCTTGAGGCTTTGCAAAGCCCAAGACACAAAATATCATTAAAAATATCTTAAAATCATAAAAAAAGAAATTAAATTGACTTTTCGTAACTGACAATGGCCAAAAAAGGCTAAACGCACATTTGGAAAAGCCACTTCAGAAAACTGTCTTTTTTTCCAAAATGCTACAGGAACGTAGCAGCAGAAAATTCCTTGACCTATAGACAATGTTTAAGGGACCTCCAGATGTCAAAACAAGGCTTGTGATGGCTCGTTGGAAATACATGGATGTCTAGTTTCTGAAAATACTTGATTTTTCCCAAACCGATCACTGGAAGTATGTCAACAACTGAACTGAGTGGAAAAAACCAAAAAAGTAGCCTTTGTTGATATGTGAGGAAGAGAGTTAAAAAATCTCTGTATTTCCCCTCTTTTGGGGACCAAAACACCTTCTTTGGATCTAAACAATTGTGAGTAGCTGCCCCTGAATTTATTCCATCCAACCAAATTATTTTCATGAGCTGAGGATGCTCCTAGCACCCATGGCAGCGCCTTGAAAAATGTGCAATTATGGGAAAAAAACACAAAAAACAAAATCTTATCAAAATTTGCTCAATTTTTGCGAGCAAGCCCCTCATGGGTTTCCAGAAGCATGTAGAGAATATGAGGCCAAAATTTCAAGCCCTGATGTGCACTTCTTCATTTTTTGTACCGGGCGTCTCTTTTGGGTAGCCTTGAGCCTTTTTTGAGCAAGTTTGAGCTTTTTTCGGGCAAATTGGTTCAACTTCTAGTAGTGCCCAGTCATCTTCTTTTGTAGACTCAAGTCTCTGTTAGCTTTCTATAGCTTATCCTCCAAATTTTTGTTGGCCTTTCAAGCCATGGTTCTCTATTTTTTTCTATTTCTTGGGTGAGCAATTGAGTAAGAGGATAAGATCGAACAAGGGCTACCTCTTTTTCCTTTTCTTTCTCCAAAGCTTTCTTGAGACCCATAGTCCTAGGCCTCTTTCTCATTGGCTGCTCTTCTTCTTCAGTATCATTGAATTCACCCATAAGCTCTTCAAGCTTGACTTGTGCTTTGGAGGCTTCCCTTTGGTACTTGAAAGCCCGGGCCTCAAAAACTGCCATTTTACCACTTATTTGTTTTTTTGCATCTGTAGAACATGTATGAGGTCTTTGGACCTATCTAGATCAACTTGTAGGTCATGAATTTAGGCTTCTTTGTTTTGTAAAAGAGCCTCAAGAATTCTAGCATCATCATCCCCATCATCACTATCTATCTAGATGATGTCAAACTCCCCTTCCTTTTCATGACTACTCTCCTCTTTTTCTTTCCCCTTGCCTTGGGTAGGCTTCCTGGTCCTCCTCCTCTTTCGCAATTCAACAATGCTATTTTTAGGAAGCTTGCCTCTACTCCTTAGCGCTCTTGTGACATTGCTAGTCACTGCTAGAGTGGTCTTCTTCTTTGCTGATCTAGTGTTTCTAGGCTTCACCACTTTTGGAGGAAGAGTCATGGCCCCTTGCCTAGGAGAGGCAGCTAGCACATGCTCTTGGCTGTGTGGAGGAGAAGATAAAGGAGGTTTTTCTACTTGTGTTTGCTCAACTTGGTCTTTTACCTTACTTCTTCCATCATCATCTTTGTCACTGTTTTCTTCAGTTTGAAGATTGCCTTGTTTTTCTTTATCATCACTATGCTCATGGTCACTGATTTGGTCCTTTTGCTCCATGCTGCCCTCTTTGGAATGCTCATTGTTTGGTGTTTGATTGTCATCATCATTATTTGCTTGAGGGTTGTCTTGTTTCTCATCATAAGTGTCCTTTTTAGGACTGTCATTACCCTCATCATAAGTTTCTTTTTGAGGACTGTCATGACCCTCATCATCACTGTTTTGGCTGCCACTTTGTATGTTTTCTTGAGGGCTTCCTTGTTCATCTCTATCCCTATTTTCTTCATGTCTGCTGTGCTCTTTACCTTCACTGTTTTGTGCCTCATCACCATCATTCTTACTACTGTGTTGGCTTCCATCATGTTAATATTCATGACTGTTGTGCTCTGCATCAATTTGTTCATGCTCGCCATCATGTTGTTCATGCTCACCGTCATGCTTAGATTCTGCACTTTGTCCCTCATCATCATTACTTTGCCTCTTGTCACTTTGCCCTTATTCACTACTAGTTTTCCTCTTCTCTTCTTCACTCTCAATCATAGGAGATTTTTTTTTTTTAGGAGTGGATTTACTAGAAGGAGAAACATGATGAGTGGATGGTGAGGAAGGTGCATGAGATGAAGAGGCAATGGCAAAATCAAGATGGGGGATGAAAGAGTCCCAAGAAAATCCCTTTTTCTCAAGTTGATGGAGGATGATGATCTTGATAAGGGAATGACGAAATAGACAAGATTTTTTTTGAGATGAGGGATTCTTTTGGATAGTAGAGGCCATCTTGTCAATGCTTCTATAGAGAAAGAAAGGTAGGTTCAGCAATTGAGTTCTTGTGAAATGCATAAGAAGCCTGATATGATAGGCATAAATCCGGGAAAACCTCCCTTCACACGTGAAGTACTTCATGATGATTTTCATGAGAGGGGCATAGCTGGTCAACAGGTGGGAAAAAGGGAAAATAGCTTGGCAAGCATCCCTATGGTCAGGTTTTAGGAACGGTTTCTAGTGATTCAGATCTACGTATGTTTGCTTGAACCACTTTTCTTCGATATAGAGGATTTTGGTAGCTTTGGAGATAGCCCTAGGAGAGAGTTTGAAATCCATACCTGCTAGATGGACATGCTTCCCTTGCAACCTTTAAGCAAACAAATGTGTTAACGTAAGGTGAATTTTTACTTCTTGGACCTTTTGGAAAAATTCCAAGCACCCTACTTCATGAAAATTAAAGAGTACTGAAGGAGATTCATTCACTTCCTGAGTTGAAATAGGCTCATGCCTATTGTGATACCCACTCCTGATGTCCTTCTTTGGAGCCATTTTTTCTTCTAATACCCTTCACTGACTTACCAAGATAAACAGTTGAAATTACCACTGAAAAATAGACCCCTAACCAAAATTCCTTTTCCTCCTTGCAAGTCACTATTTTTCTTTGAGGCTAGCAAACAATTACTTGTTAAATGAAAACAATTTTGCTTCTTCAGCACTGTGTTTGGGCAAAGAGGCTTTTGACAAGATATTTTTTTGATTTTTTGAAGAGAAGTCTCCTTTTGTTTTTGGCACAAAGACTCTTCCCCTTCAAACATTGCCTTTTTGAAATCACTGGTTTTCTGTGATTATTTGAAGCAAAAGGCACTCTTTGAAATTACTATTTTTAAATACTCCTTTAAGTTGATTAGAAGACCTTTTAATCAAACTCTGCCTTTCTTTTTAGAGACTGTGTATATTCTTAGCTATTTTACAGCACAAAAAATCTTTCAAATTGGCACATTAACCCTCCTTCTTTTCATTATTTCTATCCTTTGTAATCATAGTAAGAAGACCTTCTTTAAATACTGACAGCAAATCTTTATCCTCTAATCACTGTCCCTTTGAAATCTGTTATCAAACCATTCCTCAAATTAAAAATTGAGCTAAGAGGAAATAGATACCTTAAGAAAAGTCTCTTGATGTTGTTGGAGATGAATCCACCACGTGAAAATTGCTTTGGCACTTTGGAAACTCTTTTGGTGACCTGTGTTGATAGTGGCCCAGGTGCCTAGGCAGTGGGTCGTTCAGGGGTTTCCTGGGTAGTGTTAAAAAAGGATATGTAGAGGCAATTTTTGACAAGTTTAAAGGTAGAAAATGGAAGCTGAGTATGGTGAGGGCATAAGGCAGTTGGGAGGAATTATTTTAACAGCCTGAGTGCTTAGATAAATGACCAAAGGGCATGGGCGCTGGAATTCAAAGTTGTTTGGTGGGCCAGGTGGGCTCTAAATGGGCAAACGCATCGCATTCAGGCCTGTCGGGTCGGCCCTGGGCACTTGTTGAACACCGGCACAGGCGTGCCACGCAGAAAATCAAACTCAAAAAACAATTCAAAATTACTCAATACCTGTTTCTTCCTCAATGACTCGGTTTTGAAAGAGATGAATGATACGTGGTTAAGCTCTTTTATGTTTTTAAAAAGCAAAGTTTCCCTTATTTCAAAAGACAAACTTCTCCTTTTTTCTTTGAAAGAAAATTTTGACAAGTGGCTCAAGTTACATCATTTGAAAAAGGCTTATAAAAACACTAACCCTGTAGCCCTTTTGGGACCATCATGTATACATTGTTTTATGAAGTAAGGAGGTCCTTTGAAACCATGTTTTGACTTTTTCCACTTTTTATTTTGAATATCCTCAAACAATGGTGGGCCCTTTTCTTATTTGTGAAGGAGGCCTATGTTTGAAAAACTGCCTGCGTCCTCTAAAAATCTATCTCTTATAATTCGATGGAGGTAGCCTTTGACTGAAGCGGATCATGGTTAAATCGCCCTCTTAACCCCTTTAATGAGTTGATTCATAGTGTAAACATTTGGAGGGCTGATCCATTGTTTAAGTTTTCCAAACCAACTGCCCTCTTTGAAGGAGGTTTTCATAAACAGAACAATAGAGGCCCTTTAACACCATTATGTCACTTTTGGCCTTTGATGTGGAAGATGCTTTTATCCCATAAACTCTTGTGACACAAAAATGAAAAGGCCTTTAATTAATGCAAATCTATCTATCTTAACAGTATGCCCTCTGTGTTTGACTGATTTGAAAAGGTAGCTCTTGATGCTTTCCTTTAATTCATAACCTGGAGGGAGTTAGCCTTGATAAAACATAATGAATTTTGTCCAAAAAACAAGAATTCCCTTTTCTCATAAGTCATCTAGGTAGACTATCTCTTCATGTCAGTTGCAGAGGTCACTTTAAAAACAAGCTTGGTTTACCAATTTCACCATTCATAAGAGGTTGTTCTAAAATAATAACCTCTGATTTATCTTTTGAAGGAGGTTTTCATAAACACAAGATCAAAGTCCTTTAACACCAACATGCCATCCTTTTGCTCGTGATATGAAATAGGTTTTCAACCTATGAATTCTCATTGACTCATCACTGATTTTCAACGTTGTTTTTCAAACAGAAAACCTACTCAAACACAATTTGAAACTCTGATGATGCACCTACTATTAATCTTTGGAGGAGGTGGCTCACACTAGTTTCTGAAGTCACTTAAGAACATGTTGGCCCTCTGATTGTCTGTAAAGGAGGCCACAACATGTCTTTCTAACTATCTGCTTTTCATGAAGTAGGTTATCATCACTGTTTCTAACCATATGCTTTTTGAAGGAGGTTCCACCATACATATGACATTTCATCCATTTTCAAACCTGTGTTATTTCTCTGCAATATGTGTCACTGCTTGAAGAATACCAATAGGAAACAAAGTGAATTCTGACATTTGTCATTATGAGGCATGGTTTGAGATGTATATCCTTTTGTAAAATATCATTGTGAACACTTAGACAAGAAACCATGTGATTTGTATTATGGAGAATGCTTACTGCAAAACATTATTGACTAACCTTCCTTTGACTGTGTTTTCAGGGGTATCTTTAAATTTCCATTTGACTAATGTTCAAATCCCAGGCTTGAGGTATCATAAGATGCAGTTGTCTTCTTATGCCCTACATGACGATGCCCTTTGGAAATTTTATGTAGTACTGCTCTTGGAGGAGATATTTGGAACATGACTGATCAACATTACATCAATATTTGGTATTTATGTGACTTGGAGGATGCCCTCTGTTCTTCAGGAAGCCTTTGGATTTCAAACCATACTTATTAGTTGTCCTTCACTCACTGCAATCCATTTGTTTCACTGATAGCAAACTAATTTAGTAGGAAGGACCTGTTGAAAATTTTCCTTTTGCTTAATGGAAGAAACACTCTAAGCTGAAACACCCCAAGCTAAAACACCAATGCTTTTGAACCTTGGAGAGCTCCTTTGGTGTTTCATGGAGATTTTTCCCGATCTAAGTGTATTTCTTTCAGATAGTGAACATCCTCATCTTTTACTGATTTGGATCTTTGCTGAACTTCTTCTGAAATGAGACAAAATGACCTCTTAGTGGTGTGCAACCTATGGATGGATCAAGACTTGTTTTGTAGAATAGGAACTAATTGAAGGCTAACTAGTACTAAGAGAGGCTTTTGGCTTAGGATGTCTTAGCCAAGGAAGAACTCCCTAAACACCACTATCTAACTTAGGGACAATTTTGATAGATTCTGAGTGTTTTCTTAGGCATGATCAGATTGTGACATGACAAGATGACCAGGTATGAAATAGCAGACACTTTGTTAAATGCTAAACAGTAAATGTCTTGAGAAACAAGGGACAATAATAACAGATAATCACAATTATGACAGCTATAGACATGGATACTTTGCTGAAACGAGATAGGGCTTGAAAACTAAAGATTGTTGTCATCATAGACTGGCAAGGAGGGGTAAAAGGATAAAAATTTGTTTGGGGTGTTTTCTAGATGAAAATTTGACAGATTGAGATTAGCTTCTAGAAAAGTCAGTTAAGGAATATAGTCATCAACAACAGGTGAAAAATACTAATGACTAATAGTGGCTCTATTTGGGGAGGGCAGCTCCCTTTCGGGAGGTGTCCAGAATTGTAGATCTCTGGCTTGTGAAGACCAATGCCTTATCCATTGGCACAAATTTTACTCTTTCTTGATGCTATTTTTGAAAATTGACAGCATGATTAGCATCAAAGTCATCTCTACCTACCCAGCTATATTTCATAACATTTTTTTTTCTTCTTTTGGTGCATTTGGACTGGCAACCCTCTGACATGATATTTAAAAAAAAAGAAAACTATCTATTTCTACACTTATATCTTCCGGGAGTTTAGATTAAACTAATGAACTCCTTTTTTTCTCTACCTATACTACAATCGATTGTCAAGACTAATCTATTTGATAGGATTTCATTCACTACGCTAAAACATGAAATTGAAAAATGACCAAATCAAGATTAGGCGGTCTGATTTTTCATGTGTTTGTGGCATAAAAGACAAGCTGCGCACAAGTATTATTTTGCATGAAAACAAGACTTAGAAAAATTAGGGCTAGGATACATAGTTTGTTTTTCATCCTTGTTTTCCTCTTTGGTTCTGTTTTTAGCGTGTGGAACCAGTATCTTTTCCTAATCTACTTTTTTGACAAGTCAAGCTTACATAATTTGATTATCACTTCTTTTACTAACTTATCAGCAATAAATTTAAAACATGTTCAGTTATGATTAGGCTAGATAACCGGACAAGATATATTTTGAGCACTAGGGCATTTAGACTTGTGCACTTTCAGCATGACTATTTTTCGAACATGGGGCTTTTATGCTATTTTCTAAAACTGCCCTCTTGTTACACCATTTTTTGGTCATCTAACTTATTATCATTAGATGGACCCAAGTACACCATGTAAGACCAGTTTTACCCTAAGTAAAACTGCTTTCACTATGTTAAAACAGGAAACCCCAAAAGGAAATATTAAACAAACCCATATTTGTTTGATTTTCCTCGTGGAATAATTAATTAAACCATAATTTAAATATTATTCCCAGTCATGTTTAACCCAAAATCAAAGAAATTAATTAGATAAACCTTTATTTATCTTATTATTTTCTAGGAATAATCATTTAAACCTTATTTAATGATATTCCTTGTTAAATATGACCAAATCACCCACAAATAATTAAATAAATCACTATTTATTTAGTTATCTTTCAACCACCTCCTTAAATAATTACATAAATCATTATTTATTTGATTATCTTCTAACCGCTTCCTTAAAAAGATAAATAAATCATTTATTTATTTATTTTTGACAAATTAAGGGATTTGACCCAAGTCAAATACCTTTTCCCTCCAACAAATATAATAAAATATTCCATAAAAAGTGGATCTAGATCTGGTTAACCCATGCGCCAAGATCTAGAATGACCCAATATTTTGTTATAAATAGGAGGGTTTTTCCTACCATTCTTCACCTTTTGTTGCCTATTAGATCACTCTGGATCTATACACTTGGTCACCATTTTCTGCCATTTGCTCCCATTGAGCTCTACTCTTTGCATTGGGTTTTCTACATCGACTAGAGAGAGAAATCTTAGATCTGAAGTGCTGAGGACTTCCAAGAACCCATCCCACTGAGGGGAATTGGATACTCCTTCTGGTTTTCCTCACAGGTGCCCCATTAATACAAAAATTCTTTCAAAAATTTTTCTTGTCTTGTCTATTGGTATATGGAGCAAACCCTTGTTTTTACTGCTTAATGTCTTTCCATACATAGATCTGGTATTTTGCAGCTCTTTTCTTGTCTAACTAACCACAGATCTGAAGATATTGGCAGCCACTTTTGTTGTTAGGGCTATTAGTTATGCGTAGCTAAAGTGGTCCTTTTTCGTACACTTCGACAAAGGATTCATACTAACAAATGGCGACTCCACACGGGTTTTAAATTACGACCGCTGTCGTTTTTCATATTCCTGCATATCCAGCTACTTGAGACCCTAGGGTTTCTTTTCAGCCGTTTATTTTTCCTATTTTTATGTTGTTTTTCTCACATAAAACCCTAAAACATTAAAATTTCTAACCCGTGTGTTGGCCCTGTTACGCGGAGTAGCGACAACGAGCACTTGGCGGGGCGACGGCTTTTACGAAAATGCAACTGCTTGAGACAAGCGGAGCAATTACAGCACTGCAGCCCAAAAAATCGACTGGACCTCTAGGTCACACTTTTCAGCTTGTTTCCTGTGACCTGCACTGAAATCAGGTCAGAAACTGCGAGCTGCCATTTTTTCAGCACTTTTTCTGCAATTTTTCTGGGTTTTGCTGCAGCTTCTGTCAGGGTCCTCCAGCCTCTGTCCCAGCCTGTTTTGACCAAGTTCTGATCTGTTTTTACTCATCTAAGTGGGAACCTAGCCCCTTAGGGCTTTAGTACCCTCCACTTTTTGTGGAAGAGTTTTAAGCTGTTTCAGCCGTCTGTTTTTCAGAGCTTCAACCTCCTTTTTCCAGATCTGTTACCTCCCTTTCAGATCCTTTGAAATCAGCCTTTCTTCCTTTCAAATCACCTCCTGTCGTTTTGTTTGGACCTCCTTTGAAGGCCTCCGCCTTGCCCCCTCCAGTTTTTGCTGATTTCCTTCCTTTTTCCAGCCACCTTGCCTCTGTCTCTTGGCTGTGATCTGCACCTCTTTTCAGCAGCTTTATCCTTTAGATCCCTGTCCCTTTTGACCTTAGATCTATTGGCCCCTTTTCCATGTGTTTTACATAGATTTTTCCCTTTCTTTTCAGATTAGTTTTGAGAGACCCACCTTCTTGGGTTAGATAGATGCACAAGTAGCTGTTATTTTTCTGTTATTTCAGCATTATACACTGTTCTCTGTAGGTTTATTTTCAGCTACGCAGCACACTTTTTTCTTGCTCTCAAAACGGAAAGGGTTTAAAAAATTAAAATTAACGCACGCCACACACTGACCCTAAGTGAAGAAGCGCCTGGTTAACACCGCCTGGCAAAGACTCTAAAATCAATTGTCACTGCACCTTATATGCCCTTGACATTACTTGATTCTGTCCCTTTCTGCCCTTGTCGGTTTCCTTCTTCCCGTCATCATTGCGCCCCCAAGGCGCCTTTCCCGGAGACTTCTTGGCCTTCACCCTCAGTTTCCGGTCGATCGACCTGCTCTGCCCCGCCGTCGTCGAGCCAGTCCTCCTCCGAGTCCGCACTCCGACTCCTCTCCTGATTCATCGGGTTCTCCTTCTCCTCCTGGTTCTCCCCCTGTCACCTTCACTATGTCTGGTCCAGGGCCTAACGCTAGCGGTTCTCCCGGCCCTAATGCCGGCCCTACTACTAGCGGAACCGCCACAGGAACTACCCTGGCCACCCCTGTGCTGCTGTACATTGCAGGCCTCAGCCTCCCCGATTTCCATCAGTTGATCAATGACCCCATTCACCACAATGCTAATTGGCCTGCTATGCCAACCAAGCTCCCCTCCGACATCCCTAAGTTTGAGGGCCTTAATGGCGAAGATCCCACCAATCATGTCCGATCTTTCCACATGTGGTGTTCCTCCAATTCCATTACCGATGACTCCATCCGTCTTCGTTTGTTCCAATGCACGCTCACCGGCGAAGCTTCTAAATGGTATGTCGAACAAGCCACCTCTACCCATACCACCTTTGAGACTCTTGCCCAAGCCTTTTTGTCGTACTTCCAGCTCCCTCTCTGATACGATACTGGCACGGAGCTCTTGACTTCCTTCAAGCAATCCTCTTCAACACGCCTTTCCACCCATGTTCAGGAATGGCGAAGAAGACGGAGCTTATGTCGAGCCCCTCCCTTCGAAGATCGGGTTTACATGGACTAGTTCCTTCGCACCCTTCCCGCTCCCATCGGCAAAGATGTCGCCTCTCACTTTCCTCAATCTGAAGAAGCCGCCCTCCAAATAGCTTTAAAATATGACCTGATCTACGCTCAATCTGGTTGTGTTTATACCGTTCTTCCTGACATCCCCAGGCCCGGTGGCGCTAACGCCCCGGGGGCATCTCATTCCGCCGACGGTATTGTTGGATCTCTTTCCCACCCATCTGCTCACCCTCCTATGGGCTATGGTCTCCCTCAGGGAGGGGCCAGCTCCTCCGACACTCGTCCCCCTCCCGGTAGCATGTATCCGGGATACGGCATGCCTCCTCCTTTTGCCCAACCTCATGCTTACCCCAATGTTGCCCAACCCACCCATTACCCTTATCCGCAGCCTGGTGCGCCAGCTCCTCCAGCATATGCGCTTCCTCCTCCCTTGCCTCCTCAACCCCAGCACCAGCACCTACAGCCCCCTCCAGGGCAAGTATTTGCACAGCAGGGCGCAACTAATCCCCCTTCTTCTCAAAGAAGGCGGAGAGGCAACCAAAACCAATCTGCCCCTGGTACCCGAGGACCCAATTCTGGTGTGGACCCTAACACTGGCAACCAGCAACAGGGCATTCAGCCCAAGCCGGACAGGCCGCTTCGCACAAGCAAGCCTTGTTCGTGTTGCGGTGTTTATGGTCATTACACCCACGATTGTCCCCTATTACCCCAGATGCGGCAGATGTGGGAGTCTCAAGCCACATTGCGCGGACAGCATGCCTCCCCTCATGCTCCTCCTAATGTGGCCACTACCCAGCTAGCTGTGTTTACTGATCCTTTCCCTCAGAAAGGATTCGTGGCTACCCAACCGCCTGACATCCAGGTAGCCGCCCCCCCTTCCCTGTCTGGTTCCTCTGATTACCAGATCCTTATGATGCACTCCGATCCTAACCCGTCCGTCGATCTTCACCTTCAAACTCGGTCTCGCCAGTACTCCAAGCCTCCTGCTCAGTCTGCTCCCGAGCCTCCTTCTTTAGGTTCTCCAGAGCCTCTTTCGTCACCCAGTGGCCCCTTAAATATCCCTCAAACAAAATTTGAGGTTCATACCAAGATACCTAAGGGCCCACTACGTCGAAACGCTGCTCCCAGTCGATCTGCCCATTCATATAGCATAGTCGATGATTTGGCGCAATCTCCTGCCGCCATTTCCACACTGGAACTCCTCCAGTCGTGCCCTTCCCAAAATAAGGCTCTACTATCCGCCGTGGGTGCTGTAGATCCTGCTGATGACCAAATTATTGTTTTCTACGCCACTCAATCAGACCATCCTCCTCTACCTCCTTCCGTCGCCTTCCAAATCCCAGTCAAAATCCGGAACGCCAACGTGTCCCGGTGTATCATTGATGAGGGGGCATCCACATGCGTGATGTCCGCTTCGGTTTAGAAGCAACTCGAATCTCCTGAGCTGGCCCCTTCCACGATCACCCTTCGAGCGTGGGATGGTCATGCCTCCCAGCCCATTGGCCTGTTTCGCAATTGTCCTATCACCCTCGCCGGTAAGACTGTTTGCGTTGACGTTGAAGTCATCGACGCCCCGCTAGATTACAACATTCTATTGGGGCGAAGCTACACCTATGCTATGTCTGTTGTCCCATCCGCGGTCTTTCGCAAGATGTCTTTCCCCCATAATGGAAAGATAGTCACCATTGACCAGTTGACATATCATGAGCCAAAATCTCAGACCTCACCTGAGACAACCATCTCTTCTGTAGCCAACAAGCAAACCGTTGATTCCTTGACCAGTGTCTCCCCCGACGTTTATAAAGATTCCTCTCTGCTTGGAACTTTCCCTAACCTTCCCCCCCCTCCTGTCACCAATCCCAGCTCATCGAATGTTTGCATGATGCAATCGTCTCAGGTTGCCCGTAAGCGGCCTGCCTCGGCTAGTCAGCAACCTCCTCCTCGCCCACCGCAACCCGCTCCTAGCCATTCATCTCAGCCAGCCGGACCTCCTCCTTCTGGTCCCACCTCTACAGCTGGTATCCCTGAACCCCTTTATCCTCCTGGATCGGTTCCTCCTGGCCTTAACCATCTCGAAGCCGTCCCTCCTGATCATTACCCTGCTGGGCAGGTCCCTTTCCTAGCTCCCCCTCCTGGAGTATATTCTGTCCCCGTCATGGCCACCCTCTCTCTCCCCAACTTGACCTTGGGCATACCGGTCTGGTACCTTGATCCCCCAGCCGCCACCCCTCCTGGTCATCCCAAGCCCTATATGGCTTTGACACCGGTTCAAACGGTCCCCCTAGCTTCCTCTGTTGCCTCTGTGCCCCCAACACCTCCACAGGACCCTTCCCCTATCGTGACGGCACCCGGGAAGAAAGGAAAAGCCTGCAAGGGGGCACCCAAAGACAAGACTGCCATGACTTACCCAGCCCCTCCGCCGCCTGCGAAGCCTTGCGCTTTATGTGATGTCACCGGTCATGCCACCCATGCTTGTCCCGAGTTGCCCCGTATTCAGCCCATGGTTAAAGTCGCGTTCCCCGAGTCTACGGTCCCTGAAGCTCCCATTCCTTCTCCATCTGTAACCAAGAACCCCAAGACTCTCCGCACCAACAAGCCTTGTGCTTTGTGCAGCATTCATGGCCATTACTCCCACCATTGTCCTCACCTGACGCACTACCGCGCCTCTTTAGAGGTAATCCGAGAGTATGAGGTTGAACGAAATCAATCCGCCTCTCCTATCCTCGCGCAGTATGCTTCAAGTCAGCCTGAGGATCCCCTCGCTCCCATCGACATTCCCCCCCCTGATGTTCAGATGACGGAGTCTACTGTTACCATTCTTTACCTACCCTCCTCTGCGAGACACTCGGAGCCTAGCCCGTCTACATCCTCCCCTGTTGTGTCCCTTGATCACCCTTTTCCTCCCCATGCACGAGATCACTCCACCTGTGTTTCTGTTGACCTCCGCAGCCTGAGTCCTCACCATGCTTCCGATATCCCTCATATACCACCCTGTATGAGTCATGGTCATCCTGCCCTTTGCACTCCCTCCTGCGGTTGCCGCCCGATGACTTCTGTACACTCACGCTGCCGTCATTTCCTTTCCTCCCCTCATTTATTGTCTTGTCACACCATTCTGCAGGACCACCCGTCCACACCCTTTATCGGTTACGCCGATGGTGCAAGTCGCTACTCCAGGAATCTAGCCTCGGCAGGTTGGGCCATCTTCACCTCCTTGCATGCCCTTGTTCTTTCTAACGGGGTATGCATTGGTTCTGCCACCAACAATCAGGCCGAATATGATGCAGTGCGTGGTCTCTTAGCTGATGCCCTCTTTCATCGCATCCTCCATCTGCACGTTCGTTTGGATTCCCTGCTTCTTGTAATGCAACTAAATGGTGTTTATCGTGTGCATAACCCTATGCTGTTTAGACACTATTTACGAGTGAAAATCTTGATACGTGCATTTGAAACCATAACTTTCAACCATGTACCTCGAGAATAGAATCACTATGTAGATAGTATTGCAAACCATGTTCTAGATTGGCATTTATCACACACATTTCATACAAGACTATAACATTAATAACCATAAAAAAACGATGCATATCCATAATATGTGTTGCAAAACATGTGTTTAGAGTCCATCTACTCTGATACATACGACATGCCCATCGCATGTTACAAACAAAACCCAAAACTGGGGGCACCACCCGCCCCTACATACATCATAGGGGGCACCACATGCCCCACCCCTAATCACTATCTGGAGGCTCCTGGGCCAAAGGCTCTGCCCCTGAAGCATGTAGATCGCGCATAGCCTGACCGGCCATCGCCATGCGCCGCAAGACACCTCGCCACTCTGAGGGTAGACCAACACATGGCTCTATGAACTGGTCGTCTAAGTCCTGCCACCCGCGCTCTGATACTCCGGTCAACAACCTTTCGCATCTACGGCAGATATCCTCCAGCAGGGCGGCTGCATCCTCATTTTGCGCCACTCTCGACCCACTTGGACCTGTAGCTCCAGACGCTGTCGATCGCCCCATATATTCGGCCGGTTTTACCGGTGCTATATCTGCATAACAAAAGTACATGAATCATTACCATCAATTAATATTCAAAAACTTTAACATGCCCACACAAGAATAGCAATTTGTCACTTACCATCGGGCCCCCAGACTCGACCAGGCGGAAGTGGCAGATCCGGATCTCCACAATAGCTCATCCCACTATAGGGATAGTCGTCTATGTACAATGGCATCTGATCCCAATGGGAAAAAAACTCCGGTCGAAACACTCGCCTGACCACCCCTCCTCCTCCTCTGCATAGTAGTTGTCCCCAACGGCGCATCCTGGGCTCTCTCGGGCCCCCATCTGGAAACTGTACACGAGGCCTCAAGGTCAGGATATTCTCAAAGAAGAAGGCGCACAACAAAGTCCCATATGAGCAGTCATGGTTCACCTGCCGCCTGCATAGTGACAACTCTCTCTTTAGCGACACCAACAACATCTGGGCCCACCCATAGTAGGTCCCACCCAACACACTTTTCACTATCATCATCTGCCCCCCAGTGATGTGATGGAATGCCTGGATGCCCAGGATTCGCAGCACCGCTACGGCGACTGCACGGGTTTCTAGCCTCTCTAGATCCCTGATCGGTATTCGAGTCCCCTTGACTTGGATACCCGGTCGACAATGGTGTTCCACGAACTCCATGATATGCCGCCCCCGCGGCAACACTGGCTGTGTATTTCCCACCATCCCCAGTGGCGGGAGACCAGTCAGGAAGTACACGTCCTGGACCGTTAGCTCGATCCTGTGCCCCTGCACTATAAAGATCTCCTGATCTGGATCCCAGTAACTGATAATCCGGGCCAGTAACGGTTCCCCTGCTCTCATCAACAGGTTCTCCAAAAACTTGAGAACCCCAAATCTGGCCAATACACGGCGGACGCCCTGATCTGCCTGGATCTTTGTCCGTAGTGTCCCCAGATCTCTCTCTCTCTAGTTGACCCGTAACTATGCCATACCTGCACAAACACATCATTTTTTTCAGCGTACAGATCGGGAAAACCATAACCAAACACCAAAACCCACCTTCCAGCCATAAAACAGCACCAAAACCCCCTCATCTCCCAAGTCGCAGTTTTCTGCTCTTTTCTGGACCAGGTCGCACTTTTTGCCCTGATACCTGCATCCTAGGTCACACTTTTTGCCCCAAAAAGTGCGACCCGGTTGTAGAGATGAAGGAGGGGCTGTTTTTGGGATTCTGGGCCCTAAACTAAAAATGTAATCCATCAAAATGCAAGAGAAAAGTTAGACCTCTTACCTGCAACTGATGGATCGCGATTCCAACGGTCGATTTTTCCGCTACGTTCGCCGAAAGATTTAGGGCCTTCTCTCCTCTCTACATTCACCATAGCAACAATAGCAAATGAGTGATTTTGGAGGGAAAACTGCCTTATTAAAAGAGAACCCATGTTTCTTCTTTCGACTGCTGTGACCACACCGTAGCTCCGTTTGACAAACCGTCTGCACTGTTGGAAAGCTCTCACTGAACCCTCAAATGGGTATCTGTTAGTTGTTTGAGATCTGATACTCCAGCAGGACACATTTTGTCCAAGAAGGGTCACTTCACCCCTCCTTCAAATCGAATTTCCTCACTTACGACACCTGTACTTGGGGCACCATCTTGCCTCCTTACTTGTCTTCATTCGTTTTGATTTTCATCATGAGTTACCATCATGTACTCATGTTTCCAGGGTCCCCCATTGGGGCCTTTACTGTGTGGCAGCACCATCGAGTCGCCCTCGTTTAGAGCATCCAAATTGAGTCATCATTCCCTCCATGGAGTCTATACCGAGTTCCTTTGTACCCCACTATAGCCCTCCCTCCGTCATTGATTGGTCTCTCTCTTGTGTCGCACATTATGACCTTCAGTTCCACTGTCCCCCATCCCTGATGATGTTGTGTCAGTCGCTGCCATGTCATTCATGCCCTTTATGCTCTAGCAAGGGAAGTCATCCATTAGCTACTCAGTCCTTTCCACTTCACTATCATCATTAGTGTCAGTCTGTCCATCACTCTACTCCTCTCTCTCGTGCCTTAGTTGAGGGCCTCTCATTACCTCAACTATGGCAGACCTCCTTCTATCGACATCAGCTCATTTCTTCCAGAAGCCAGGTCTAGAGGGCGGTGTACCTTGGTTCCAACTTCCACTCTTGTTCGGTGCCTCGGATCAGGCAAAGGGATATCTCCTTTCCCTTTGGCTTGATTGTTTCTCCAGCTCCTTCAGCATGATCGAGATTCGTATACTTGATGGTCCAGTGATCCAGCAGCAGCTCTTGATGATTCCCGGGTGTGTGTGAGATGTTTCAACCCTCATGAGGGGGTGGCCCTGCAGGTAGCCCCCCACATGCCCTGATGACCTCTTCTATGCAGCCTTCGATGCAGCTCCAGATATTTGATGATGTTGGCCATAGCCACTTGCAGCGCCTCTTCGATTTGCATGTATCAGTCAGATTTTGTGAGCCCTTCCCCATTTGCAGGGGGCATTTGGGTTGTATTTGTATCTCATGTACTCAGATATTATTATACAAGTCCTGGCTGTTATCCCAGGCATAGCATGTATGTGAGATTCCTCATTGTATTTTTATCTGGCTCATGATTATGCCAGCTGTATTTTATGGTTCGGTCCCTTGTTTACTGGACACACTATTCTTTTTTACTTTGTCTCGGCGGGCATAGGTATGCCTCCCCCGCCGCCTTCAGCACAGGTACCCTCTCATAAAAAGAGACTTGTTGCACCTGCGAGTCTCGTCTCCTCAGGGTCTAGTCCTTCAGCACACTATCTACCTCACATTTCTCTCTCTGACACCCCTTTTGTTGTCTAGTGATTATGTTCTTACAACGTACTTCGGTCATACGATTTGCTCCTGACACTCGCACGCTGGGGGGCAATCTGTTACACCATTTTTTGGTCATCTAACTTATTATCATTAGATGGACCCAAGTACACCATGTAAGACCAGTTTTACCCTAAGTAAAACTACTTTCACTATGTTAAAACAGGAAACCCCAAAAGGAAATATTAAAAAAACCCATATTTGTTTGATTTTCCTCATGGAATAATTAATTAAACCATAAGTTAATTATTATTCCCAGTCATGTTTAACCCACAATCAAAGAAATTAATTAGATAAACCTTTATTTATCTTATTATTTTCTAGGAATAATCATTTAAACCTTATTTAGATGATATTCCTTGTTAAATATGACCAAATCACCCACAAATAATTAAATAAATCACTATTTATTTAATTATCTTTTAAACACCTCCTTAAATAATTAAATAAATCATTATTTATTTGATTATCTTCTAACCACTTCCTTAAAAAGATAAATAAATCATTTATTTATTTATTTTTAACAAATTAAGGGATTTGACCCAAGTCAAATACCTTTTCCCTCCAACAAATATAATAAAATATTCCATAAAAAAGTGGATCTAGATCTGGTTAACCCATGCACCAAGATCTAGAATGACCCAATATTTTGTTATAAATAGGAGGGTTTTTCCTACCATTCTTCACCTTTTGTTGCCTATTAGATCACTCTGGATCTATACACTTGGTCACCATTTTCTGCCATTTGCTCCCATTGAGATCTACTCTTTGCATTGGGTTTTCTACATCAACTTGAGAGAGAAATCTTAGATCTGAAGTGCTGAGGACTTCCAAGAACCCATCCCACTGAGGGGAATTGGATACTCCTTCTGGTTTTCCTCACAGGTGCCCCATTAATACAAAAAATTCTTTCAAAAACTGTTCTTGTCTTGTCTATTGGTATATGGAGCAAACCCTTGTTTTTACTGCTTAATGTCTTTCCATACATAGATCTGGTATTTTGCAGCTATTTTCTTGTCTAACTAATCGCAGATCTGAAGATATTGGCATCCACTTTTGTTGTTAGGGCTATTAGTTATGCGTAGCTAAAGTGGTCCTTTTTCGTACAATTCGACAAAGGATTCATACTAACAGAAAGCTTGCCAAGTAGTTGAGGATAAAACACTAACAGACGTGCCTTCGTCTATAATGGTGCTGGGTACGACCAGACCAAAAGCCTGTACTGTGATCTCGAAAGGCACATAAGACGGAAGGCGGTATCCCGCGAATCGATTCCAATCAAAGGAAGCGACCAAACTACTTGGAGGGGCTACCATCGAACCGAGATGGTCTTCCCCTGGTGTTACGGAAGAAGAAGGAGCATCCTCCACAACCTCCATCTCGAAGGTGGGAGGAGTATGCTCCGGGACCTCTATTACGAGAGGCGGAGGAGCAGCTTCTTGAGGTATAGGGACAGGAGAATCTTTCTCCAAGTCTGAAGAATCTGAAGAAACCAGAAGAACATGAGGGCTGTGAGGTCCACTCTCAACAGAAAATACCTGGCGCACCGCAGATGCAGCCAGTTCAACCGATCCCACGACCAATGATTGGTCGGGAACGGATTCCTGAATTTGAATTTTCGGGGGAGTGGGATCGACCAAGGATGACTCTTGACCAATCGTAGGATCAGCTGGTGGAGGACTCAAAGAAAGCTGTTTATAACCAGACGGGAGGCATGGTTTAGAAACAACCGAGTTTTCCAAGACTCTTTTGGCTTCAACCATATACGGACAAAGGTGAATGGCATGGTGCCCTTCATAGGGATTACTGAGCTTACCTTGCTTCTTTAGAGTTTTACCAACACCAGTTGAAGATGTGCCCCCAACCTGACTCTCGGAAGCCAAAGGCAACAGCGGGTGACTGTTGGACCATACTTCGAGTACCTTGGGAATGTCAGGGCAGTCTCGAAGAAGATGGTGTCCCAAGCATAACATGCAAGGGAACTTGAATTTCTGCGGAGGGTTGGGAGTTTTATCAAGAGGAGGTGCATTAGAAGCAGCAGCTGCAGCCTTAGCCTCTCTCTTACCAGACTTCTTCTTCTTTGTCTTCTTCTTCTTCTTCTTAGCCACCTGGTTACTCGAATCTAGACTTTCACCAGGCGAAGTAGAAGAGGATGACACAGAAATAGGCGAAGAAGGGGAGAGGTCCACCTTAGAATCAACATGATGTTGTTCAGGCGAAGGAACTGATTAACCAGTAGCTAAGAAATTTGAGACCACAGAGGTTGAAAACAACCAGAGAGGCAACCCAACCGTTAACCCAGGAAGGGACAATGTTGCCATATAAGGAGCACCAACATTTCCAAAAGGAGGAAAATGACTAGGATTCCCTTCGGATGGGATTCCTTGGTTGGTGAACTCTGGAAAAGTTGCCATCAGAAACGATCTTCAAAACAACACCCTAAGGAAACTAAATTTAACCAGGAATATTTCGTGTGCAGTTAATTTTTATGACATTGAAACAAAACTCTACCGTTTCATATTTTAAGAGTCGAGAAACAGGCAAAAGGTGACTCTATCGCTTTCAGATTGGAAACAAGCGTGAAAGGAAAAGTGCTTGATGATCTTTTCAAATTTAAGGAGTCAAATAAGATCAAAAATGACTGCTCAGGAATACTAGGCAAAGGGTGTACCAGATATCTGTGAACTGCAATATACACCTTGGTTTCAAAATGAAAGAGAAATCAACCAAGGACTTAACGTACGTGTAGGCAATCTCCCAGAATGTTGTGTCCGGTGTATCACGGGTATAGGGCGGCAGACTCGGCTTCCTATGGATAAAGGATAGCAACCTAGTGGGGTCTCCCTTTATATACGCGACGGTACGGGGAGCACAAGTCCGTACTAGTGCTGTCTAAAGCCAAGAGGCGAACGACAGCTACTAGGTTTAACGACGCCGGAACACGTCTCTAACCTAGACCTCTAAATGTTTCGTTAATGTTTCAATGCTTCCTTAGGTAAATTGAGTAAATTTTATGGTTGATCTTCAATTATGTTTCAGTTTCAAGGCCCTACCGAATTTCATTTGACAATCTCTTGTATGCAGCTATATGAGAAAAGAAAACTTTTCAATTCAATGAATGCTATCTAGTTAAGGGAAGAACTTCAAACAATGATGCGACATAAAACAACACTGCAAACGAAATCTTTTCCAAACTAGATGACTTTCAATATCCAAAAGTAATTTCAAACATTCAACGATGCAAACAATGCAATGTGATCTATGCAAAATCCTCTTTTTCGAAAACTATGCAATTGTAATCTATGCACAATTTCCTTTTTCTTTTCAAATGATAAGAATGCACTCAATGCATTTTTCGATGAAATGAGAATCTACTTAATGCATGCTTTTAATAAAAGAGAATGCAATCAAAGTGATTTCTAGTTTTCAATCATTAAACAATGTAATCTAAGTTCAATGATAAATCTCAAAAATACTTTCCAATGCAATGTGATCTAATGCATGAAAATAAAACTTTGAAACGAAAACTAAAAGAACGCAAAACTCCTTAATGAAGGAAGAATGCAAAAGAGATGTAAACAAACACTAAGAATGCAATCGTTGTTTCAAACACTTTGTAACGAAATTCCTCAAAAGGCTACAAGACATATGGGGTCAAGCAAAAAAAGGACTTCCAAAGCATGAGATCAAAACAAGGCATTCATTCCCTTTTACATCAAGCAATCATGGAAAGAAGACATTTCAATCAATGAGCAATGTAATATATGCTCATATAGTGAAAAGACCGGAAGGGAAAGACCCACTGGTGAAGGATTTAGGGAAAAAATCTCAATTTTCACACACCCTGAAATTGGCGTGACTTTGTCATTGACAACTAGCGCCAACTGGCGCGACTTTCTCACTGACAACTAGCGCCAATGCCCAATTGGCACGGGTTGCTAACTGAAAACAAGCGCCAACGCCTGAAAATGAAAAAACAAAGAATTTCTCCCAACCAAGACCAGACTCACCACTTCAAGCAGGATCTAAAAAAAACCCAGAAGCAAAGTACTGACTAAAAGAAACTTCCGAGCAAGGGTAAACCCTAGCACCTACAGGAGATGGCACGACTGTCTGGCTGTAATCCGCACCAGACAGGGGATGGCGCGAGTGATGAACTGGAAACCCGCGCCAATCAAGCCAACCATGAAAGGATGAAAAATCGGAAAAACAGAGGTCAAATCTGATCCTCTGGGGTTGAACCAAAAGCCAAAATCATAAAAAGAGCCAGCCAAAAGAGCCGATCAAGCAAGCAGAATCGAGAAACAACCGAAAATACAAGACAATACTCCAAGCGTTCATTTGATAAACTAAACCGGAGATTCATTGAAGTAGCTTTGATCTACTTCGCAATTGCAAAGCAAGAGCATTTCAAAGGCTATCTGGCTAACTTCAGGCTCTTTCTATAGCTTACAAAGTAGAACAACAAGCTAGACGATCCCCAGTATGGTCACCAATTTGTTGTGGAGGTAAATCCCCTCTGCGGACAGAGGCGATCCCTACTAGCCCAGACCAGGTCTAGAAACAATCATTCACGCTATAGTGCAGGTTCCTAATCGCAAATAAACCGACTAGCGACGAAGGCTTACCTGGAATCCAACGCTGTTGCTTGTAGAAGAGGTGGCGCTCCCGTTCCTTAGCTCTGGCAGATCACGATCCCCACGATCTCCGTGATAGGACACCTGCACATGCGAGAAACAAAACAAACGCAAGCGTAAAATCCAGTATATGCAACTGTATGTCAGTCAGAAAGGACACAACTCATCATCATAAATAACAACAAGAGTGGAACCATAACCAATAGTCATTCATTAATAATCGATCAAAGGAAAATTACAACCATAGTTCTGACACTGAATTCTCCTTCGGCGGGTCGCCAGCAGAACACGTCTCGAAAAGCCTGTTAGGGATAGGACAAAGCTCTCTCTTCAGATCTTGATGATAGTCTCCTTGCTTGAAATTGGCCTTAAGGGAATTATGGAGGCTCTTGCAGCATAAGGCTCTTAGAAATTTGGGAACTTGAAGACTAGCTTGCAATGGAGATGAGCAAGCTTTTATAGATGGAGGAAGGGGATTTGGGATCCCTATAATCATGGGATTGGCCCTATCATCAAGGAAGCTTCCATGAGAGGTGGAAAACCACTTCCTCTCTATGGAAATCCGTAGCCAAACCTCCCAACTCAAGATAGATAGCAGTTTAGAAATTTGTTAGGATGAAACTTCCACCATTTATTTTTTTAAAACACTCCTTAAATTGGCTGGCGCGAGTGCGAATCTGGGACAGAGCGCCAATTGGTGTGCCCTCTTTGAAGGATTTCCTCCATTGGCACGAGTACTGAACTGGCTGCCCGCGCCAATGCAAAAAGAGGTGTGTTTAGGGTTTTTTGCAAAGAGATGTCTTCAGGGAAATGAAATCTCATATTTAGAGGGATGTCATGAAAGTATTTTCAAGTCTTGTATCTGCTCATAGGTCACGGCATGAGCCCTCCAATGTGCGGGATGGGGAATGGCAGGGATGGTGACAAATTACTGTGTAACAGTCTGGCACCTATAGAAGAGTTGTTTGATTTTAACGATGTGGCCAGGAAGCCAAAACTGGAACCTGTAGAGACTGAAGTGGAAGAGTGAAATATAGGCAGTGAACTTAAACCGAAAATGATTAAACTGTCTAAAACTTTACCAGCTCACATTAAACTCAAATACATAGAGTTGTTTAAATAATTTTCTGATGTTTTTGCGTGGAATTATGAAGATCTGAAATCCTATGACACTAAAATAATACAGCACAAAATTCCCCTCAAAGAAAACCAAAAACTGTTCAAATAGAAACTGCGCAGAATAAACCCTATTCATTTGCCTTTGGTTCAGAAGGAGATCACGAAAATGTATGAAGCTGGTATTATTGTCCCTATTAGATATTTTGAGTAGGTGTCTAATATGGTGTTAGTTAGGAAGAAAACTGGAGATATAAGGCTTTGTATAGACTTTAGAGACTTAAACAAAGCTTCATTAAAGTACAACTACCCTTTACCTAAGATGGATCATATTTTACAAAGGGTGGTGGGGTCTAGAAGAATTTCTTTGCTTGATGGCTACTCAGGGTACAATCAGATCTTAGTTCACCCTGCTGATCAATTAAATACAACCTTTACTACACCATGGGGCACTTTCATGTATGTGAAAATTCCCTTTGGTCTAATGAATGTTGGGGAAACTTTTCAAAGAGCCATGGGCATAGCATTCTCGGAATAATTGGGCCTCTTCATCATTATATACCTTGATGATGTCACTATGTTTTCAAAAATAGATGAAGAGTACTTAGCACATTTAAGAAGAGTTTTCGAGAAATGTAGAAATTTTGGGATATCTCTGAACCCTAAGAAAACACTTTTTGGGCTCCAAGAAGGTAAACTTCTTGGGCACATCATTTCAAAAGAGGTTATTAAGATAGATCCCAAAAGGAGTGAGGCCATATTGCAAATCTCTCATCCTCGAAACATCAAGGAGTTGCAATCCTTCATTGGAAAGATTAACTTTTTGAGAAGGTTCATCCCCAACTTGGCTGAGCTCCTTAGGAATATAAAAAACATGTTAAAGAAGGAGCAAGGGGTAAAATGGACCTTGTAAGCAAAGAAGTCCTTTGAGCTGGTGAAACGAGCTTTAACCAAAAACCCGGTTCTAATAAGTCCTGATTTTTCAAAAGATTTTTATATTTTTTCGTTTGCATCAGAGCATACCATAGCTGCTGTCCTTTTACAGAAAAATCCACAAGGACAAGAGCAGCCTATTGCATTCTTTAGCAAGGCATTGAGGGATTCCCCTCTGAAGTATAACATTATGGAAAAGCAAGCTTTTGCTTTAGTTAAAGCTTTGAAAGACTTCAAAGTATACATCTTGCACTCACACATCATTGCCTTTGTCCCAAATTCAGTTGTGAAAGACATTCTAACACAAGACCCAGATGGTAAGAGAGGTAAGTGGATTGTTGTTATCCTTGAATATGATTTAGAGATAAAACCCACTAAGCTGATCAATGGCCAAGGTCTAGCTAGATTAATGGTTGAATCAAATTTTGAAGTTCTTGATATAAATATGATTAATTCTTTGGATGGTCAAGAGGAAATCTCAACTCCCATTGTTGAAGAAAATTTTATGAATTCCTCTAGGTATGCTGATATTATTTATGTTTTGCTTAATTTAAATACACCTCCTGGTTTGACAAAAACAAAGGCAAGGTTCCTAAAGTTAAAAACTGTAAACTATTGCATTATAGATAGATGTCTTCATTGGAAAAATGCAAGCAGTATATTGCTTAAATTTTTTCCTGAGTATGATGCAGAGAAGGTTAAGCACGAGTTCCATGAAGGAGAGTGTGGAGGTCATTTGTACTAGAAGACGAAAGCCAACAAAATTTTGAGGGCTGGTTTCTATTGGCCTACTCTCTTTCCTGATATACACAAGATGATCATTGCCTGTCATAAATGTCAAATTTTTGAAGGAAAAATAAAACTGCTACCCCTACCTTTGCATCCAATCACTATTGAAGCTCCTTTTCAACAGTGGGGACTTGACTTCATAGGATAAATCCATCCACCATATTTTTCTCAGCATAGATGGATTCTCACTACCACAGACTATTTCACTAAGTGGATAAAAGCCATACCTTGTAGGCAGGCCAATGATTCTGTTATTATAAAATTCATGGAGACTAACATTCTCTCCAGATTTTGTTGTCCTACCAAGATCATCATTGATAATGCAACAACATTTGGATCAAAGAGGATGGTTGAATTCTGTCATAGATACCAGATAACATTGGGGCATTCCACGGCCTATTACCCTCAAGGTAATGGACTTGCAGAATCCTCAAACAAGATCTTAGTGAACATAATCAAGAAACTGTTGGAGGACAACAAAAAGTCTTGGCAAACAAAGCTAGTTCATGCACTTTGGGCTGACAGATTGACTTTGAAGAAATCTATTGGTATGTCACCTTTCTAGCTTGTGTATGGTACTGATGCAATTTTTCCAACCAGCCTTGGTGTACCAGTGATGAAATTGATTCAAGAGTTGCAAACTGAAGATAATGACATGATCAGAAGAATAAATCAGACCATTCATCTTCAAAAAAATAGAGAAGAAGTTTATAACAAAGCATTACAGAAGCAGGACAGTGTTAAAAATCTTTTTGACAGAAGACCAAAGGCCAGAAATTTCAACATTGGGGACAAAGTTTTGAAGTGGGACTCAAGGAGGGAAGACAAGGGCAAGCATGGAAAATTTGACAACTTATGGCTTGGCCCTTACTCTATCCATTTAGCTGCTGGTAATAATGCCTATTTCTTGCAAGAGTTGAATGGAGCAGAATTGTTTGGGGGTCATGTCAATGGCAGGATGCTTAAGCATTACTTCTCTTGACCCATGTTATCTTCTGGAAGAATTTTTATCTTTTTCTCATTATAAATACTTCATCCACCATTGCATTCAAAGTTATAAAAATCAAAAATACAAAAAACAATGAAAGAAAGAAAAGAGGGTAGATTGTAAAAACAAGAAAGGTACAACCCCATACCAAAAAGAGAAACAAATCTGAAAGTGTGCAAGCTCAAACGCCACTCCTAAAGAACACACTTCTAGTTAGTCAAATAGCCTAATCCTGGCTACTTAGTTTTAAATTTTCTGTTGATAGGATAGTGAATTCGATTTTCCAAACTGTTTAATCTTGGCTTATCAGTAGATAGTTTAGGATAGAGATTAAAGGATCAAACATGCTCAAAATCTGAACCTAAGTTCCCAAAAAGAATGATTCAATTCTGTTTCAAATTCTGAGTCAATAAAGATGTAAATCTAGTTCCAATTAGTTCAAAATACGAACCAGCTGACAAAGGAAATACAGCTCAAAACAAAAGTCAAAATAGAGCTGTAAAAAAGATGAATGAAGCAATTTGAAAATTCAGATCCTAAGCCTTCCATTTTGTTTCAATTTTCTACAAAATAAAATCTATGTGAAACTTGTTTTTTATGCCATAGATTAGCATCAAGTTAGACTGTTCAATCCTGACTTGTATGATTTTGAATTTCTGTTTTAGAAATTAGTGAATAAAATCTGTTGGACAGTTTAATCCCAACAGATGGTAGATTAGGTAGAGAATCATATGGGCTCAAATGTTTAATCTGAGTCCATGTAGAAGTAAGGAGTAGAAATAGATTATATTTCATGCTTTCAAAATAATAAAATGTTGTAAAAGAGTTTTCCAATCCAAGTGCACTCTAAAGAAGAAAAAATGTTAGATTTGTAGGATTGGGTAGGTAGAAAGCTTGTTGATGAAAGATCCATTTTTTTTATGGCTGCTAACCTGATCTCATAACAAAAGAAGATCATCCGAGGAAAGAATGGCAGCCCAATGGATAAGGCACTGATTAGCCTCCCAGATAATGCAAGTCTGAAGTTCTTGATGCCTTCAAGAAGGCACCATCCCCAAGTGGAGCCACTGTTAGCCAGCTATAAAATTTGTTATATCAAATACTAGCTAAATCATTTTTTGGAGCCTTCAAGGAACAAATTTTATTGCAAAAAGTGTTACCTCTTGAAGACTCTTGAAGGCCTCATGCCTCTATCCAAAATCTTCCTTACTATGCCCATTTTACACTGTGGAATTCTGCTAATTTCATGTGAAGAAACTGCTGCAAAATCACCTTCTTCCCTTTCCTCACTTGAAAAACCTAACCTTCATTTTTCTCCCCTTTTTCCTCCATCAAACTCCTCTATTTTCATGTTTCCCCTTCTTCCATTCATGACAATCATCTTTTACATGGTTTGAAACTTGTTTTGAACCATATCGAAACCCCCAAAATCCTTCTAAACATCTTCAAAATGTCCTAAAAAACAAGTATTTCGATTATGGGTTTAAGCCCCTCTGGGATAAATCCAAACCATTTCCCCTCCATATGCCCCAACGCTAGAACCAAGTGTTATGGTCCTGAGCGCTTATCGCATAGGATCAACTCACGGAGCACATTTGTTTGTGCGTTAAAAAAAAAACCCCAATGCCGATTAGCCCTGTATATTATAGCCCCCAGTCATATTGCATTTCATATATACCAAGGCCCGACAGTCGGGCGCCTATCCTCTTTGTGTATATAAAACCATCCCGACGCATGAAACCTTTGTTTATATTAATTTTTTGTGTTTTTTGCAGGGTTTGAAAAGGTTTCCGTAGGAGAAAAACTTAATTCTCTCCCCATCATCGATCTGATCTGCAGATTGACGGCCCACAAATCATTTGCCCTGGTGGTCCCCATGGTCAATCACTGTACAAAACCGGAGCAGTTTTTATTACACTACCTTTGAGGGATAAGCTGTATTTCCCATTTGGATGCGATTAATGCCATAGGCTGACACGTGGCCTTGAGCGGTTTGGAGATACCGCCCTCATCGCGCGTTAAATTTTGACTGTGGGCTCAGTGTGATATTGGTGTACGCCGTCCGATTTGAGGCGGGCTCATCGGACGGTGATCGCACTGAAAAGGAGCTCGGGAGATGAACTAAGGTACGACGCATTTATCAAAGCATCTCCGCCGTCAATTTGATCTACAGATCGACGACCCACAATCAGTCGCCCTGGTCCCCATGGCCATGACAGTAGTCAGTGGTCCCACAGAACCGGTGGTCCCAACGCCTAGTCAACATCCACGCGGCAACAGCAGATTGGAGCGGGCCTTGTTTGGTTGCTCGTATCGTCGTGAAATCCGGACCTGGGGAGATCTATAGGGCGGAATTCATAAGGATTTTGGGTCACACTTTCCCTGACATCAACAGGCCCCAATACGGACCCGATAAGCTTTATAGGGCGGACTTCATAAAATTTCGGGTCACAAACACCCTGACGTCAGCAAGTCCCTTTTATGACCCGAAATGGTTATACAGCTTGGTTTATCGGGATTTTGAAGTTCGGGTGTATTATTTGATAAAAAAGGGTGATTATATGGTTTTTCCATTATATTCTAAAGAAAGGCCGAAGGCTGGGGTTTAAATATCACACCTTCGATTCTTTAAAAGAAAGCCATCCATGGTTTAAAATTTTTGTGCCTCGTCAATACTCCAAAGGCACTGATGCCTCACGATCCTTGTGCAACACTGCACACCAACAGAACACAGTAAATGAATCAAAAATTAAAGAGTATCAGTGTTGAAGATAGAACGCACCAGAATGGAAGATTGAAGACAAAATTCATGAGGATTATGGCTAAGATTGATTATCAAAATCCTAATTCTCCCAATTAAGACATAGCTAAAAGGAAATCAAAGTGTTTTATCAAACAGAAGGCCTCCACTGCCACATCTGAGGCAAATTGATTCCTCCCAACTACCACAAGTGCCACCTGTGCCTCAAAGCATTCAAAAAGAGGCCGAAGTTATTGATCAAGATCAGATATTTGCATCAACGTAGCCATAGAGTTAACTCTACAAATAAACTTAATGAAAAAATATCAGCAGAGTTACTTTAATATAACAGAGAACCTCAAAAGTAAAAAACATCTCCCACCGAGCTTAAATCTTAATGTAAATTATTTAATATAGAGGACACCTATGTAAGCTTCTTCATCGAGCCCCCCAAAGGCCGAGAAGCTATTAATTCTTTATTAATTATCTTTGGAGATCTTTTATCAGATCTCACCTCCTCATTCTTCTATAAATACTACTGGAGAAGATGAGAGAGGGGTTGGTTGAGTTGGTTGCTGAAATTTGAAATGTAATCGAACTGAAAACTTCTGATTGTAAATAGTATTCACTGGCTCTTGAAGCTCTGCTTGTGATAGAGTAGTTAGTCTGGGGAGTGTAGATGATTGTTAATTGGACTTAAAGCTGTAACTGTTTTGGAGCATCAATACAAGCTGATTTATGGGATCCTGATCTATGTCAACGGTGATGTTATTTCTTATTGTGAATTTTTGTTTTATTTCTGTTTTCGCTATGTTCATATTCTCTTATAAAGAGCAGCATGCATAGAGTTAGGACCTACTGTATATCAGTACCCTTCTCTGCCTGAAAATATTTATCTATATGTTTTCTTCCAATTCATGTTATTTAGGAGTGATTCAATTCAGTTCAAGCAGTAGGAATGCTAGCATTCCCTCCTCCTCCTGTTTAGCTAAATATTATTCCTGAATGTTATTTTCAGTTTATGTTAATTAGAGATGAACTAAAGAAGATATGGTGTGCCCTGGTCCTATTTTTATCCCAAAAGACTGTCTGAATGTTTCCCTTGGAATGTGTTAAAAGCTGGCTAGTTTGAAAATACTTATTAGATCTTAGGCCATTCTGTGTTATCTTTGTGTTTGTCTTGAAATTTACCAAGTAGAGCAGAGCTACGAGAGGATTTGTGGTGAGCCCGACCCGCTTGTTTCTCCTCCAACAGTTGCCTTCAAGTTTCCCTCTATTTTTATATGTTTTCTATCGAAAGTGCATCAAAAGCAGGCTAGTTTAGAAGTACTTACCTGATATTAGATTAATTTTATGTCTTTCTTAAGTGTATGTCAAAAGCTGGCTAGTTTAAAAGTACTTTCAAGATCTTGGGTTGCTCTTTGTTCTTCATCTGTTTAGTTCCCATTCTTATTGTATCATTTCATTCTATAAATAAAACTTTAAAGAGATCCTTAGACATAGATGACTTGCCCCATGGACCACTGTTGAACCTGATTGTTTCAATTAAACCCGATTATGACTCCATAGCCCAATGGACGAAAACCTGCAATTATCTATCTTCTTGGCCAAAGCTTGTAATCATACTCAACCATCCAAAAAACAAAACAAACCCTCGGCCTTCATAACCCGCCTAATATAATTACCCAAGACTTCAAAGACAAATCCATATTTGCACTTATTGGAGAGATCCCTCTCCGGATTCAGGAGGGCTAGATCCTAGAATCCCAAAGTGGTTGAAATAATGTTCTCCCTACAGTTGGAATTTTGCCAATATTGCTAATTATAGGGTGCCAACATGGTCATCTTCAAAAAATTTCCAATGCTTGACATTATCAAGAATGCTAGGTCTAAACCTAACTTCCACTTCATATTTCAGCTTCATAAGTATTGGAATCTTGAATGAGCTTGCTGAAATAGAAAGTGAAATAGCCAAAATATTACTTTCTCTTGGAACAAAAGAAATGTTAAAAGCCAGGAGTGAGTATTCTACAATGCTCCATACTGCATTATGGTAATCTCTGAGTCTAGGATTCTTATTTTGATAAAAATTCTTGATTTGCTAAATAATAAGTTCAACATTTGCAAAAACAGAAATTTTTGAAATATTCACATCCTTTGCTATTTTTAAGCCAATCGACAGAGCTTCATACTTAGCCACATTATTAGTTTCTTCATATTCAAGTTTCAAATAAAAATTGGAACTCACTTTCAAAGGGGAAATGAGAAATATTACTGCACCAACTCCTTCTTTAGAACATGAGCCATCAAAATACATTTTCCATAGTTGGGAACCCTCATGACTGATCTGTTTTTCAGCAAGCTTCAAAATCTAAAATTTTCTGTAGATAGGACGACATTATCCATATGTAAGATGCTTGAACCAACATAAGTTTTTATAGCATAAATTGGACGATTAGTGGGGCTTTTGCTGTCACTAATGATATATGCCAGCTGAGCTTCTCTATAAAGTCTTCTTTTTTCTCCTCTACAAACAGAGACAATAGCATAAGTGAAATCCATTTTCAAAGTTCCTCCCAACCTTCTAGTCCATGACCTAGAAAGTAACATGCGAAATATAGGAGGAGTGTCAGCTACAACAATATCCATCACCTTCCCTCTCATGGGTAACTAAAAAAGGCTTACTGCAAGGTCTTTGATGACATCAAGGAATTGAAATTTTTGTGAATAAAAGTAGTAGAGATCTTGGTCTTCTCTAGTTACTTCAAGGCCTAGTTCATCCATGACTACCTTGGACATTAAATTATGTGAGGCTCGAGATTCCATTAGGAAATTATGCTATATATTATCATGAATATGTAGAGATAGATAGAAGGAAGGGGTAGAGTCATCTCTGTCCTCTAAAAATGGACCTAAAACAACAATGGGCTTGTCATCTTGAAGGTTAACAAAACTAGAAGCTACTTCGGTAGGTAGAGGCTAAAGAGCTTTCATAAAAGTCTTTTTGAAATCATCATTTTTCATGAGCTCTAAAAGAGGAACATGAATCTTTATATTTTGTTTCTAATTATCAAAATTGAAAACAGGGGGTAGATTGTGAGAAATTTTTACCTCAAGTGAAGGAGGATTAACTGCTACTGGAATTTTCGGTCTTCTTGGTTCAGCAACTTGCTTTTCTACTGGAATTTTAACTGCATCCTTATTCTTCTTGGGTTGTGTAATAGTCTTTGGATTATCATCAATATTCTTTGATCTAATATTGTATCTGCTTTTATGATTAGTTGAAATCATGGAATAATTAGAACTCTATTCATTATTATGAGTATATGACATGAAATCTTCATACTTTGCTTATGTTAGATGAATCAGCCCTTCTTTATCTCTTAGATAATTGATATCAACAACTTTCTTGAACCTTTCAGCTTCCTCTTCATCTTCAAATATAAAATTTTACAAAGGGGTCTATACTTTTTTCTCATCAGAATCTCTTCTTTCTCACTACAAAATTTGAGGAACATTAGGTCTTGTAAATTATTGCCTATTAGGCTGATCAAATGAAACATTTGTAGTAGTAGTTGGTATTGCTTTCATCTTGATATTGGACATCTCAGTGGTCAATGACTTGACCATATTTGTCATCTCATCTAACTTAGGATCTATGTCTGAAGTTCCTGAAGTTGAAACTTTAGCTTTTTTATTTCTTTTTTCTCTATTAATCCCTCCTATAAGCCTATCAACTACTAACACATTAGATTCTACCTCCAGTGAATTATCCTACATTTATGTTAGTGTTTTCGATATTACTTATCTCAATAATAAACAAAAATTAGGATCAAAAGTACCAGCATAAGTGATTTTGGATGAAGCTTCAGTAGGTATTTACTATAAATCATATTAAATCTCCTAGAAAAATTAGAAAGTAATTCTCCTTGTTTTCTTTTTATTGCACCAAATTCGGTGATGTAATATAGAAAATCTTTCTTATCACCCCATTTCCTTAAAAGTGTATCATATAAGGTTTCAATTCCAGTGATTTTGCGAGTTTTCAAAGATATTAACCATTTCCAAACTTCACCCTCAAGGCTCTAAGCAAAAATTCTCATCTAGACATCTTCATGTTCAATATTCATATTCTCAGCATAGCCATAAAAATCATCAAGGTGTTCTTCAGTTGTTACCTCTCCCTCACCACTAAACTTAGGCATGTATTTGAGATAATCTCTTGTAGGTAATGCATTCATAGGTTGAGGTAAAACCAAAGGGGCATACCTTGCAGCGACAATTGCATCCATTCGGTTAGGGGGGTGGGTTTGGACCTGCCATGGTTTGATTTGTTGGGATTTGTGGAACAACAATTGGTGGATTGTGAGCAACAAATGATGAAGCACCAAATTTTGATGTAGAGACTGTTTTTTGGCTCAAAAACAAGGGAGGTACATGATTTTCTAAAAAATTAGGGGATAGAGTTTGTGAGACTTCTTTAGGGACAACCTTTGAGAAAACAGTAATAGAAGCAACAAACTTTCGCTTACTCTTATTTTTTATTAGCTTTTCAGGGTCAGGGACTGAAATTATCAAAGGGGAATATGGGTTAGCCCTAGTTCTAGTCCTTCTAGGACACAACACTTCAACAATGGATTCGCCAGGTGTAAAGCAGCCTAAAAAGACAATTGGAATTGTACACCTTAGAACCAGACTTATAACTTTTTCATTCAACGAGGGATAAACTTCAATTTTCCTCCCCGGAAGCGGCGCAAAAGATGTTAACAGAAGGAGTCACTCCTTGACTGCAAAATGAGTAAGCCTTATACATCATAGTTCATTTCAAATTTTAAAGGGGTTTTTTGAGTGGTGGGATGACTTCTCAAAGATTTTGAAACGATTTTTTATATTCTTTAAGAATTTCATGCATTTGGCAAGTTGTGGCAAGTATAAATTGTATGGGTAAATTGGTAGTATAGGGATCAGAGTGTAACAAATGAGAGGAGATATTTAGCTGGTATCTATTCTAGGAAATATGCATATCCTAAATCAGTCACACAACTATACTGATGGCTCTTTACACAAACTTTGTTTATGAAAAGTAAACAACATTCAGAAAGTAGGTCACATGCATAAATTATTTCAAAAATCCTTTATGAAATCTTCACTAGCATGTTCTACAACATATATATGATTTGTAGTAAGCTGGAAAGAAGATAATATACTATTAAATACTTTAAGAATTTCTCACTCACACCTTACTAGTTGTTGCAACTCATAATTAGAATAAATTAACAAAGAAAGAAGACACACCATACATTAGATGGTTTTTGAGTCACAAAATCCTCCAGCATGAAGTAAAAATGTTTTTATTTATTATATTCAGTCTTCAGGCAGACAAACATCCAACCTGGAAATGGTATTTACAAATGGTATATATAGAAAGAGAGGGGCCAACTCCATATCTTCTAAAAATAAGGAAACACTACTCCTAACATTACATAGGTGTCATAGGACATTACAACCATATCCCATCGAAATCTAACTGAAAGGATAGATGTAGAAGAAATAAGAGAAGAAATATGGGTTGAACTATTGAGTGTGTTGTCATGCTGCCCCTTTTTCTATTGATTTGTCTCGTTATGTCTTTGGTCTTTAAATAACCATGTATCTTCATTTAATATGATCTCCAAAAACCTCATAACCACTTTTCACCAACACTTGTTATATCCATTGTTTATGATTCTTTACCCTTCCTGAACTAGCTCGGAAATTTTGCTGACAGGTGTTAAAATTCAGTTAAAACAGGCGCTACCAGAAATTCTGATAAAAACATGTAACTGCGCAACAACTAGAATGCTACCAGAATTTCTAGTATCACTCTGTTTATTTTTCAAAAATGCATAGAAAATGTTGAAAATCCTGTGTAGACTTATATTCTTTGACATCTGAGTTGTTTTTCAAAATTGCAATTGATAAGAAAAAAGGTGTTTGTATCAAAAAACATTTTTACCTTCCTTCCATGTGGGATACAACTTCAGCAAGCTTGTCCAAGTCTGTCTTGCTGTTAGCAGCTAACCTTGATCTGGTTGTTATTGTGGTTGCTTCCTTGACATTGAACTTCTCCTCAAAACCCTTTTGGATTTTTCTTCTTTTTTAGGGTTCTGAGTGATGCTTTGAAGGGGTTTTGTTTTTATCTTTCTTCTTAGATTCGTTATTCTTTGACCCTTCATATTTTACTTCTATATCAATGACCTCTATCATTAAACTTGGATTTTGTAGAGCCTTGGACTTAAGCCTAAACTTGTTTTTGTCTTTGGTATGTATTTTTCTGGTACCAGCAACAGTTTTGTCTTCTTCTTGTTACTGATCTCATACCCTACATCTTTGAGGAGTTCTTCATCAGACTTTGTGGGTTGATAATATTTTTTCATTTTCTATTGAACATCTGCTTCTATAATTTCTGGTAGCATCTGTGCTTTGGATTTCTCTATAGTGGCAGACCTTCCTCTTCGAGCTATGGTGTATGAATTTGGAAAAGGAGGAATGGGCGGCACCATTTTCATAGACTTAGGTTTATCAAATAAGGAGATCTCTCCTTTCTCCCACTTTCTCTCAGCCTTGACTAAAGAAACCTTTTCTTTTATGTTCTTGGCTTTATGGATGTTCTCCTTTGTAGCCTTCCTCTTGGTTCTTTTTGCAGGCTAAGGGTGTTGTTGTGAGGATGGAGGTGTAGCTGCAGGTTGGCCTGCTCTATAAAACAAGAAATGGTCCCATGTCTGATTTATTTTCCTTAACTCTTCTTCAACTAACACCTTGATGAGAGCTTGATGATACAAGTTGTATTATGAAGCAGTAGTGTGATTTTTTATCCTAGCTGACATCTTTGGCAGAATTTTTAGCAAAACATATGAAAATTGAGGGTATTCATACTTTCAAAATGAAAAAGAAATCTCATATGATAAAGAAACACTACTGTATACCTCCTTTCACAGGTGAGGTAAATCCTTATGAGTTTAACAACTTATTCCCATTCATTTTTGAGATAGTTGTTGGGAATTCCTTTGGCCCAGTTGGGATCTCTGTGTGCATCCTTTTGGAAACTATTGAGGTCTCCTCCAGTGGTAACTTTACCTTTAAACCATCTTCTCCTTACTGTGGAAGGTTGAATGCCTCAACAATTGAATCTGCTGAAACTTGTAATGTAAGACCATAGACTGTGGCTTCTTGTCCATTGAATGAGTTTGCAAACTTTTGAGTTATTCCTAAGTCAGATCTTCCTAGTATGGTGAACAAATAATACTACCATGCTTGGACAAACAATCTTCTCACCTTCGAATTTGCATCCACTAGGTTAGCACCTTGTGGTTCAATTGGTTTTATCTTCCCTTCTCTTTTAGTCATCTTCAGAAATTAATAACTCTATATCTGAAAACTGATAGGTGGCAGAGCTAGAAGAGCTCACCTAATAAGTTTTGATTGTGTCTTCCTCTGAAATCCTATCTGAAATCAAGACTCCTCCTCAAACTGTAACTCTAGAAAACTCATTCTCGAATAGCTAGGCTCACAACTGATACTGCTCCATTTTTTGTGGTTTCAAAACAACAACTCTGGTTCATCCTCTCATGCAATATATTTTCAGGATGGAAAATATCTTTAACCACAGTATGCACCATGTGATATCCATCACGGGCTTTAGATGGATGTGTAACTTCGGATAGCATGCTACAGGTGGCTTGAAATAAGCGGATCTATCTGGCAGTCACCTCCACTGCATGTTGGCTTATTGGCCTAAATTTCTTGCAATGTATATGCGTAACCATCCAAATGGTCACTGCATTAAACCTGTGGATCCACGATCTTTCCTTTCAAAAATCACGTACCTTGACATGAAACTGGACCTACTCAGCTGACAGATAGGACGGGATCAACAACTGGGTTTGGTTATTGCAGATTGACACCAAGACTCTACATCTATACCATGACTTAAATTAACATGACTGACCAAAAGCCTATCCTATCACGTGGTTTAAATCATAATGAAACGATTTAAAATGTATTTTAAACTAAAACACGTGGCTTAAGACAAAGTGGATGTGCTTTTTATTTTTATTTTTAAAAGCATGGGAAGTTACGAAATTTCCGGTAGCATTAGAATAAAAGAAAAACAAACAGAAACAAGAATATACCAGACTTTCCGAAAAGGATAAAATAGGGGCTACGAGAAATTTCGGTAGTGACCAAAAAAAAATCTGAATTTTTTAAAATCTAATCCTAAAAACAAAAATTTAAGATAGACTCATGAATTAGAAAAGAACTATGCTAACACCAACCAAGGAAATGGGAAATATTCAATTCAAAATAATTTTCACCCACATATTAGAGTGGTTGGAGGTTCTTGCTAGGGCTTATGAGGAACTATTTTTGTAAATTCAACCACACCTTATCACCAACATGAAACTTGTGTCAAACTCGATGTTGATCATGGTGGTGCTTATACTTAGCATTAGATTTCTACAAGATAGTATGAAACTATTGTTATAGGTGATATATTTATTCAAAAATTCATATAATATATCTAACTTTGCCTAGGCCTAGGAGGAATCTATAAATGAATATGCAATGGGAAAAGATACATCAATTGGGGCCAAAGGTTGGAACCCCAAACACACCTAAAAAATAACATGGCCAATAGAGTTGTGGAGGGATCTATTATAGCTAAATTAAACATATGGAAGGCTTTCATGTACATGGATGCATGGATTTGTACATGTGCAAGATATGCACAATCATACTATTGACCACTTTTATTTATCCATCTATTTTGGGATGAAAGGCATTCTATTTTGTCAACTCGATATCCATCACATACCATAGGCTAGACCAAAAGGTACTAAGGAACCTATGTTTTCTATTTGAAATAATGGTTGAGGTATCCCAAAATGAATCCAAACACATCAAAGAATATATTTATAGTTCCTTCAGTTGTGAAATTTTATTGCATGGTGAAAAAAATTCCATCTAAGAGAATTGATTAATAACCACAAGCACACAATTTTTACCATGCTTGGTGGAGGTAAAACCTGACATGTAATCCATGGAGACTAACTCCTAGGTATTGTATATGGTATCTAGAGGAGTGTAAAATCCTTTTTTCTTAATGGATAATTTAGCAGTGGCATAGGAAATGCACAATCTGATATACTAGTGAACATGTTGTCGAAGCTTTGGCAAGGAGAAACACTTCTAAGATATTTTTATTTTCTGCTACACACCAAAGTACCTTCTCAGCCAACTATAATGGGCATCCCAAATCCTCTTGGTACATTCACTCAAAGGAACACAAAGGTGGTCTAGATAGCATAAGAGCACATCCCAAAGGTGGAATTCTATAATTTTTTTTCTTGTGATGAACATCTGGAATGAAAAATATAAGTCAAATAAATTGTTGTATAATTTTGGCCACTTAGATATCTCGTTCCCACAAGAATTAAGAAATTTTTTTATAGCAAAAAATGATGGCCAAATGAGGTAGTGTGAAATAGGTGGTGTTTCCATTCTTGTACTTGATGTTCAAGTGAAATTGATGTAGGTATGTAGACCTTTTCTGATGGTGATTGTTCCATAACTTTCCTTGTGTCTACATGAACTATGGAACATTGTGATCAATGTGGATAATCATCTCCTTCCTCGAAATATAATGCTTCCACCACTGGAATGCCTACATAACTGAGTACATCTCCTTGACATAGGTGGGGTATCTTTAGACAACATTAGGCAATGTTTCACCATGGTAAACCACCAAATTTCCTTACTAAGTGAGGGCTATATTGATAACATAGTCAGAGACATTTTTCTAAATCTCAAATATTTGTTGCAAGTTTGGTAGGGTGAGGAATTATGGGAAGTATAGGAAATGTTTTAGATCCTTGAATTCTTTATGTCATGACTTAGACCAAGAAATATTTACTTTAGCTCCATCATTGGTCACTTTAATTAAGTGCCAAGCAATATGAGAGAAACCCAACATGAACCTTTGGTATAAGTTAGTAAGGCCCAAGAAGCTACATAGCTCTATTAGAGTCATTGGGTGATTAGGAGTTTATAAATTTTGCTAAAAATTCAAAATTACAGGATTGGATTGAAACTAGGATGGTTGCATAGATCTTGTCTTCCTAATTATAGCGCCATGAACGGTTCGAAAAACTGATGTCGTATGAGGAAGATATCGCGTTCTAATCGAAATGCCAAACAGGTAAATTGTGACAGTTTAGCCAAGTTTGACTGGGATGCACAGTCAGAAAAAGGGGATGCATAGTCAGCAAAAAGGGAATATTATTTCCTTAGAACCAATCGTAGTTTGACAAGTGTTGAGTTTATCGTTGAAAGTACAGGGTTTGGAGGAGCCAATCAAAGGCTTCCATGTGGCTAGCCCTGAGGCCACCACATGGCCCTGAAAAAACATGATAAAAATTTGTTGAGGGTCCGCCGGAATCGACCCTTGGACCTCCCGCTGAGCATGTGCACACCTTACCACCCGAGCTACATGAGTTACTTAACCATAATGGGTGGTGGCTTATATTTATGTTGTATTGAAATCATGTTTGGGGGTTGGAACCACCGACGGTCCCAACCCACCAGCAGTTTCGTCATGTTGTATCACGTGGAAAAAATTTAAACGATAACACCCCATGGTCTCTGCTAATTGACAGCCAACTCAACTCATATTTAAAAACAAAAACCATAGTTTATTGCATTGGGTTCCGCCCAATGGTTATGTAACCATGGGTTCAGGGGGTGCGCATGTGGCCACCCCAAACCGCAAACTTTATTATAGCGGTCATTTCAGCGGAAAGTTAGGGGAAGCGCCAAAATTGGTGGCCTATGCCACTTTAAACTCTAGTTAAGTGGAGTTCTCCACTTTTAGTGGAACTTACTTAGGTGAAACTGGGCAAAAGTGTAGGAGGCCCAATTTTCGATCATTTTGGGTGAATGAAGAGTCATTTTTACTAATTGGAGGATTTTGGAGCCGTTGGTGCAGAGAAAACAACCATTAGAGCACTGTAACTACATGTAATAGAAAATTTTTGAGCATAATGAAAGATGGACAAGCCATTGGGAGCTGGACCAGTAGATGTAGCCCGGGAGGGGTGAACTACTTCATCTTTCCTACTGTGTAAATTTCATGTGGTGACCTATTTCTCTGTTTTACACTACTGTTCAGTGTTATTTAAGCTTATTTAGTGCTTCTAATTCACTAAAAATCATCTATATTTCATGGTCAAACTCCTTAATACTTATGCAAACTAATGAGACAAGTATGCACATGTTTTTAAACTGAAAAGACACTTAGTACAACAAAAATAATACAGTCATTTCAGATTAGGTTCGTCTTGGAGCTAGAGTTTATTCTCTAGTGTTGTTTAGTGCAAATAATTGTTTAACTATTTGAAAGTTTTAGATGCTTACGAGGCTCAAGCTCAAAAGAGGAGAAGGCAAATTGGTGGAATCAGTAGGGTCTCAAAAGGAGCCAAAGAAAAGGAGAGCAAGAATGCCACAATCTCCACCACTTAGTGCACCTCCTAAAGAAGCAAAAGCTTCATTAAGCATGCCTCATGAGGAAGGAGAAATACATGAAGAATTTTATCCCAAGGAGGAAGAAAGAGTGTTCATGAAAGTATTACTTGACATGACTGAGATGGTTAGAATCCTTTATCAAGAAAGGAATGAGAGACTGGAAGGAGAAGGATCTAAACTCCAAAAGGAAGGAAAAGGTTCTTTAGGAGATCAACATGATTAAGATAAATCAAAGAAGGTAAATGGAGGAAATGGAGGCAATGGAGAGCCATCATCCTCGCCCTCATCATCATCATCATCATCCTCTACTTCTTCTTCAATACATCAGCCACACAAGTCCAAGGGCACTGGTAAAAATCCTTTTTTAAAACTTGATGTTAAATTCAAATTGCCAATGTTTGATGGTGAAGAAAATGCAGACAAGCTTGATAATTGGATTAGAAAATTGGAGATCTATTTGAGAATACAAAACCTTCAAGATGATGATACAAAAATTTAATTAGCTTCTTTGAGAATGGAAGGTGCAACACTTGTTTGGTGGGAAGCCAAGACAAAGGAGGAAATCAAGAAACATGGTAAGATTATTCTATCATGGTCAAATTTCATTATTGCTATTAAACAAAATTTTTATCCATTAGCTCATATGCAGAAAGCCATCATGAACTGGCATAACTTTAGGCAATTAAAGGGACAAAATGTGCAAGAATACACCCAAGAATTTAGGAGAAGAGCTCTTTTATTAGGGGTGGATTTGCAGAGCCAAGATACTTTGCTAAAGTAAATAGGAGGCTTACATAGCTACCTAAAACATACTATTCTCGTGTTTAACCCCGCCAGTCTAGATGAATTTTATGTTCAGACCACACATCTAGAAGCTATAGGGAAGAACATTTCTGAAGAGGGTAGAAAGAAACCTTTTAAGGGTAAATCCAAGGAGAAGACCTCAAAAGGTAAAAACAAAAAGAATGCATCTGTTAAGAAAGAGGGAAAAAACATGATTTGTAAACATTGTTCAAAAGAAGGCCATGATGAAACTCATTGTTGGAAATTACATCCTCAATTGAGGCCAAAGAAACCCAATAATAAAGGGAAACATAAAATTGTTGCTACAACTCAACATGATTTAAGATCTGATTCAGGTGATGAATATAAAATCATAGCTATGGGATTGAAGAACATGAAGGTAAAATAAATTGAAACTAAACCCAGTACCAATACATCAAACTGTCACATAAACACTCCAAATGAAGAAGAAAGAGTAGAATTGTTTCATGTGAGGGTCATATCCAAGCATATCAAGATTGACAAATTATTTGATAGTGGGTCACAAGAAAACTTAATCTCTGAATATTTTTTCAAGAAACTTAACCTTAAGACCACACCACATCCAAAACCACATCAATTGGGTTGAATTTGTAAGGATGCAAATCTATAGGTTTCAAAGAAATGTATATTGAGGTTTGCAATCACTGCAAGCTTTGTTCACACATTTGAATTAGATGTGGTTCTGCTTGACATAACTTATATTGTATTAGGGATTCCTTACTTGTATGACAGGAAAGTGATATTCCATCACCATGAGAACAAGTATCATTTATTCAAATATGGCAAGGAGTTCATTGTTAGATCACATCACAAGAAGACAAACATTTCTATGGTAAACTCTGGACAGGTAAAGAGGCTATTAAATTCAAGTAAGAATTTTGTTCTTCTTATGATTAATTCTAAAGCTAATATTAATCATGAATATTTTGAAGGATGTGATCCTAAGTTGAAATCAGATTTATATGATGTCGTTAATGGACATCATGAGATGTTTTAGGAGCAACCAGGATTGCCTCCAAAAAGGGAAATTGAACATGAGATTTAGTTGCAAAAAGATTGTCCTCTTCCAAACATTGGTATGTATCGCAAGTCGATAATGGAGAATGTTGAAATAAAGAGGAAAATAAAAGAGATGTTGGATAAAGGAATCATAAGGCCAAGCACCTCGCCATGTGGTTCACCCATAGTCTTGATACCAAAGAAAGATGGGACTTGGCACATGTGTGTAGATTTTCGAGATTTTAACAATATTATAGTAAAAAGTCATTACCCACTCCCAAGAATAGATGATTTGTTTGATCAGCTAAAAGAAGAAATTTTTTTCACTAATTCAGATTTACGAAGTGGATATCATCAAGTCAAAATTGCAAAAAGTGATATATGGAAAACTGCATTCAAAACCAAACAAGGACTCTTTGAGTGGCTAGTTATGCCTTTTGGTTTATGTAATGCACTAGAAAATTTAATGCGAGTTATGGATAGTGTTTTACATCCATTCCTTGATGAATTTTTTATTGTGTACTTAGATGACATTTTAATTTTCAGCAAAACAAGAGAAGGTCATGTCTTGCATGTAAATAGAGTGCTTGATATTTTGAAGAAAGAGAAATTGTTTCTTAAGATGTCAAAGTGTGAGTTTGGAAAGGCTTCTTTGGTATATTTGGGAAATATTTTAGGAGGAGGAGAATTGAGGATTGATCCTTATAAAGTGGAGGAAATTTTGAATTGGCCCACACCCAAAACAGTTACCAAGGTAATAAGTTTCTTAGGTGCAGCTCAATATTGGAGAAAGTTTTTTGCTAACTTTTCTTCCATCGCAGCTCCTATGCATGCAGTGACAAGTGTGAAAAAAATCTTCCAATGGGGAGGAAAAAAATAGCAAGCTTTTGAAGCTTTAAAAGACAAGATCAATTCAACTCCAGTCCTTGCATTACAAATTTGAGACAACCATTCAAGATACAAACCTATGCTAGTGATTATTCCATGGATGCAGTACTTTTGCAGTATGGTAAGCCTATCGCCTTTCATTATGAAACTTTTAATTGTGTTGTGAATAATTATCCTACATATGACAAAGAACTATATGCGTTGGTACAAAGTGTCAAGAAGTGGAAACACTACTTGATGGGTAAAGAGAATATTGTGCATACCAATCACCAACCATTACAGCACTTGCAGTCACAAACAAAATTGCAGCAATCAAGACATTTCAGGTGGATGGGATTTCTTCAATAGTTTCAATTGGTTATAAGGTACAAGAAAGGTATTTTCAATAAATTTGTAGATATACTTTCGAGACCAATCAATAGTGCATATACTTTACTCAAAAATGATTCTGTTGTACATGAGAGTTAAATAGGACAATATGCACATGACATTGATTTTCAGGATGTGTATGTTAGTTTGAGTAAAGGGAATAAAGTTGAAGAAAAAGATTATCACATGCATACAAATTTGTTTTTTCATTTGGGAAAGCTATGTATTCCAAAAGGAGAGAGGCTAAGTGTCATGAGAGAAGCTCATTCTTCTCTTATTGTTAGACACTTGGGGGTAAGAAAAATAGTGGTGCATCTCGCATGATAGATAGCGTGTCACATTTTATAAGAGGTTGTTCTATATGTGCAACAAGTAAGTCTAGTAATAGGAAGCTTGGATTGTACACACCACTACTAGTACCATCAAGGCCATTGGAGAGTGTCTCCATGGACTTTGTTGGAGTTCTACCTATGTCAAGAAAGCAACATGACTATCTTTTTGTAGTTGTAGATAGATTCAGTAAAATGTGTATACTTATGCCATGTAAGAAAACCATTACTGCTGAACAAACTGCTGAACTTTATTTTCAAAATTTTTGGGTTCATTATGGATTTCCCACTTCTATTGTTAGTGACATAGATTCCAGGTTCATTGGGAATTTTTGGTCAAATCTATGGAGAATGATGGACACAAAATTGAAAATTAGTACCACTTTTCATCCACAAATAGATGGACAAACTGAAGTGGTGAACAAAACAGTTGTGCATCTATTGAGAGGATATTGCAGCAAACATCCTAAGTTGTGGGATGAAAAAATGCATTATATTCAACATGCTTACAATCGGGCAAAGCACTCTTCAACACAAACCTCACCTTTTAAAGTATTCTTTGGGTATTCGCCAAAAGCGCCATTAGAATTCATTTTTGGGAAGGATGTTGAAATTGATGGCCATAGTAACATTGATAAGGCTCGAAAGTTCATTGAGCAAATTTAGATGATACATCAACAAGTTCAAGGAAAACTTAAGAAAATTCAAAGAAAATACAAAGAGAGGCGTGAAAAACACCGAGTTGATCACAAGTTTCAAGAGGGAGATGAGGTATGGTTACACATTAGCAAATAAAGGATGCAAGGGGAAGGTAAAAATCTCAAACCCATTCGCTATGGTCCTTTCAAGATCATAAAAAAATTGGTAATAATGCATTCCAACTTGACTTGCCTTCTTACATGAAAATGTATTCAGTTGTTAATGTTGAAAACTTACGCTTGTATCAGCCACCTTTGATCGATGATCAAGGAAGTGATGTTCAACTACCTTCTATTGAATATTTCTCACCAGAATTTTTGGATGAGCTCAAAGAAGATAGAATTATTGACAGTAGGACACAAGCATCAAAGAGGGGAAGTGTTGACTACCTTCGAGTTCGGCTCAAAGGCACTAAACCAAGGAAGGAAAAATGGATGGAGTTTGGAAAGGTGAGGGAGTTGTACCCTCATCTACTAAATAGGTAATCAAGTCTTTTGGGGTCCAAAAGCTTCCCAATGGGGAGGAATGATTAGGAGTTCATAAATTTTTCTCAAAATTAAAAGTTATAGGATTGGATTGAAACTAGGATGATTGCGTAGATCTCTTCTTCCTAATTTTGGCACCGCAAATGGTTCAAAAAATCGATGTCGTATGAGGAATATATCGTGTTCTGATTGAAATTCTAAACATGTAAATTGCAACAGTTTGACCAATTTTGACTGGGATGCACAGTCAGCAAAAAGGGATGCATAGTCAGCAAAAAGGGAATATTTTGAGGAATATTCTTTCCTCATAACCAATCGCAGTTTGACAAGTGTCGAGTTTCTAGTTGAAAGTACGGGGTTTGGAGGATCCAATCAAAGGTTGCCACGTGGTCAGCCCTGAGGCCACCGTGTGGCCCTGAAACAGAATGATTAAAATTCATTGAGGGTCCGCAAAAATCGACCCCCGGACATCTCACTGGGCAAGCACATGCCTTACCACCCGAGCTACATGAGTTACTTAACCATAATGGGTGGCAGTTTATATTTATGTTGTATTGAAATCATGTTTGGGGGTTGGAACCGCCGGCGGTCCCAACCCGCCAACGGTTCCGTCATGTTGTATCACATGGCAAACATTTAAACCATAACACCCCGCAGTCTCTGCTAACCGAAAACCAACTTAACCCGCAATTCAAAACAACAACCATAGTTTATTGCCTTGGGTTCCGCCCAATGGTTATGTAATCGTGGGTTTGGGGGTGCACATGTGGCCACCCTCAACTGCAAACTTTTAATGTTGCAGTAATTTCGGTGGACATTTAGGAGGTGCGCCAAAATTGGTGGCCTATGAAACTTTTAACTCTAGTTAAGTGTATTTCTCCACTTTTAGTGGAGCTTTCCTAGGTGAAACTGGGCAAAAGTGTAGGAGGGCCAATTTTAGACCATTCTGAGTGAATGAAGAGTTATTTTTGACTAACTGGAGCTTTCTGGAGCCATTGGTGCAGAGAAAAAAACCATTAGCGCAATGTAGCTACATGTAATAGAAAAATTTTGAGCATAATGAAAGATGGAAAAGCCATTGGGAGTCGGACCAGCAGATGTAGCCTAGGAGGGGTGAACTGCTTCATCATGCATGCTGTGTAAATTTCATGTCGTGAACTATTTCTCTGTTTTACACTATTGTTCAGTGTTATTTAAGCTTATTTCATGCTTCTAATTCACAAAAAATCATCTACATTTCATGGTAAAAATCCTTAATACTTATGCAAACTAATGAGACAAGTATGCACATGTTTTTAGACTGAAAAGACACTTAGCACAACAAAACTAATACAGTCATTTCAGATCATTAGGGATAGCTAACGTTGAATTACTTGGATCTTGGCTAGGTCCACCTACACCCCATATTCCTCCATGATTTATCACAAATAATGAAATATTTCAATGCAAAAATGAGGTTAATTTATCCATATTGACATATATCTTGTGATGTTTCATGGTGCTCAAGACCTATTGAATGTGTTGAAAATATCTTACCCTGTGTTAAATTGAAGATAAGGATATCATCGAAATATACAACCACAAAAGAGTTTGTGAATGACCATAGGAAATCATCCATCATCCTCATGAATTTTGATGGAGCATCAATAAATGGAAAAAAGTGTTATAACATATTTTACCACATCTTATATTTAAATTTATTTTTTTCTAGCTCATCATCCCTTTTCCATATGGCATATTTGATTTTCCCCTAAAAGTTCTTAAAAAATACTTAATTTTCCCTAAGCTCTTATTATTTTGTTATATTGCAAATTCCCATAACTATAACCAAATAAAATCTTGTATTTCTTTGAGTCTCCTTAAAGAAATGCATGTATTCCTACAAAATGCACCAAAAAATATAAATATGCACATTTTTGTGTTTTTTTCGAGTGTGATATATGGGTTAGACTAGTAATTAATTACTACAACCCATGCCATAATGAACCCAATAAAAAGTTGGCAGTATATAATGATTCCTTATGTGTTAGAAAATACATTTCCTCCTATTGTAATTCAGTTCTTGAAAAAATCCCTTAGATCGAAGTTTTTCTCTTTGTGCTTTTAAGATTTCCCCCTCATTAGGAAACCCTAGTTTCCACATAGCCCTCATGTCTCCCTTATATTGTGTTGATTATTCATAACTTTCAGAATGGAAGACTATAGGACGAGACCTTGAATTGACCAGGTAGGAGGAATCCAAAGGATGTTTCCCTTTGGTACATGTGGCAAGGATTAGGTATTTATATCTATTATATTTTTTGATGTGAAATATTTCCAATATATGCATTGAAATTTGATTATACTAACATTTGATATACATGTATACTTTGATCTTTCTTATGGTTGTTGTATTATCTTTATTTTGATTACATGTTTGAAGTTAAGATACAAGATAAGAGGAAAAAACTTCAATATCTACTTCAATTGATGAAATACCAAGTAGGTCATCCACCTTAGAGATACTTAATTTCTTTATTGCATGTATTTCTAGGTGTGTATGATGAGATTATTTTATTAATTTTGGTAAGGTTTCCAACCCTAACCTTAGAGTGATTTTATCCTCAATAGAAATACTGACTCAACTAGGGATAAACTCCATATAGTTTCTCTCCTAGGGTTGTTTGGAAGTATTAGGGCATTTTTACTATTATCTTTTTTATTTATTAGTCATTTACAGTCTACTTCAATCTCCATTATAGCCTGATATTGCATATATGAGTTTTTTTTTTTTTTTTACTAATAGGTATACACTTTTTTATTTGAACATAGTCACATATATGGATGAGATAGTTTAGATATAATCACATGTGTGCACACTATGCTTCAACAATAGTCACATTTCCACCCTAGAAGTGGACTTGTTTTTCACTTTCTAACTTGCTCAACGGATTTTTGGGAGGGGTATTTGTCCTTTTTGGTCTTTTTCTACATGAACTTGTGGTAATTTGTTGTGTAAATAGAACTTATTTTTATTTTTGTCTTTACTTATACAAGTAGCCCTTATAGAAACCTAGGCTTTGGGACTTTGGTAACCCTCAAGGTTTTAATTCCTTCTTTAGGTATATTTTCTCATTTATAGTGGATTTCGCTTTGCTTTTAGTCATTCTTTCCTATAGTTGTCTTTGTTGATATCTTGGTAGGGTATCAAATGTTTCCATTTGTTTTACCTATTTGTTGGTTGGACTTGTGCTTTCTCGATTTTTATTTTGGTGTTATTTCTTTTACAATTTAAAAAAAGAAAAATTCGGTCCACTTTTGTTGTTGTTCTTTTCTTGCATTAGTTCATTGAAGTTGAATTTACAAGAAAAATAAAATAGAATCCCAGTAAGAAATTTTCATTCCATCGCATCCAAATATGCATTAGTTCTTTCTGTGATTCTATATATGAATTAGGGATGCTTTGGTATGATTATGTGCATTATTGGAATTTAACTTGCATTAGTGGTTTATTTTTTGCTCGATCTCCATATCATCTATTGTGGTAGTGCATTTACTACATATAGTTACATCTTGTTGCATTTATTAGATTTTTCTTTTTTTTGTTAAATTATGGAAAATTGCATTGTGTAGTGATTTGAATAATATGCTAAAGTAGTTTACTTCGAAATTTTATATAAATTTTTCTTTATTTTGCGTTAAAAGGGAAAGGAAAATAAAATTACATTTTACTTGGTATAAGTTGCATTATTAAAGAGAAAATCAATATTTTCATTTGAAGAAAGAAGAACTTGCATGCATATGGTTAATTTTTTCTTATTTTGATTTTCTTTTGTCAGGTATAAAATATAATAAGTTTGACTTCCATTTCCCCAAGTAAATAATGGGAAATCAAAAGGAATGCTTAATACAAAGTATACTAGAATTTTGGTTTTTCATAGAAAACCAACTAGTTGAAGTCAATTTAGGGACTTGGAATAAGTGTGTAGAGTTAGATATCCAAGGCCACTATGAATCAAACATAGAAGTTCAATACAAAGTGTAACTTCTAGTATCATATAGTTTTTTCAGGGAAGCTTCTCTAATACATGAATTAGGAACTAGGTTGTGTGATGATAAGGTAAGAGAGATACCCCCTCTCCAACTTGTCTTAACATCGACCCACAATTTTCCACCTCAAATTCTAATTATGAGTTGGTAGATTAGTTTATTTTCATAGGTACCACCTAGGTGACTACAGGGGAGAATACCTATGGTATGTAAGGAAAATTTTTCATCACTTCTATAGTGTTCCTAGAGGGTGCCCCGTGAAGTAGGGCTACTTGCATTGGTAAAGGCTATATCAAGATATTAGGGTAAATTATTATGTTATCTTCATTGGTGATACTTGGCCCATCATCTTCCAAATATTATTTTTGGAGGGCCCTCGATATCCACTCTTCTATCTTTTGGTGTTTATTCCTAATCACCAGGAGTAGAAATATTGGAGAGTTGTTTGGTTGTCTATTGCTTTAGGATCTCTAGTTGAGAGCTCCTTGCTCCTAGCTTTACTTAGGGAGTTTGGTGTAAATTTGATTTTATATTTTCAAGGTGGATGAGATGACTCATTAATTAAGAAGGCATCATAGAATTTCTCCTGAGAGTCTGAATCCCTCAATTCAAAGGGATAGGTTGGATGATACTGGTTCACCAAAACTAATTACCCCAAAAAATGTAGAAGTGAACCCTCCCTAGGAGGGATAATTGTTAGAGGAAGAACTTTAATCATATGGGTTCATTCAATATCTTATTTTCGCGTCCTTTTTTTAACATTATTTCAGTTAGGTTCATAAGGCAGACTAGATAAGCTTAAGGTCAAATACATTCCAGATACATTCGATCTTAACGTTAATCCCTTGCCATGAGACCATCTCATGGTTGTATATTTTGTGGGAGCTCAAGTTTAGGGTACTACTCTATCTTCTCCTCCTTTCAAAATGTCCAATGTAAGTAGCACAAACACTATTGTTGGAACTAGGGGTGTTCACACCCCATGTTTTTTGTTCACATCACATTGTTAGTTGTTTTTATACTCTACAAGTGTTCCTTTTAATAAAATATGAATTGTGGTAGAATTATTATTTCATAAAACTATTCAAAATTGGATCAATATATTATTTTTCATCCATTTTTATGATTTTAGATTGGAAATGTTACAGGGATCAACTTGTAAGGGCATTCTTAGTGGCAATCCTACTTTGGAAAATTTCATAATAATTTCCTCAATTGGAGAGTTTCATGGGATCCATATTAGTTAAGCCAAAATTGCATAATAATTGCCTCTGTAGGTTTTATGAGAAATTTATGCCTCTAGGAAGTTTACCTATCAAAATTATTTCCATAATTTGAGAGGATGCCACATCAACACTAGTTACTCATGGAAAAATGGACTAACTATGTGGGAATTATGAAGAAAGATATATGAGGGTCAAGTTGTAACTCATATTAAAGGTTGAATGGATCAAATCTAACCATTAGTTTGTTATTAGTTGTGTTATAACCAGGCCACTAGGAGGAAAACGAGTTTTCATTATATTTGAGTGCATTTTTTTCCAAAGACGAGTAGAGTGGATAAGAGTGGAGAGAGAAAAAAAAAGAAGGTATGTGTATTGTAGTATACTATAGGAATAAAGTCCCACTTCTTTTTACTTGCAACCATTTCCATATAGAGAAAGAGAGAAAAAAGTGGCCTCACCTTCTAGATGGGTTTTCTCCTTAAAGGGTTTCCCAAGTCATAACTTGTGCGATTATGGTTGTAAGTGATTGTACTCTTGTAAATTCTATATTTTCCACATTTTCTATTTTCCATGCATAAAAATAGTAACTTAATAAATCCATAAGTCTAAGGAAAATAACCCCCTTATTATAGATTTTATATTTTAAGTATATTTTTATCAAATTTATTGTGACGAACTATTAAGTGGAATATCCATGATATTTCATGGATCATATTTGTATAATAGCATGATTATTTTAGTATGTTTTAGGGATTTTCAAGGGATCCATATAAGCTAATCCAAAATTCATGAAACCTTAGTCATGGTTGACGAATTCTATTTATAACCCTTAAGTTCTCGTAGAGGATAGGTTTGCATGGATATAAGCACATGTCACATACATAAACCATAATATGAGCCTCCTCATGGCATCCTAACCATTAATCTTAGGATATTCAGTGAAGATGGAGTTCTAATGTATAGGTTAGATCAGAGGGGAGAATGAGGGATCGAGAAGAATAGAAAAGGGAGTCTAAGAAAGAAAGAAAAAAAAAAGGATAAACCTAGTTTGAGTGCCATGAACCATACATAGTACCTATTTAATATTGAAGCGAAGGTTGTCATAAGGAAATATCAAGGTGATATTGACACTTTGAAGTTATATTATTGGTTGCAACAATTAGAATTTTACTTTGGTGTTCATCATATATAGGAAGAATATAAAATTTTGTTTACTCATCTAAAATTAGAGGGCCATGCCTTGACTTGGTGGGAAAGCCACATGGAAATATTGAGGTTGGAAGGATATCCTATTTTTACTAAGTGGGAGTATTTCAAACATCTCATAAAGTCATATTTTTAGCCTATCAGATATGTAGAGGATTAATTTATCTAATAGTATTACTTGATGAAGAGAAAAGGAAAGAGTGCACAAGAGTACACCACAAAATTTAGAGATATGGCCATGATGTTGGTTGTATACACAAATAACCCATATGTACTCCCAAATTTTCTTTGGGGTCTATTAAAAAAATTTGTGGAAGCAAGTGATGCTATTTAAAACTAGAATGGTGGGAAAGGCTTGTGTATATGCACAATTCTTGGAGAACATATGCCAGAAGAAAGGGAAATATAGTGGGTTAAAGCAGAAGGAGCACCATGAAGATTCAAAATAGGAGAAGAATAAGTGGAAAGAGGGAAAATAAAAAAATAAAATATCCACAACACACTAGGAAAATATCTTAGCAATCACTATAACCATTATAACATTGATGATGTTATAGAGGACATGTACTAGAAGTTGAATCCTAAGCTCGACCCAAAGAACTGAAAGAAAGAATAAAATATCATGGACATAGATTTGAGTAATTAGGTGGAAATTAGCTTAGAAATGAATGATAATATTGTATATAAATTTTTGCAAAAAGGGTTGAATTTTTGTATACTTCAGTACCAAGAAGAGAACAAAATGACCTAACTCTTCATATAAAGATGCATATCAAGAAGAAGAAAATTGGTGCTTTGTTTGACTCAATATCACAAGTGGATATCATAATGTTAGCTTGGTAAATAAAATAGGATTGGAGACTCGTGAACATCCTATCCCATATCCATTCAGATGGGTTGACAAGGAGGAAAATATAAAGGTAACCAAATAATGTAGAATCAAATTTGCTATTAGTGTTGACTTTATTGATGAAATATAGTTGAAGGTAGTTCCACTAGATGTATGTAGTGTTGTGTTAGGAGTACCTATATATACATGAGACATGCAAATTTCATGAGGAGAGATCACTAGTACCATATCATGAATTACATAAAATTATTCATCATCAATGCACACATCTACAAGTCAAATATCTCACTAGTAAGTTCCAACCATGCCAAAAATTTGATCATTTATACAAAGGAATATGTTTTGTTCTTTTCAAGAGAAAATTAGTATATAGAAGAGTCCATGAGAACTAATTCATCCCTTGAGGGTGTACTAAGGAACATAAATAAAAACTAAAAGAGTTTATATAAGGTTATAAGGTTGTGTTCTAGGATCCTGAAAGGCTACCACATAAGAGGGAAGTGTAGCATGATATTTAGCTATTTCTAAACTCATTGTTTCCAAAAATTGGGATATACAAGAAGTCCTTTATAAAGGAAATTGAGGTGCATAAGTAGTTGTACAAGTGACTAGAATATGTTTCCATTTGACAAAGTACCTCACCATGTGGGTCACTTATCATCACTATTGTGAAAGCCCCTGGTATAATCCCTAATTATAAATAATGTATCCATTTTGTTAAAAATTAGTTGGCTGAGATATTGGGATATATTTTAGAGCTTGAGGTGGGATATTTCTTGGGAAGAGGGAGGAAGTTGGTTATTAATTCTAGTCATGGGAAATTGACTAGTTTGACTTAAATGAGTTGAATATGCTTCGATTTAAACTAGAGAAATGAAATATGAGAACCAACTTCTCTTGGAAAAATATGAAAAAAAATAATTTATGGTGGAATACACAGGTAGGGTGGTTTCACTGGTCAAGTGCACAAACACACAACCAATGTACGGTTGTAGTTGTGATAGTGGAATAAGGCTACAAAGAATAATTTTGAACGAAGTGGGGGAATAATTCATTCATTCAAGGAAGAGCATTCTTCATTCATTCATTCATGGAGATATAATCATGCATCAAAGAAAAAAATTCCTCTTGAGAGGAGGGACAAGAAAATAAGACATAGAGAGAGTTTTAAAAGGAGAGAGATCGTTCTAGTGGTATCCCAGCTAAGAAACCCAAGTGGGGTTCCTCATGAGAATCACAGAGAAATGGCTTACCTTAAGGCTAATGAATGCACTATAAATCTTGTTATATATTTACATAATTTCCAAAAGAGAAACACACATGTATTTGTGGTGCTTAAGAACCACCAAGTTTATCCATGTAGTTGATAACACAAGTGATTTCACTCACTAATGAATTACCTAAAAAGGTGGTATCTATGATCATATGATAACTTATCCAAATGATGAAAATTTCTATTGTAAAATGAAAATCCTCTCAAAGAACCAAGATGAGACTCTATGTACTTGAAAGAACCCCTATGTTGATGTTGACTGAGTTAAAGGCCCTATGGTGTAACAGTGGAAAATTTTTAAGAACACCTACAAGAAATGAGTCCTTTATCATTGTGTTTTTGACTTCCTAAATCAATGGTGGGTGGAGGTGGTGTAGCCTATGGATTCCCTGTTTCAATTTGACTTATTGATTAGCTCATGGGTGGAGGTGTTGTAGCCTTTGGACTCCCTATTTTAGCTGGTGGAATTGGATTTATTCCTTTGAGAAGTCTTCCTCAAGATCTGGCTTAGGAGTGGTTGACTACGAGAAAAAATGTAGTGTAGCCTTCCTAAGTTTGGGTGGAGAGTTGAAGTCCCAATCTCAGTTTCTGTGTTTCCTTATAAGATAAGTGTTTTCCTATGTTGTCTATTCTTGTGATGTTATTTCACTAAATCAATGAATATGTCTATGTGGCAAGTCTTATTTCTATTTATACTATATGCTATATTTATGTTGATCTATAATAAATAAACATGGTTTTGGAATGTAAGATGGTTTTTTATATTCCTATGCTTTGTGTGTGTTGAGATGTAAGGAATGAAAATATTTATCTATCTAACTATGTATAAGTAAATTGGGAGTTGGTTGATCTTACATGTAACCTTGTGGTTTATGTTCAAGGTTTTACATTCATATGCATGATATCTATGTCTGTTAATGGTTAAAAAAAATGGTCTCAGATTTTAGTGATAGCTCAATGAAACATGGGAATAAGTGTTTAATGTGCATTTCATCGAGTAAATTTTATGGTTAAGCATGAAAGTTTGAGGTCTTCATGTCCAAGATAGGTTGGATGAGGTATGAAAGAGATTTGATTTATGATCTGTGAACTCATAAAGAATGAGAAAAATTCATCTAACTTCAAATTAATTATGAAAATGTAGGTATGTGTGACTTCAAATAATTTCATAGGAAAAAATGTTAAGTATAATAACTTCATGAACAAAAATTCCAAGCTTGAGTCGAGAGTTGTCTTGGTTAGTGGTCGGTTGAGTTTTCTCAGAAGTAGTGTTCAAGAAAATTTAAGATCCAAGTTGGTTGGGGCCCAGGAAAGTTGAGAGACATCCAGATTGGGGGATGATAGTTAGGTCTCGATAAGTTTATTCATTAGTTGTGGCAATGGGGACCAACCCCAACTATGCTAAACCTATATGTGATTTCACCCTTCCACGCACAAATTTTTCCAAGAGTGGTGGAGTGACCACATGGGAACTATGTGAGGTACCATGTGGGTGCCACATGGTAGACCTCGATGAGGTGGCAAGGTTTATTGGGCCAAACGTATAATGACCATGAATCTTGACTCGTAATTCAAATTAGGGTAAAATTTATATCGTTGGAAAGATCTTGACAAACTTGAAATTATGGTGATGTTTTTTTTTTAGTTTAAAGTAGTTTTAAGGAGGAACAATTTTGTGACCCCATTTCCATGATAAGACTACGGAAGTCGGTTCAATTATAAGTAACACCCATCATGGGACATGGAGAGTCCAAGGGGATGGGAGGGAACAGTACAAAGTCATATTAGAGCCAAAGGTTTCAACACTTGGAAATTTTTGAATAATTATTAGATCTTTTCTACAGAGCATTAGTGGTAAAGGTTCAACATTATGCCTTTGGCAATAAAACTGGAACTTTATTTTTGATACGTCATAGCTAATGGAATAGTAGGTTCAATATTGGACCTCTAGAAGCAAGGTTAATGTATTTGTATAGGATACCAAGGAGTAATGTATTAATAGAGTACTGAGATATGATTTCTACTATATGTTGTTATGGCCTTAAAACATGGATTATATATTGATATCTATTGTGCCATGGAAACTAACTTGTGAAAATTGATGTTTCAGATACTAATGACCATGTGTTTATGGAAATATTTTCATGAAAATGATGAACATGTATATTTGATATATTGATGTGCTAACAATTTTGTGTATATTACAACACATAATAAGACACTAAGATCAAAAGGAATGAGCAACATAATGGTGCAGTATAATTCTAATAGGTCACAACGTACACATCAGGAGGAAGAATAAGTTGAGAAGAGAGGATAAGTAGGCTCTCCTCATGGATACCTTGAGAAGTTTAAGGGTTTAAATAAGGATATAGAAATATGACAATCAGAATCTTGTTAGAGCATAGGAGAGGCAAGATGAGGTAAATGTAGTGATACTACAAATTATATTAGAATTATAAAGGAGAAAGTGGTATGAGTTGGGAGATAGCCATAGGATTAATAAAATCCCATTAAAACAAAGAAAACAAGAATAAATGACTAAAGGAGAAGAGGGAATTAGGTCCAAGAAAAGGAATAGAATATCAAGTGAAGAGATAGTAAAGGGAGGTGCCCCAATAAGTACTCTAGAAAAAAGGACAAACACACATGAGAAACAATCTGGTGATACTCATAGGAGACATAATCATGATAGAATAAGGAGGGAAAAGGAGAATATGATATAGGAATTCAGGAAGGCGAAGCCTACTACATTTTATGGTGAGGTGAAGAGGGCATACGATGTTGAAGCATGGATGCTTTTGGTGAAGTTATTTTTGTAAGTCTGTAAATACTATGATAACATGAAGGAAAATGTGGCTACCTTTAGTTTGAAGGGTATGGTCCACATATGGTGGAAATATTTGAAGAATGTGAAGGATATAAGGGAGGAAGAGCTATCTTGGAAATATTTTGAGAGATACTTTAGGGACAAGTATCTATTTGAAATATAATTTGAGAGTAGAGCCAAGGAGTTATATGAACTTAAGATGGGGAAAATGTCAAATGAAGAAAACACCATGAAATTATTAGAGCTATTGATGTGTGTTCCCTTCCTAAAGGATGAAAAGAAAAAAATTCAGAGGCATATTAGTGTATTTCCACAATTATTTAAACATCAAATTGAGTTTGATGAACCAATGACTCTTTAGGCTGAAATTAGGGAATTAAAGAATTATTATGAGTATTTTAGGTGTAGGCCAAAGTTTAGGACTAATTGGAAAGAAAATGGTAGTTTCAAACTCAAAGGAAATAGGCAGGGAGTTGTGGGTCAATGGCTAGGAGAAAATAAGTTTCACCACTAAGAAAAGAGGTGAGACTCAGTAGAAATCCAATAGTGTTAATAAACGCCAATCTATTCAAATTTTAGGAGAAGAGGCCAAAGGCTACGGGGGAGGACCCTTTAAGTGATGGATTTGTGGGGATAGTGACCTGAAGAGGGATTACCCACACTCTAAGAATGATGGATCATTTTTGTCAAAAAATTAGGTGGTTAATATAGTTCGGTATGTGGCTCAAAGCATTCCTAGAATCTATGCTCCCATGGATAATAGAAAACATTATTATTGGGAAACAATTATTGAAATGGAAGGTATCCTTTGTGATAAAATTATTTCTATTTTGATTGACCCTGGTTCAAATTTTAGTTATATTAGTTCGTAAATCATGGAAAAGTGAAATCTAGTTAAAGAATCACACAAGGAATAATAGCTATTTCAACTAGCCAAAAGAACCAAAAGAAGAGTGGAATATATCAATAATATTTCCCTTTAATGCTAAGAGACATAAATATATCAGCTTATTTTAATTTTTTACCATTAAGGGCATATTATGAATTTCTTGGAATGGATTGGTTGGCTTCGTGTAGAACTAGGATCAATTTATTTAAGAAATCAATCGAATGCCTTAATAATAAGGGTGAAATAATAACGTTGCAAGGAAAAATAAAAACCACATAAATTCTTTTGGTGACAATGATGCAAGGTAAGAGGAGTTGTTGGAAAGGATGTGAGTTATTTTATGTTCAAGTAATCGATAATTATGAAAACAATGGTGTCAATAACTTACTGGAACACACAACTCTAAAAAAATATGAAGATGTATTTCCATAAGAGATCCCTATATTACCTCCTCATATGGAAGTGGAATTATCCATAGAGTTACTTCTAGGAACAACACGAACATGTAAAGCTCTGTATCAAATTGGTACTCTAGAGCTCATGTAGCTAAAGTCATAGCTCAAGGAAATTTTAGAAAAGGGGTATATGAGGCCAAGTGTGTTACCATGAGGTGCACCAATTTTATTTTTGAGGAAGGATGGTACACTTAGATTGTGTATTGATCTTAGGTAGCTAAATAAAGCTACCATAAAGAACAAATACCATTTACCATGAATTGATGATTTGTTTGATCAATTGTGGGGAGTAGTGGTGTTATCAAAAAATTATTTAAGATATTGATATCACTAGGTATGTATCAAGGATGAAGGCATCCATAAAATGAATTTCTAGATGAGGTATGGCCATTATGAATTTTTGATTTTTCCTTTTAGACTTACTAATGCAATATAAAACTTCATGCACTTGATTAACAATGTATTGAGTCCATTATTGGACAAAGTTTTATTGGAATTTGTGCATGATATTTTGGTTTATTCAAGAAACAAGGAGGAGAATGAATGACATTTCGTTGTGGCGTTATAGTTGTTAACAGAAAAAAAATTATATGCAAAGCTCAACAAATGTGAGTTCTTTCGGTATCAAATTTAATACATGGGTCACATCATCTCAAAGGAGGGAGTGGTAGCTGACCCAGAGAAGATTAAATCCATTAAGGAATGGTTGGCACCAAATAATGTAGCTAAGGTTAGATCATTTATGGGGTTGGTAGCTTATTACTAAAGATTCATCAAATGATTCTCCAAGATTGGTTACCTAATCACAACATTGCAAAATAAAGGGAATAAATGTGAATGGATAGTTGAATGTGCTACAATCTTCCAACATCTGAAGCATTTTATTACTCATGTGCTAGTGTTCATAATAAAAGACCCTTACAAGGACTTTTTGGTTTAAATGTATGCCTGCAAAGATAGAAATGGTGGAGTATTGATGCAAGAAGGCCAATTTGTGTGCTAATAATCAAGGAAGCTAAATGACCATGAGAAAAATTACATGACTCATGATTACGAATTGGAAACCATGGTTCATGCATTAAATATGCGGAGACATTGTCTCCTTCGAAGAAAATTCATATTAATGACAAACCATGGAGGTCTGAAATATTTATTTGATCAACCAAAATTAAATTCCAAAGAAGCTAAGTGGCCAACCATGATTAGAAAGTTTTATTTTGAAATTAAAAACATCAAAGGGAAGGAAAAATACATTTTGATGCACCCAAAAGAAAATTTCAATTAGCCCATGTTGTAGCCATAAGTTCCTATGGGACTGATCTCAAGGAAGTAATTAAAATAATAGGGAAACAAGATATCAAATATCAACAATTGAAGGAAAAATTACAATAAGAACCAAGAAGGGCGAAGGATGAGTTCATTCTCTCGCAGGATCAAATGATAATATTTAAAAACATAATATATCTGAGAAATGAGAACAACTTGAAGAACCTCATATTAAACGAGTTTCACAAGAAACTTATTCTAGCTACCATAGTTATCATAAAATTCTAACAACCATTAATAAATTTTATTATCGGCCCACAATGAAGAAAGAGGTGGTTGATTCTATATGTAAATGCATTGAATGTTAGAAATTAAAAGCTAACTATAGACATCCAAAAGGTTGATTACAGTAAATCTCCATTTCAAAATGGAAGTGGGAAGTAATCTTCATGGATTTTATCACATGATTTCCATGGATATCAAAAAAAAATAATGCCATCATGGTCATGGTAGATAAGTTGAGCAAGGGTTTCACTTTTTGGTTGTAAAATAAAATTTCACAAGTGACATAACTCAATATTTTTTTAAAGAACTTGTGAGGTTGCATGGAGTGCCCAAGATAATTATGTCAGACTGAGATGCAAAAATTACTTCCAAGTTTTGGAAGGAATTGTTTCTTGGCCTAAGGACATATTTGGCATTCTTCACAACATACAATCCACAAAAATCTGAGAATATAGAGAGGAAAAATAGAATATTGGAGGACATGATTTGAATGTATGTCATACACCAGCCAAGGAAGTGGGAGGAATTTATTCCAAGATTTTAATTTTTCTACAACAATTAGTACTAGGAACCATTAAATATGGGTCCATTTGAGGCTCTTTATGGGATAAAGTGTAATACTCCTATTAATTGGAGTGATCCAATGAATAGTGTCCTAATTGTGATTGATATGCTCAGGGAGATAGGGCAAGAAATGGTAACCATCAAGAAGAATTTAAAGGTAGCTCAAGAAATGAAAAAGTGCTACGTAGACCAATATAGGGTGAATGAGGAATTTAAAGTGGGAGATCATGTATGCCTAGGAGTTAGACCCATGAGAAGCTCTCTAAAAATGGGGTCATGTGCCAAGTTGGAACCATGGTTTTTTGGGTCATTTAAAGTGCTTGAAAGGATAGGGTTAGTGGGGATAGTGTTTCCACCAACAATAAAAGTTCATAATGTTTTTCATGTTTATTTACTCAAAAGGTATGGACAAGATGTTAATCATGTGATTAAATGGTCTATTTTATAGGTAGACCAAAGGGAGATCTCTGGCGATAAAATCTATGCATCCTAGATTGGAGGTAGTTCATGCTTTGGAATCGAGTAATTAGGCAAGTCAAAGTGCATTGAAGGAAATTTGTTCTTGGAGAAGCCACATGGGAGATGGTTGATCATATGTGGGAAATATACCCTTTTTTATTTGTTGGTTAAGAAAATGTAAATACGTTTGTAAATGATTATATAGAGTTGTGTTTATAAAGCTCCTAATGGTTTTGTGCTTAGTTTAAAGCACAATTGTAAATGTGTTTGGGTATTTAACACCAAGGAAGGTGTTCCTCAATGGGGGTGGGTTTTATGACAAACCCTGGAAAAATCCCTTGTTGTAAATAATTTAGCCATTTTATTAAAATTTAATTGGATGAGATACTAGGAAATAGTTTTCATATCTTGAGGGGGGAGATTACTTGGGAAGATGGAGGAATTTGGTTATTAATGCCAGTCATGGGAAGCTAAATAGTGTGCCTTAAATGAGCTACTATACCTCAACTTCAGCTAGAGAAAGAAAGGATGAGAACCATACTTATCTTGGAAAAATATGTAAGGGGAAGAGGACAAAATTTTGTTTTATGGTGGACTCTACTAACAAGTTGGTTGCACTAGTCAAGTGCACGGCCACACAATCAGTATATAGATGTAACAGTCGTAGTGGACCAAGGTCACAAATAAAATTTGTGAGTGAAGAGGGGGCATCATTCATTCATTGAAGTAAAGGCATGATTCATTCCTAAATATTGATATCTTAAATCATCAAAGGGGATATATTCCTCACGAGATGGAGGATAAGAAAATAAGATGCGGAGAGAGTTCAAAAAGGAAATACATGGTTCTAGTGGTAGCCCAAATAAGGAAAAAAATAGTGCTTACTAGTTGAGAATCATAGAGTAGTGGCTTCCCTAAAGTTTTACGAACCTACTAGAAAGCTTGTTGGATTGATGAACCTAATCCCAGGAGAGAGGTACACATGTATTTGTGGGGTCAATGAACCACTAGGTGTAGCCATGGGTCTGATAACACTAGGGTTTTCACTCACTGATGAACTATATGGAGAGGTGGTACCTATGTTTCTACAGTAAATTATCAAACTGATGATCCTTTTCATGTTAAAATTAAACTCCTCTCCTAGAACCGAGCTAACACCTGCAAGAACCCCTGTGTTGGTGCTGACCAAGTTAAAGTCCCCATGTAACAGTGGAAAACTATTGAGAACACCTGAGAGAAATGTGTCCCTGCTCACTATAATTTTTACTTATTGAATAATTAGTGGGTGGAGGCTCCACCACCTCCACCTACCATCTAATCAAGAAATCAAGTTGAAATAGGGAATATTTTAGTGTGTGTTGAGTTGTAAGGAATGAATGAAATAAGTTATATAACTATGTATAAGTAAATTGGGAGTTGGATAAGCTTCCCTGTAACCTTGTGGTTCATGTTTATAGGTTTACATTAATATGCATGATATCTGCATATTTTAATGGTTAAATGTAACGGTCTAAATTTTTAGTGATATCTCAATGAAATATGGGAACAAGTGTTTACCACATGCTTCTACAAGTAAGGTTGATGGCTAAGCATGGGAGACTAAGATCTTGTTGGGTGCAACCCAAATTTGTCCAATTTTTGTCAAATACTCTGCAATTTGAGGAGTGGAGTGCGTGGTACCACAAAGTCATAACTATAGCATGAAGTTCTAGGAGCTTCGGGATGGGTTGAAGCCCCTCATTTCATAACAGGTATTGAGGTTTTAGTTGATTATTTTGTCGAGCCGATGGTATATGGACCATGGTTTTGTAGCTATGTAATGTTATATAATGCAATGTAATGATTTTTCGAAGAGGAATAATCAATATTGTAATTCGATGGTCAAGGGATAATTATATCTATCCTTTCTATATTTGGGCCTTAAGGAAAGGCTTCGCAACTAAGTGCGCAGAGACCTTGGAAAATTCTGCAGCTTAGTGCACATACCACTTGCAGCTATGTGCACAAGTCAAGAAGTTGAATGTATTGAAGAGATTCATATTAACAAAGAAGAAGAATTTTTGGGAAATATTTTGTGTTTACGCGTATTGTTGTATTTTCTTTCTATCCGTGGATTCGAAATATTGATTGCTAGTAAATGTTATGATAGCACAATTTATATTGTTCTAATATATGCTTATGTTAAGATGAATTTGTCGAAGTAAGTAGTTAAGTGATACAGTGCAGTAGTGATACGCATGCTAGAAGAATAATTAAAATATAGAAAATAAAATTAAAGGCCACCTCACAAAATCCCTCAAGGCTGCAGAAACTTGGTTTTGCAACCACCCATAGCCACCTCGGGTGAGATTGCAATCTTCTTACAATTCGTTACCGAAAGGGTTGGTGTCTGATGGTTTTTTTGGTGTGAAGTACAATTCAAACCTAGGCCAATCCCAACCAATCCAACAAATGGTTCTATTGCTAGGACTGGGATATGTTTGAGGGACATGTGGATGTGCAGCCAAAGAAGGAAATATAATATTGGTTAGATTAGAAAGAATGAGATTTCACAGCTCAGGAAAAGAGAAATCCACGTTTGATGACTGAAGTTGGTTGTAGAGATATCTTTTCATAGAACATCATGAGATTTTCTTCATGTCGTTTTGTAATGAACTATATGAATGGGTATCAAGTTTGAAAGAGAACAAGACTTTTTTTTAAAATGATGAGCCTACCGCGTGGAGCCCTGAATTGATACAAAAACTCAAGGATACCCGCAACAAAATCTTAAGAGATGTTCATTTTTCGATTGAAAGTATCCTAGGAGGATTTATTGATGAGTTCACAATAGATGCAACTGTATCTTATAGCGAGTTTGAGTGAATATTCTTCAAGGGACCGCGAGTTAAGTATCTAAATTCTTTGAAGCTATGGATTAAAATTAATCTATGTGAAAAGGGTGTGCTACGAATGTAATCAGATTAATTTTTGGACGAAAAGGGAATAAGTATGAACCAACAACTAGGTCTACGCAAAGTGGAAAGCGATACAAATTAGATCGTGAACCGAAGAAATTTATTGAAATTGGTTACAGTCCCTTGTTAGGTGAATCTGAGAGTGAAGAAGAATTAAGTAACCCTATGATATTCCCAAACCCAACTTGAAGGTGTGTAAAAGTTAGAAGTTGAGAATAATCAGGGCATCTTTTGGATTCCTCATCCCTCTACTCCCTTACCCCCCATTGTAATATCCCCTTTTCAGGAATATCAAAATTCTATTCCAGAGATTGACTGCAGGGGAATTTACTAGATATGTCGCCTTTGAAAAAGGATGAGATCCAGAGGCTACCTGGCCATCTGCAGACTCTGTCTATAGAGCTTGAAATATTTCTCCTTTATGGATTCAGCAATACATGAACTTGAGCTAGAAAATAGTAGTGAATGGATTAAAACCAAGAAGCTGAAAGATCTACATAACCATTACAATAGATAATAGAAGGAAAAAATGTATACAAGTTCTTGAGGAAATGATCTCTCAAGTTAAACAATGCCTCCTCAATGAAACATGTACATGAAATATAGAGAAATGCTGCTATATAAAAGAGGCCATAGCTATGACTGCGCAATACTTGAGGAGGAACTGCTAAAAATTGTCAATAATACATATATGTGACAATAATGGCTCAAGAAAATAAGGGGGAGCAAGATCTCAACCCCTGAAAACACACAATACACAGTCCTCGAAGGGATTGGCTGAAATATGCACAAAATGGAAATTCTACAGAAATGTCGGAGTTGCTGGGTAGCTGCAGCAACTCAAGAACTGGAAATAAATGGAGAAGACTAAAGATGTTGCAATCAATGATAATATCTCCTCCAATGGATCTATAGAATGAAAGGCTAATCCTCTCACCTAAGATCTCACCCTCCAAACATGTGGAGAAAGTATTTACTGCAAACACACTCAGAAATAACATATTCTAGAGAAGGGATTGTGATGTTGGTGAAGAGTAATGCTTGGCCTTGATGCCAAAGTCTGCAATAAGTTTCGAGATATCTCCAATCTGATATCTCAAAGGAAAGAGAGGCGCCTCCTCTGAAAATAGCTGATGGAAGTGATGTAGTGAACCCTCACTGCAACACCCAACAACACAACATTACTCTACTGCAGAAATAACATTTTCTTGATGGAGGATGCTTGGCCATAAGCCTGGATGCGAGGAAAATTTGAGAAATCCCTCAAGAGGTCTCTCAAGAAGGCAGAAGAATCCTAAACAGGAATTCCTCCCGGAAATTCTTTCTAAGCAGCAAAGAATGCTCAATTGTCTGCATAGACAATGAAATCAATAATCTATAGCATGAGAAACAATGGTTGCCCTACCCTCCTTTTAAACAAGTGAAAGCTCTCTCTCCATGGGCCCCATCCATTAGGGTTTCCTCCACCAAATATCCTCTTCCTCATTCACACTGCGTTGTCTTCTAAAATAAGCCACTCCTCCTATGGCAGCGTTGTTGACTTGGTCAAACCTGGCCTTATCTTCATGTATTTGCCCATTTTCACACTTGAGGGTGAAAATCAAGTTCTTATGTCTATCCCTTTCCACATGTGAGGGAATTTATTAATGTTTTCAATAAACATGGGCCTCCTTACCCATTTATTTGGCTGCAAGATGATAAAATAAAAATTTTAATATTCCATTTAGCCATGTGCTAAAATGGGAATATTACAGTCCTCCCCTTCCAAATGTTGCTTGTCCTCAAGCAACTGTAAGGATAGAACTGAAGAATCTCCACCCAAGGCATGGAGTCTGAAATATGTTGAGGAACATCTTCCTCATGTAGACTCTCCATCCCCCAAGAAATCAACCATACAAAGTGAGTTACGTCCCAACATGGTAACTCAATACAAATCATCCTCCACCTTTGGCTCCTGCAATATAGGTGGGTTGAAAATCTGATCTTGGTAGAAAAAGTAGTCTACCCCACGTTTTCCTCCTCTCCACTTAGGATAAGTGTAGATTATATGCTGATATTGGGCTACAACAATGTTTCCCTCAAGTGGAAAAATGAAGACTAGACCTCCAAGGATCTCTTCTCCAGCATTATGAAACATGCTGTCCCAATCCATCTCATATGTGATGAGTTGGAAGTCATCATCATATGGCATCCAATCAACCATATGGCTCACCTCAATTGGAAAAAAAGGTTTTGTTGTAGTGGCCATATGTGCTCTCATGCTCCCATTAGAACATGCAATGCAAATAATGTGGGAGATATTTCCCCCAAGGGACACATCCAACCAATGTGCCATTCCCCCAATCATGCTCTCAAAAAACATAAAGACAATAGCAACATAATGAACCATAATGAGGACAATGATTGCTGTCATGTGTGGCAAGGGAGAAGGAAAAGGGTCCCTCAATAGTAACCAATGCAGTTTGACCCTCAATTAAAAAAGAGTATGACAAAAAGTGTGGCTTCTCAACCACTTTCTTGATGTCTTACTCTCCTCAAATGTATGGAGAAAGTGAATGATGTATGGTGCAAGGTGAGTATTTTCTCCAAAATAAATTTTCCTCCCAAGTCCTCCTAGGGAGTGGCTACCAATAGTGCTCATGGCCTCAAGTAGACCATGGGGTCCAAAAAGAAGAATGCTCCTCCTAGGAGCAACATCCTGTACATATATGGTTAAGGGATGAATATACAAATCATCATGCAAATAAGCAATACCCTTACCATAAGTTCTGCTCATGCAAATGGAGTGGCTAAAAAATGAGTCTCCTCTCATCCTCAAAAAGAAAACAGGTGGTTGTTCTAACTCCTACAAAGAGCTATGTATCTCCTCCATCTACACATTATATATGCATCTCCTCATATGCTGATCTGTCAATATCATGCAAGCAAGATGATCCTGGGAATACTCCACCAACAACCTAGAGCTCCAACATGGATCTATCCTCCATAGTGACAGCGCTGATGATTCCTCATGAAGGACATCTGTCATATGGTTATCTCCCAAGGTCTCCACTCCTCTGAGATCAAATAATGGTACCTCATCATGTGAATCATCCCTCCTCCTTTGCTGGTCCAGTGGTCTCCCCTGCAAAATGTCTCCATGCAATGAGACATCATCATCAAAAGGTGACTACATATATGAATTAACAAGTTTGTCCATTCTTCCACTGCGCAATCCAATCACCTCTTTAGGTGCATAAACCTCATAAAATAGACAGGGATGTGAGCTCCTCATCACACCATGATGGTTATCCTCCCTATCCTCTCTTGTGTCTCCATAGTTCCACACCTCCTCAAAAATGGCACATGCAAAACATGAGTTGTGCCTTGATCTCCAATCATGAGATCCTGGGGACTTCCTTGCAAATATGCAAGAATCCCTCTGCTTGGAGCAAGAGCTCCTCCTTCCTCTGCATGAGGCACTAGATAATCTCTAGGTGGCACAGTGCTGTTGCCCTCAGCTTCTCCAAAATATATGGGCAATCCTCCAATAATGTTGCTGCAACTATGGAGTTTCTTCCAAGGTGGAAGTAATTCCTGATCATCAAAGGTCAAGGAGTATCCCCTCGGCACCATGATAGTGCCATCTCCTACTCCTGCAACATCATACAATAAATGAGAGAAAATTTTCCCTTACTCTCCAAAGAGTGACCCCAACAACAATTGTTTTTGCTGCCTCCTCATGCTCTTATCATACAAGATATGTGATGAAGACATAGTGAATGACATGACTGTTGCATCATCACTATGCACCCATACTATTTGCTGCTCCATGTTGCCAGCATATTGCCACATATCCCTCCTCATACCCTTGGAAAGAGTGTATGCGAAGTGATGGCCAAACTCCTTCAAGAGTAACCAGCGCAGCCAAGCCTCCTGCTGCCCGGTATCATAAATCTGCAAGTATCTTACCAGCTTCTTGCTCTCCATCCACATCCACTCAACCAATTTTGGATGTCTCATTTCATACTTCATCTTGGTACTCTTCCCATGAGAGCTACCATCATCCCAAATCAGATTGTTGCACTTCATGGGATATTGAAATGCAATCTTCCCGAGGATCAATTTGACCCTATGAGGATCCAAATAGGTGGTAAGAAAAAACCTCCCATCATGATGTGCATGGCTCAAGGGATTTCCAGCATAGTCATGAGAGATTTTATCCATCCGAAGATGTCCTCCATCTACTATCTGTTCCTGTGAGAAGGGAAGTACCTCCTCAAACCAATTAAGAGTCTTGCACTCCATGATGTGTGGGAGTGCACCTCTACTGAAATCTTTCCGAAAGATATCCTCCTCATGCATGTCCTTCCAAAAACAAAGAGGCTTTGGATCTGTTGCAAATAGAAGTCTCTCTTTGAGCTATGGCATGCTCATTGAGAGAGTGTCATCTAGAGAGGAGAAAGAGTTTCTTGTCTCCAAATTGTCTACTCCTTCTCACTGCTTCTTTCATGGCTCCCTGAATGAAGCTGCTTTTTGAATGCTCACATGAGGAATGATTCCTCCTTTCTCCATCATTTCTCAGCGCAGTGTTATTCTGATGCTCTAGATCAATAGCGTGCAATGATATAAACCCATCCAAAATGTTTGCTGAAATGACAAGAGATGGATTTTAAATCATACCTTGGTGAAATGTGGAAGCTCCTTGCAAGGCTGCAAGAGCTTCCTCCTCATGAGTGTTGGCCTCCCAAACTGTTGAAGATGAAGGCTACTCCTCCATGGACTCAACAACGTTGGTACATGCCTCATTAACTGGTGGTGAGGGTTCCTCCCTCCTTTTTCCAAATCTCCTGATCAATCTTTGAGAAAAATCAACAAGAGTAGAAACCCTTGTGTGGCTTAGATGGCTGATCCACCAATCCTTTGCTTCACCTTCAAGGTGCAACACTGTAATTTCTACAGCCTCTCTATCTACTACAGGATGTAGCAGGAAGAAATCCTCTAACTTCTTCACCAAAACTTCTATTGCACATGTGAGTGATCCATCAAATGTGGACAATAGAAATCTATTGCCTCTCATCATCCCATAGCTGTGGGGTCTTCTTTCTTCTTGCTGCTGAATAAATTTTGGAGAAGCTAGAGCTCTAGGGTTTTCCCAGTAATAAACAAGATACTCACTTAGAATTTCGAATTCCAAGTGTTCCTCATGCTTCTGGCCTTTTTCTCTATGAGAATAGGAAGTACATGGTCCCTCCATTTCTCCTTCTTCATTCTTCTCAACCTCCTTAGAGAGGTTCTCTCTGGATCTGAAAATAGATGAGAGTAAACTCATATTTTTCATCATATTGATCTTATTTGGCTTAGACTCACAGGCTGAGCCAGAGATCATGCTCTGATACCACTGTAATATCCCCTTTTCAGGAATATCAAAATTCTATTCTAGAGATTGACTGCAGGGGCATTTACTGGATATGTCACCTTGGAAAAAGGATGAGATCCAGAGGCTACTTGGCCATTTGCAGACTCTGTCTATGGAGCTTGAAATATTTCTCCTTTAGGGATTCAACAATACATGAACTTGAGCTGGATGTTGGGTGTGGAGCCTGATTATCTTGTTTACTTTGTATCACAGTATTGGACCCCTATACCTTAAATGGGGCGGCAATGCCACCCGTAAATTAATCGCTACCGTGGGGGTTCCGGGGGGGTGAGAACGCCTTTATGGAGCCCCCCCCTAGCGGGGGGTTTTGGGGGCAGTGCCCCCAAAGCCAAAAACAAATGTAAAATTTCCCTAGAAGGCAACCCCTCACTTTTATGAGGGTATTGTATTGTGGCTGTGTATTTTATGTGTATTATCGGAGAAAAAAACAGAGAGGGAGACTGTGAGATAGAATAGAGGATATTACAACGGATCTGCTGTAGGTTGTGTCTCTTCATTTTGCTGGATAATAGAAAGGAAGGACTGGCTATTCGGGGTGGACGTAGCCCAAACTGGGTGAGCCACGTATATCTGTCTCTCTGATTTTATGTGTTTTGTGTGCTTGCATTTTCCGCATATTTTATGTGTTGAATTGCTCTGTAATATATAATTTTCTAACAATTGGTATCATATCTGAAGGTATATTTGGCTGATAAAATCGCAGGAAAGAAGGGTTCCTGGTTCGAGTGGGAGAAATGGTGGAAGATGGTAAGTTTAGGGTCGAGAAATTTAATGGCCAAAACTTCCCATTGTGGAAGATGCAGATGGAAGATTATCTGTATCAAAAAGATTTGTACCTACCACTGAGCGGAAAAACAAAGAAGCCGATGACCATGACAGACATGAAATGGAACATTCTCGATAGAAAGGCACTCAGAACAGTACGGTTGTGCCTTGTGGCATCAGTCGCCTTCAATATTTAGAAGGAAACAACAACAGAGGGTTTGATGCAGACGTTGGCGAAACTATATGAAAAACCCTCGGCCTCAAACAAGGTATTTCTTATGAACCGACTATTTAATATGAAGATGTCGAAAGGTGGATCTGTTGCAGACCATTTAAATGATTTTAATATAGTTACTAGTCAGTTAAGTTCTGTAGGGGTAAAATTTGATGATGAAGTTAGAGCTCTGTTATTCTTGTGCTCATTGCCAGAGAGTTGGAATGGTTTAGTAATGGCCATAAGTAACTCTGTCTCTGGATATAGTACTTTAAAGTTTGATGATGTTGTTGGTGCTATCACATGCCTCATCATTTCGGAAACTGGAACGAGACATCGAGGTAATGCTTTGATGAAAGTCCTAAGGGAAGAAGAATGGAGAAAGAGGAAAGCTCGGGGATATACGTTACCGATGAGAAAGCGAGATCAGTCATTGGGAGATACATTATTTGAAATATGGAAAGAGGCACAAAGAGATACGCAGGTCTCGGAAGGAAAGAAGGAGACACAAATAAGAAAACCATCACGAAGAAAACGTGACAGGTGATGTGTTACAAGATGCTTTGATTCTTTCTTTCCAAAATGTTACTGATTCTTGGGTTGTAGATTCAGGGGCTTCATTCCATGCCACACCTGATAAGAAATATTTTCATGACTATGTTCAAGGAGATTTTGGACAAGTTCGTTTGGGTGATGATAAACCCTGTAAAATTGTTGGAATGGGTAAGGTTCTTATAAAACAGCAGAATGGAAACCAATGGCTACTAAAGGAGGTAAGGCATGTTCCAGATCTAAAGAAAAATATGATTTCAACAGGGCAGTTAGGCGGTGAAGGTTGTGTGACAACTTTCACAGATAAAACTTGGAAGGTCACCAAAGGAGCCCTGGTAATAGCAAAAGGTGAAAAGGTTGGTACATTGTATTTATGCAATGGTATTTCTAACTCTGTTAATGCTTTAACTTCAAAAGGAGCAGATGCAACATTATGGCATCATAGGCTCGGACACATGAGTGAGAAGGGGATGAAGATTCTTCACTCAAGAAATTTGTTGCCAGGTTTGAAGAATGTTGATTTGGATTTATGTGAGAATTTCATTTATGGAAAACAAAAGAGAGTCAGATTTCTCAGAGTTGGGAAAGAAAAGAAGAGCGAAAAATTGGAGCTTGTGCATACAGATGTATGGGGACCTGCTCAGGTATCATCTCTCGGTGGCTCTCATTATTATGTTACTTTTATTGATGATGCAACTAGAAAAACCTGGATTTATTGTATTCAGAATAAATCTGATGTATTTGATACTTTCAAGAAATGGAAAGCTTTGGTTGAGATTGAGACAAGAAAGAAGTTGAAGTGTCTAAAATCAGACAATGGAGGTGAATATTGCAGCAAAGAGTTTGATAGGTACTGTTCAGAGCATGGAATTCGTAGAGAGAAGACAGTTCCAAGAACACCACAAGAAAATGGTGTGTGAGAAAGGATGAACAGAACAATCATGGAGCGTGCAAGGTGCATGAGATTGCATGCAGGATTGCCTTTACAATTTTGGGCAGATGTTGTAGATATTGTTGTTTATCTAATAAACAGAGGGCCTTCAAGTTCCTTGGATGGTGGTATTCCAGAGGAAGCATGGACAGGTAAAAAGGTAAACTACTCTTTTTTAAAGCCTTTTGGTTGTGAGGCCTTTGTCCATATTAATAAAGAAAATAGAACAAAGCTTAAGGCAAAATCAAAGAAATGTACCTTTATTGGATATGGTGTTAATGATTTTGGTTATCGCTTATATGATTATGAAAATCACAAAATCATTAGGAGCAGAGATGTAATATTCAATGAAAAGGTCTTGTATAAGAATCAGCTGCAGGAAAAGAAACAAGAAAAAGAAATAAAGGAATACGCGGTTCTTGATGAGATATTTGAAAAAGTAAAGGTGCCTGAAAATAATAATAATCAACAACCACAGCAGCAGCAACCACCACAACAGCAACAGGCACCTCAAACACCTGAAAGTGGTGTTAGAAGATCTACCAGGATAAGTAGACCCCCTAAACGATACTCTCCTTCATTATATTATTTATTGTTGACTGATTCTGGTGAACCTGAATGTTATGAAGAAGCAATGCAGGTTGAAAGTAGGAAGAAGTGGGAGCTAGCCATGGAAGAAGATATGGACTCCTTAATGCATAACCAGACTTGGGACTTAGTCAGGTTGCTTGCAGGTAAAACTACATTGCAGAATAAATGGGTTTACAGGTTGAAGGAAGAAGATGGAGGAAAACAAAGGTACAAAGCTAGACTTGTGGTGAAGGGGTTTGCACAGAAGAAAGGTATTGATTTTGATGAAATATTTTCTCCTGTTGTTAATATGACTTCAATCAGAACTATCTTAAGTCTTGTAGCAGCGGAAGATTTACATCTTGAAAAGTTAGATGTAAAGACAACATTTCTCCATGGAGATTTGGAGGAAGAGATATACATGCAGCAACCATAAGGATATGAGGTAAAAGGGAAAGAAAAAATGGTGTGCAGGTTAAAGAAGAGCTTGTATGGCTTAAAACAGGCTCCAAGGCAGTGGTATCTAAAATTTGACAAGTTTATGTCTAAGCAAGGTTATACTAGATCTCACTCTAATCATTGCGTTTATCTAAAAAGGAAAAATGATGGCAGTTGTATTATATTGTTATTGTATGTAGATGACATGCTTGTTGCAGGTTCTAACATGCAGGAAATAAATGTGCTCAAAAGAAAATTGGCAAATTCTTTTGCAGTGAAGGATTTGGGAGCTGCAAAACAAATCCTTGGTATGAGGATAACTAGAGATAGGAAAAATCGCAAATTAACACTGTCTCAGAATGAGTACATAGAAAAGGTGTTGAAAATATTTAATATGCAGAATGCAAAACCAGTTAGTGCACCTTTTGCTAGCCATTTCAAACTTAGTAAGGAGATGTGCCCCAAGACCCACGAAGAAATGGAATATATGTCTAAAGTTCCATATGCATCAGTAGTTGGAAGCTTAATGTATGAAATGGTCTTCATAAGGCCTAATATTGCACATGTAGTGGGAGTTGTAAGCAAGTACATGAACAATCCAGGAAAAGAACATTGGATGGCAGTAAAATGGATTCTCAGATATTTGAGAGCTAGCACAAATCAAGAATTATGTTTTGGTGGTTCAAACATTGCTCTATAGGGATATGTTGATGCAGATATGGCAGGTGACAGAGATAACAGGAGGAGAACTACAGGATATGTATTTACTTTAGGTGGAATAGCTGTCAGTTGGGTTTCAAAAATCCAAAGTGTTGTTGCACTTTCAACAACAGAAGTAGAGTATGTTTCTTCTACATAGGCTAATAAAGAAATGATTTGGTTACAAAGTTTTATGGATGAATTAGGTAAGAAGCATGATATGGGCATGCTATACAGTGATAGCCAAAGTGTCATTCATCTTACAAAGAGCTCAACATTTCATTCCAAGACTAAAAACATACATCTCAAGTACCATTTCATATGGTCAGTATTGGAAGATGGAGAGTTGAAGCTGGAAAAGATACACACTAGCCAGAATCCTGCAGATATGCTAACAAAATTTGTAACCAGGGAGAAGCTAAGAATGTGCTCAGTTTCAATTGGTCTTCAAGGATGACGATGAAGATGAGAAACAGCCAGGTCCAAAGAGGAGTCATTGTCCAGCAACTGAAGCTGTGGTGGAGTTGCTACAATCAGTCTCCAAGTGGGAGATTGTTGGGTGTGGAGCCTGATTATATTGTTTACTTTGTATCACAGCATTGGACCCCTATACCTTAAATGGGGCGGCAACGCCACCCATAAATTAATCGTTGCCATGGGGGGTCCAGGAGGGGACAAAACCAACTTTATGGAGCCCCCCCGCTAGCGGGGGGTTTCAGGGGCAGCACCCCCGAAGCTAAAAACAAATGTAAAATTGCCCTAGAATGCAACCCCTCGCTTTTATGAGGGTATTGTATTGCGGCTGTGTATTGTATGTGTATTATCAGAGTGAGAAACAAAGAGGGAGACTGTGAGAGAGAATAGAGGATATTACAGCGTATTTGCTGTAGGTTGTGTCTCTTCATTTTGATGGGTAATAGAAAGGAAGGACTAGTTGTTTGGGGTGGACGTAGCCCAAACTGGGTGAACCACGTATATCTGTGTCTCTCTGATTTTATGTGTTTTGTGTGCTTGTATTTTCCGCATATTTTATGTGTTGCATTGCTCTGTAATATATAATTTTCTAACACTGGAAAATAGCAGTGAATGGATTAAAACCAAGAATGCCGGAAGATATACATAACCATTACATTAGATAATATCAGAAACAAATGTATACACGATCTTGAGGAAATGATCTCTCAAGTTAAACAATGCCTCCTCAATGAAACATGTACATGAAATATAGAGAAATGATACTATATAAAAGAGGCCCTGGCTATGACTATGCAATTCTTGAGGAGGAACTGCTGCAAATTGTCAATAATACATAGATGTGACAATAATGGCTCAAGAAAAGAAGGGGGAGCAAGATCTCAACCCCTGAAAACATACAATACACAATCCTCAAAGGGATTGGCTGAAATATGCACAAAATGGCAATTCTACAGAAATGTTGGAGTTGCTGGGTAGCTGCAGCAACTCAAGAACTGGAAATAAATGGAGAAGACTGAAGATGCTGAAATCAATGACAATATCTCCTCCAATGGATCTCTAGAATGAAAGGCTGATCCTCTCACCTAAGATCTCACCCTCCAAACATGTGGAGCAAGTCTCCACTACAAACACACTCAGAAATAACACAGTCTAAAGAAGGGATTGTGTTGTTGGTGAAGAGAAATTCTTGGCCTTGATGCCAAAGTCTGCAATAAGCTCCAAGATATCTCCAATCTGATATCTCAAAGGAAAGAGAGGCTCCTCCTTTGAAAATAGTTGATGGAAGTGATGTAGTGAACCCTCACTGCAACACCCAACAACACAACATTACTCTGTTGCAGAAATAATGTTGTCTTGAGGGAGGATGCTTGGCCAATGGCCTGGATCTTAGGAAAATATGAGCAATCCCTCAAGAGGTCTCACAAGAAGGTGGAATTATCCTAAACAGTGATTCCTCCCGGCAATTCTTTCTAAGCAGCAAAGAATGCTCAATTGTCTGCATAGACAATGAAATCAATAATTCATAGCATGAGAAACAATGGTTGCCTTGCCCTCATTTTAAACAAGTGAAAGATCTCTCTCCATGGGCCCCATCCATTAGGGTTTCCTCCACCAAATATCCTCTTCCTCATTCACATTGCATTGTCTTCTAAAGTAAGCCACTCCTATGGCAGCGTTGTTGACTTGGTCAAACCTGGCCTTGTCTTCATGTATTTGCCCCTTTTTACACTTGAGGATGCAAAATCAAGTTCTTATGTCTATCCCTTTCCACATGTGAGGGAATTTATTCATGTTTTCAATAAACATTGGCCTCCTTACCCATTTATTTGGCTGCAAGATGATAAATGCAAAATGTTAATATTCCATTTAGCCATGTGCTAAAATGGGAATATTACACCCATACCCCTCCCCTTAATTCCCCTACACCTCATCCCCCTCCTCCTTGTTTGCCTACCCTTCCCCCTAACCCCCCAAGAAGAAACATGGTTGATGACATTATTTTACCAGTTTTAGAGGACTCAGATCAGAGGATCCTAAGAAGTTTTGGTTTGTAGCTGATGTAGTATGGAAATCAAGTAGGTTACTGATGAATATGTAAAGAAGTCACAACTCATCATGATGTTGTGAGAAAGAGCACTAACATGGTATAGGAAGTATTCTTTGATTACTCAGGCTCCTTCATTGGATGATATTAAGAAAGTGTTGGTATCATAATTCAAGAAGCCCAAGCCTAAGTCGCAGTGCATTACTGAGCTGAAGGAGATCAAACAGATGACCAATGAATCTGTTTGGGATTTGGATCAAATATTTAAGGTGTTAATGGGACAAGTGAGCTTTAAAATACCCCTAGTGCAATATAAATAATGGTTTATAGTTGCGTTGGTGCCTCATATCAAGTTACCCTTGACATAGCAAAAAATAACAATTCAAAGCGAAGCTCTAGAAATTTCAATGAAGTTGGAAGATTTGCTCATACGATATACTCATGTAGGAGTACAACAGATTCAGAGTTAGCTATAAAAATTGACCTTGGAACTACAAGATATCAAGAAGGGAAAAGAAGTTATATAGGAAGTGTGGTGAGTAAAGGGAAAAGTAGAGGGCCATTCTAAGGAACAATTCCCTATGTTCAGAGATTACTTGGCTAGTGGAGCACCTAATCCATTAAAACGAGGATCAAGCCTCTAGTGTGATATATGCAAAACTATGGGCCGACATCATCCATAATAGTTTCTATTTATTACAGAAGTATGTGCATACCCCAAGGAAGATGTTTCGCAAATTTTGTAAATTAGTAGGACATGATGAGAAAAATTGTTGAAGTTATGAATTGATGATGGACCACATTTCTTATGATTATAGAATGCAATTTGAAGGATATGCGTGCAAGGATCAAGGAAATCATGCTAGTCGAGGAGGTTTCGAAGGACGAGGATGAGGAGCTGATCAGGGATGTGGCCAAACTATATGTTACAAATGTGGTCAAACAGGACACTATGCAAGAGATTGTCAGAATCATACTACAACCTGTAAGTGATTGCAAATATTTTGATAATGTGATAGAAGAATGTTTGGTCCTTATGATGAAGATGCAGGAGAAAAGGAACTAGCAGTTCACACAAAATGTGCAAATGATGACCGTTGAACCAAGGGAGGATGAAAAATGCATCAACATCATAAGAAGGCGTTAGCCCCTTATAAATTCCTTGACATGCAAGCAAGGGGGCTAATTAGTTTTATGAGACTTCAAGGAATGCATTTCCCTTGAAAACACATCATCCTTGAAGCCTTTTCGTGTTCCCTGCCCTTTGAATTTTCCCCTCTGCTGTTCTTGAGTAAATAAGCCTCACTAATGATAAAAAATTGTGCTCCAAAAGGCCTTTATTTGCCCCTTGTATTCCTGCAGATTGTCCCATTTCACCCCTTTTGTCCTCTTTTTGAAGTCCCCTTTCCATCCCAAAATTTCTCCCTTAGTCCTCCTAAATCTCCCCAAAATCCCCTTTGAATTCTGCCCTTACTCTTTGTTTGGCCAATTTCCCCTTTTTTTCTCTTTATCGTTGCCCTTCCTAACCCCAAATATTGCATTAAAAGGGGTAAAAACCCACTTTTTAACTTTATAATAGGGCCTAGCCCCTTTTTCGCCAGTCCCTAACCACTTCCCCACGTGATCCGCACCCAGGGCCAAGCGTTTAAGTCCCGGGTGCTCATCGCAATCAGAGCTGTCGAGCGGGCGTTTTCCTTTGTAACATCAAAAAATTCCGATGCGATTGGGTTTTGTTATCAAAGACCCGTGATATGTTATATACCATCGATCTGCTATCCCGATCCGACGGTTGAGCGCCAATTGCACTCCCCGCCCTAATCGCAATCGCAGGTCTTGCCGTGCCACCCCTATGATCTTTGCAATTGCGATCCCCCGACCAAATCACAGCCGTCCATCTCCTCCCATTGATCCAACGGCCTGGCGCTAATCGCTCTGTCACAATCGCAGTGCTCGATCGCTCCCACTCTCCGCCCTATGTGATCACGATCTTCCGATCCCATCCTAGCCATTAATTCCCCTCGTTGATCCAACGGCCATCGCTCTCCCTTTCCAATCGCAATCGTGTTTTTTAATCACAGACACCTTTCGTCCTTTGCGATTGTGATTATCTTGATCTAATCCCGACCGTCCATTTAAACCATGATCCGATGGCCATCGCACTTCCCACCCCATCGCAATTGGAACTTTTTTAATGTGTCACACTTTTTCCACCCGATTGCGATTCCCCGATCCAATCTCATCCATCCATTGATACAAGATCGACGGTCCATGTTGGGTCCCACCTCGTTCGATCATTTCCATTTCATTTCATTGTATTTCTATGCATTCCACCCATTTTTCATAAGTCGTCCCGATATTAAAACTCCACTGTTGATCTACGCCTCCAGACCATGATCGAACGGTCCATGCACATTTTCCACCAAAACCCTATTATTTGTTGTTTTCACCAGTTTACTGCATTATTCACCAGTGTTTTACTACCACCACGCTATAATTTCCTCCAACCTCCGTAGCCACCTCCCTATGCATGGATTTCATGACTGAGTTTCGTGTTTTGTAGGGTTATCAGGTGGTAAAGGCCGCCATGATTCAGTCTCTGTTGCAGTGACAGAGAAACTCAGGAAAGGACCACTTTCAAGAACTGAAATTATGGAGAAGGGCCTGGGAAGGTATGTCGACAAGACTTTCATTAAAGGAGTAGGGTGAAACCCTGTTAAAACTTCCCCAGAGCCATTAAAGCATTGTTTTCACAGTCAAAGGCAATCGTGGAAGCCGCAAAGAGTATCAGTGGATAAAACAGAGTGTTAAGGCCCGTAATGGAAGATTTTGAGCCTTAATCCAAGTATTTCAAAGTAGTGTACTAGATCAAAGACATCATGGATCTCTCAGAAGGCCCAGCGCACAGAAAAATATACTATCGTGGCTTCACATCAGCAGATCGCTCTAAAGGACAAAGCGTCCATATTGTTCCCTTATTTACCGTGTTCCTCAGAAGATTTCCACCTTGGTAGAACATTCCTATGCTACTAGAGCATTTTTTATGCAGCATGGAAGACCTCAAGCTATTTTTCTTTTATTCACCAAAAGTACTACAGAGTACTACAGCCAGAGTACATCAGCGGCATACCCGGAGTAAATGGAAACATGAAGAAGATCATTCTTTCGTCCAAGGCATGCCAGAGATAAATGCACAGAGTTTAAAACTGAAAGGGCTTCAGCCTTCTTTCTGTTTTGAGTTTAATGTTGCATTTATTTTCCACCTACCTCCTCTGCTCATCTTTCTGCTATAAAACTCATGAATAAATTCATTATAAAGGTTGTTGATCAGTTATCAGAGAATTGCAAGCAGTTTCTTTTGAGACATGTTCTCTGTGTAAAGTTGTAAGATAGGCTGAGGAAGATGTTTTTAGACTGAATACCAAGCTATTGGTAATGTTGTACCTGACTGGTGTTGTTTTTTAATATGACAAGCACATTTCTTTGGATCCTGATTTAAAGTAGCTGGTGATGTTTTTTTGTCTCTGTGTTTATTTCATTTCATTACATTTCTACTGGCTTGCATCAGAAACTTGGCATAAGATTTACCCTTGTTAGGTACCCTATGTTTTTGCTCTCCTTGCCTTTAATGTTTTTCTACTAATGTGTTATCTAAGGTTTGATCTCAATTGATGTAACCAGTGTAGTGGTTCCATATGCTGCTAGCTGATGTATGAATTAATGAAATCTGATTTTAGATGTTCTTGTTAGTATTTAATTGAATTAATTGGGAACACTGGGAGGTCTAGAACTTGTCTCTATCTCACTAGGATCCTTTTCAATTAATTTAACCTTTCTAAGATCCCTCAAGCTGGGGACTGAAGCATTGAGAGTTCAAAGTCTCTCTCTGATCTCAGGTTTTCAACTTTGTGTTCTGAATCTTTAATGTTTCCTTGCTCTCACCTTCCCTCTTGCCTATCCTACCACACTATCATCTTTAATATCCAATGCTTTAGATGACTAGCCCAACTGAAAGCCTGCATATTGATTAGCAAGCAAATCCTTTCCTGAATCCATTGCCCAATGGTCTTGAATGTTCCCTAGAATATCTCTCCTTTTCCTAAAATCCTCTTTGCTCATCCTTGTCTTATATTGAACCATTCTTTCCTGATTCCCAGCAACCAAACATACAATCAAACAAACAAACCTTCTGCCTATAACTAGCCTAATATCTTAACTTAGAGCTTCAAAGACATATACCTTAGACTATCATAGAGAGATCCCTCTCTGGACCCAGGAGGGCTAGATCCTAAGGTCTGAAAGTGGTTTGATGTTGTCTCATCTTTTGGTATTGCCAACCTTTCCAAAACATGGGAACCCCAACATAATGGCGACTCCACTGGGGAATCTGAGAGCCTTTAACTGATAACATTTGTCTGTCTCCCATTATTGTCACCAACATAATGGCAACTCCACTGGGGACTTCTGAGTATTTTTCATCCTACTACATTACAAGAGCCTCAGAAACCTAGAATCTCTGGTCAGGTTGGTAGTGAAACACTTCCTTTGCATTTCGACTTCTCTACCATTTGTGGTGTTTCTCCCGCACTCTTAGACAGAGTCTGGAAAGGGCCAGGTATCCTATGGATCTCACACTCTCTCAAAGGTGACATGTCTGTTAAATTCACTCCAAGTCAATCTCTAGTTAGAGTTTGCTGAGTTTGAGATATTCTTGAAAGGGGACATCTCATAAGCACTGTGGGGGATAGTGTACCCCCCAGAAGCACCCTAAACCTTCCACTTTGTAACTCCATAGCTCCTTAAAGATCAAAGACTCCACTGGTGATCAGTAGGCCTGCTGATTATCCTGGTTTCACATAAGACTCCACTGGAAGACCAGCCTCTAAAACAACATCAGCCACAATAGAAGGAACAAGTAGGGTTAAGCTGCTTGGTTGGAAAACAACATTCTGGCTTCCAAAACCATCCACACAAGAGGTTATCCTAACCCAAACCCACCTAGAAAACCCTGAGAGCATCCTCAAGAGATCTCCTACACCTAAAATACCAACTATTTCCAGCTACATCCATAGAGCTAACTCTACACCAGAAGACTTATAGCTCTATCAGACCCATTTTTTGACCTAGACCTACCAAACAGACTACCAAGAACTAGGTCATCCAGTTTCCTAGACCAGCCAGACCTTGAGTTCCCTGGTTCACCACCTCATAGTGGTAAACACATTAGGGACAAGGAGACCCCTCAATCCACACCCCCTGACATTCACTTTATTCAGAACTTAGGGCTAGTCATCCCAAATCTGCCCAACAGACTTCTGTTGGTCCTAGTATCCCTGTCATCCATATACCAGTTGCTCAAGTTAACCCTTTACCTCATCAGAACATCATCATGGCAGCTTGGTATGCACCTTTGGTTTTACCCCAACCTCTAGTACCCTTACCCAATGATTATCAATAAAAAATCCCACACTTCACTGCCAAAGAATCTACCACAGCACAACACCATGTGGATAGGATGGAAGATTATTTTAACTACATGGAGATAGATGATGATATAGTCAAAATGAGAATCTTTGTCCAGAGCTTAGGAGGTGATGTGAAGAAATGGTTCAAAGGCCTACCTCCTAATAGTATCCAAGACCTCCCTGCTTTATATCATACCTTCATAAACAAATGGGAAGTTAAGGCAAACCCTCGCCAAATCCTAGCAGAATATATGAACCTCAAAATAAACGTAGGAGAGAGTGTCCATGACTACACTACAAGGTTCAACAGCGTTTATAACACCCTTCCTCCACACATGAAACCTCCCCAAGGTATGGCTCTAGCGAAATACCCTGAAGGCTTTGATGCTGACATGGCCTACCAGCTTAGGGAGAGAGAGTACAACACGTTGGAAGACATGAAAAAAGGAGCAGTGAGTGTAGAAGCTAATCTGATTGAGAAGAGAGCAAGATTGAGAGCTGAGAAGAGGGTAACATATAGAGATGACACTGTAGCTTCCACATCCGATCCCAATTATGACTGTTTATCCAAAAACATGGAAAATCTACAAAAAATGATGGAAAAAATGGTTGTCACAGTCAGTAACCAAAACAGAAACCAAAATCACAACCAGAACTAGAACTTTAGAAGAAACAACACCACTCCCAACAGACAAAGAGAATCAGATCAGCAAGTTATTCCCCCATTCCAAGAGAAATTTATTGATGAAGATGAAGGAATCATAGAGGAGTCTGAGGGAAACATAATAAACATGTTTGAAGTGGAAAAATCAATCCACAACTATTCCACAGAAGAAGATCAACCCTCACCCTCCTTTTGGGATGAGGAATGGTTAGAATCTAAGGATTACAGGTTAGGGTTTGAGGATGCCATCATGCAGGTCAGAGAAAAATATGAACTTAGAAGAAAAAAGAACCTAGGCACTTCAAAACCAAAAGCTTATGAGGTTACCATCAAAAAGAGGCCTGAGAAAACTTCTAAAGCAGCTGCTGAAAGTAACAAATCAGTAGCCGAGAGTTCTGAGAAGAAAAAGGAAAAAGACAACCAAAACACTGATAAACAGAGTCAACCAACTAGCAGCACTAGCACTGTAGTTAGTTCTCCTGATAAAACAATTCCAAACACTGTACATAGTGAAAACCAGCCCACTGATTCAGCCACTAAGGTAGTGGCTAACAAAACAGAGTTGAGCATTTCAAAGAGTCAGTCCACCTTCAATTTAGAAAGTGAGATTGCAAGAATTAAAATCTCTGTCCCACTCTCTGAGTTGGCCACTCAGGATGTATATAAAGGCCAAATTTTGAAAGCATTAAATCTAGGTGAGAACAGTGACACTGTAAATCTGAGTGATGACAACCAGCCCTTCTGTTTGGTCCAAAGATTGAAGGGAAATTTCAAGAAGGGGTAATACCTCCTTTTTATATCAGTCTCAATATTCATGATAAGATCCTTCATAATGCAATGCATGACTTTGGTGCCTCACACAATTTGATGCCTAAAGTGGTTATGGAAAGGTTAGGCCTAGAGATAACCCGACCCTACAAAGACCTATATTCATTTGATTCTAGCAGGGTGAAGTGTCTTGGCCTAATCAAAGATTTATGTGTGAGCCTTACCCAGATTCTGTGGAGCGATAAAAAGGTGTCTTTGTAACTCCTAATTACCTCACATTAATTATCAACCCAGGGACGACTTTTTATCTCAAGAGTGTACTCAGTCTGAGGCGGCTATTTACTCAAGAGTAATGTTTTGCAGTATAGTGCTTAAAATCCAAAAGTAAATGAAAGCTGGAAATAAAATCTACTTACAACAAAGCACTTTAAGACTTAAATCATGCATTCGGAAAAATAAGCAATGTATCAGTCAAGGGTTCGGCAGCGATAACCCATCCCTTCGAAAACTGATGGAAAGGAAATTAGAGCATAGACCACGGGTCTGGGAGCTAGACAGTGAATGCCAAAGCTCACTACAGCCTTAGATCGTCTCTCACACCAAAACAACAAATGCGAGTAAAATGGAACGGCAGATAAGAAATGGAACAACAAAGTAAATGGGCAACAAACTGTAATTAAAGGAATCTGAACAACAAACTCTAATTAATGGAAATCAATAGCAAAGCCAAATTAATAGCAATCTTTACTCTAAGAATAAATCGGACAGCACACGGAAATAGAACAACATTGATTAATGATGGAATATGAAACAACGTTGGAAAGTCAAATATAAATACACAATGACTTAACACACGGCACACCTTAATAGTAATGTGATGTTGGTAATCCACTTGTCAGTCTTAGTTATAAATAATACGACTGTCTTTTAGAATGGAGCAGCAACGTTCTTAAATTCAACAATCGCAAGGAAATATAATTTCTAAGATGAATTCAATAATACCAATGGTCAGATGTTACAACACAGACATTCCACAATTAAATAGCAACGGTATCCTGTAAAAACCATTTATATCAGCACTTGAAGAAATAGCAGTGCGTTGCAAAATCGATATGATATTTCCGTCTCAGAAAATGAGATTACGTGACAGAGCTGTGATGTAAAATAATAGAACATACCAGATTACCAAATAAAACTGATAAGAAAACCACGCAGAAATCAAAGAGATAATATACAGCGGCAAGTGTCCTCCGGGGCCGGGCCCTTAGCCTCCAAGGGAACACCGCCTTAAGTTAATCCAAACGCAAAGATGAGAGAACCACCAAGCTTATATTAATGCATCGGACAGAAGTACAATGAACCAGTTCTCACAAGACTCAATAATCAGAACTGATGTTTAACAGAAAATTACATAAAAACGTATCTCCAAATCCTCTCCAAATCATCTCCCTACACAATACGTGCTTCTCCTTTTATAATCAGAAGGAGGAGAAATTGAATAGTAAATACAATCTTCCCATAACAATATTGGATTTCTTCCAACCAATTGATCAACAAGAAAATAGATTTACATCCATCTTTCAACAACAACAAGTCGAATTTGGCTTTTTAGCTGAGATTTGGAGGACGGCCGCAACAACAGAACTGAGAAAATCGTGCTTAAAGAACTCTGCGAATCTCTCAACACAGGCCGAATTTGGGCAAACCGTTCTTTAATAAAGTTAATTGGGTCCGTTCTGGACAAAACCCATGTTCCGGATTTTCCAGATTAGTCCTCATTTGCTCAGAATCTCAACCGCAAAACTGTCACTCCTTATTCCAGCGCATTTCTGAGTTGGCACTTTTAATGATCAAATCTTCAATCTGGAAATTATCTTGGAGGATAAAAATGGTGAATGATGTTACAACTGATTTATTAAAACTATCATTGATAAAATCATGCATAATCATCAATTTATTAGAAATAAAGGAGAATAAATAATATTCATTCATAGAAGCATAAATCATCATAAAATGGATTTATATAATAAATTATAATAAATGATATGATGAAGAATAGTAGAAATGGGTGGAATAAGTGTTCAAAAGTGATAATAATAATGGCATATTAACGGCCCAACATACCCCCACACTCAATATGTTGCATGTCCTCATGCAACGAAAACTGAATATATTGCATGTCCTCATGCAACCCAAAGACAAAAACCCATGTGTTAACCAAGCAATAAAAAATATGTTCGTCTCAGCTCATGAAATGGATAGAACAAATGAATTCTTCCTTAATTAATGAATATTCACTTTTAGTAATCTTGATGAAGGCATAACAATTTATATTGAAATTCAACTATATGTATATATGAAGTTGCAACAAAATATGATATAAGTAACAACAAACTTCATTAACCATTTTCTCAAAAACTACAAACCAGCTTTTGTTGAAATTTGACAAGTAAATTTATAATATATGAATGCCTTTATGATCCAAAAATCAGACTGTTTTGATGCATGGATCATGAGATATAAACAAAATGACTGCAGCTGAGAGTGCATGATTTCCGAAATTTTATGAACCAATTTATCTTGAAATTGTCTGGGTTTGTATTAATGATATGTCTGTGTTTTCCAAAAATCACAAGAATTGAGTTCATAGTTTTAAAAATATTATGGAAATCAATTTCTACACTGAAATTGTGTGCCTTAAATGAGAAAGAAAATAGAAACATCCATCATGCGTAGCAATTCCTCCCCCTCTCTGAAAAATTAGCATGCCCTCATGCGATGCTAGAAAACAAATAGAGGTGGTTGCTACCAGCTGTTGAATTCTATGCTTGGTGTAAAACAACATGGAATAAGGGAGGTGTTGAGAATGAATAAGAATAGCAATGGATAATAAAGAATATGGATGACATGGTCATAAGAAAGAAATGAATGAAAGGAACACTCCCCCATACTCGAAAATGATATGCCGCTGAAAAATAGGGAGTGGTACAGATGTGGAATGAAGGATGATAAATAATGCTCAAAATGGATTTTCATGAAATTCTCCTAAATTCGTAATAAATCAGAAAATTATGCGATTTTACCTCAAGTTTTACCTCCAAAAATGTGGAATGACATATATGGACTGGCATTTGTTGAAGCTGATGTAGGCAGAGTTGGTGCTAAAAGTGATGCAAAAGGTAGAATCCAGGTAAGCACATCATGTCTGAAGAATTGTTCACGTGCGCGAGCCTCTTCTGTTAAGTGCAATAGTGTGGTCATGCTATGAATAGAATTCTGCCCATACTTGTTGTTTTCCTGCAAACAAAACACTATTTGGCATACAATGTTCTTGAATCCATAGTGTAAGCAATAGATAAGGTGCATGCAAAAATTTCAATCAGAAAAAATTATGTATACATGCAATACCAATATTTTGGCAAATCAACAAGTGATGGCAGAGTGCAGTAATCATATCGCATGCAATCCCATAATGCATACATTCCCCCCTCCAATTGGAAAAGGAATTCCATGACCATAAAGCATATGAGAGGTGTTGTGCTGATGGCAAGGCAAGGGAATGAACAATACAACAGTAGAGTACACATATCAATGATAGAACAACGAGGGTTATGATTATAATGAGAGTAGAGTGTGTAAAGATAGTTATGAATAAGAGATAGGACGCTTTGGATTGATGATAAGTTATGAAAAAGAGAAAAAGAACAACAATATGCCAAAAAGATGCTTTACTGATGGTATTCTAGCTGAAAAATGATGTGATTGATTATAAAACAATTTCTCATGCATAAAGGTTCAAAATAGGGAAAAGTAAGGAAATAACTTCTCTGATAAAAAGAAAAAAATAAGAAAAGGGTATTATAATAATAATTGACGATAAGATATAACTTCAATACCATAAGCAGAGCCGCTGCTGCCAGCAGGCGTCCATAGCCTCGGCAAGGTTGCTTTTTAACCCATATGAGCTAGGATCCTCAATTTAGAACTAGAGAGTTACAGTGATGTTCTACAGAAGAGATCAGTGTGCTGGCGTGGTAACCAGATAACCACACTGCCATTCACTGGGATGTAGCAAAAGTGATCAGGCCGGCTCGTGATGAGACCTCCTGTTCCAAGGATAATTTGACTATCCAATGGATCATAACCCTGGTGTGGTGGCCATAATGGGAATGTCACTTTGTTACAGCCTTATGAACATGGTAGGCTGGCTCGTACTGAGACCCCCTATCCTCCATTTGCGAACAAAATTTTGTTATTATTACACATTTTTATGATAAAAAGAGAGAGACTCAGTACTCCTTAAAAGCAGGGATGGTGGAAGAAGTTGAACATGTCAATAGAAAATGATACCCATAATCTCATTTATTACAGACAGAGAAGATTATAATCCAGAAGGGTGGAACCAGCATGGTATTAAGATGATCAATCAACATCATGTTCAATAGAAAACAATGCAGTAAAGTAGTATATAAATAATTGTGTCTCTTTTGAAAATATTCTATCATCAAGGAGCTGTCTCGTTAAAGATCATAACGTGAATGATATTAACTCGCTTCAATAGAATCCATAATTCTTGTCCTCATAAAAATAGTGTACTTCATGCCATGAAGGGGAATCAGTAAAATGTGGTTGAGATGAACTAAGAACAATTCCACAAGAGGAAGGAAGGGTTGCTCTCGAAAATACTCTCAAAGTGTTGCTTTTTTGAATGAACAGCAAAAACACGCAAAAAAGTGTTGTTCCTTGTAGGGAACAACAAAGGAAATGCACACAAAAAGCAAAAATACACACAAAAAAGTGTGAAAATGCAAATGTCGTTCCTTTGAAGAAAGGAACAGCAAAAACTAAAAGTGTCGTTCCTTTAGAAAAGGAACAGCAAAAACGCAAGTGCCGTTCCTTTGGAAAAGGAACAGCAAAAACACACGTGCCGTTCCTTTGAAAAAGGAACAACAAAAATGAAAAGTGCAAAAGTGCTATTCCATTCGGAAATGAATAACAAATCATGAAAGTGCAGAAGTATTGTTCCATTTGGAAATGAACAACAAAACGTAAAAGTGCAAAAATGGTGTTTCATTCGAAAAGGAACAACAAAAAGTGGAAATGCAGAAGTGCTATTCCATTTGGAAAGGAATAGAAAAACGTGAAAATGTAGAAGTGTTGTTCCATTCGGAAAGGAACAACAAAAAGTGGAAGAGCAGAAGTGCTGTTCCATTCGGAAAGGAACAGCAAAACGTGAAAAAGGAATAGCAAAAAGAGTCGTGGAAAAGGAATGGCAAAATGACCCGTGACAAAGGAACAACAGAATGAATTGCTGATCAAAAGGTGTTGTTCCTTTGGAAAAGAAATAAGAAAACGAAATTGTTGTCCCTTTGAAAAAGGAATAGCAAAAACGACAAAAATGCACACAAACGCTGTCCCTTCAGAAAAAGAACAGCAAAAATACACAAGCATGAAATGCAAGCACGCAAAGAATGAATTAGCTGTTCACTGTATTGATGCTGAGGATGGGTCACAGTTTGAATGAAGCAACACCTGAAACACAAAATATAAAAAATATCAGAAAAGAAACAATGTTTTATTTAAAAACAATATGTAAATAACTAAATTAAGTTACAACAACTATGATGTTATGTCAAAAAAATGATCTCTTTGAAAAATGTTTTGGCAGCAGTGATAAGACATGAATCTTCAGATTGAAATCAATTCTTCATTTCTTCTATTATGAATCCGTTGGGTAATGACTTAGATGAAATTCCTTTGTTTCGTTAAATTTTTTTCAAGAATCACTCGTCCATAAATTGACCTTCTTTATTTTCCCAGGACCTGCAAAAAACGAGTATCTACCTGCAATAAAACATTAAATCATGGAGAAAGAGAGGTGATCGAGCTCCCCTAATCCAAGAATGATGCAAAAAAACAACAAGTAGTTACTCTATATAACAAATCCATTGAGAAAATAACAAAGTAAAATTTATTTGTCACCTGCGGGAGAGCAGTGGTCGACCATACTGTCCAGCAGTGTTTTAATCACAACTTCTTTGTTTTTCATCGAAATTGAGTGATTCCAAAGCCAAATGAGAGATAATTCAAAGGTTATCTCCAGTAGAAACAGATTTTAGAAATTCAATGATATGATATGTCAATTTTAGTTAGAACAACCTGCATAACATAGTCATTTTCAATTACCCAGCTCAGATCAACAGTTAATGTTTTAAGCGTAACTTTTTCGTTTGATGTCGGATTCGAATGATTCAAATTGGAAATGAAATTAGATTCATTTATCTATTTCCAATAGAAACAGGTTTTGAAGACAAGAAGAATTGATAGGTCAAATACTGTAAGGAACAGCCGGAAAGACATAGTTTTAAGGGTGCTGATTTACGATAGACAGTCAGTATTTTGATCATAAATTCCCCATACGATATCGAAAATGAGTGATTCAAATTTCATTGTAAACTAGATTCATAGGGGAATCTACCATAGTAACAGGTTTTAAAAATTCAAACATTTAGGCCTCCAAAAACTGACTGTCCCAACTCTGTTCTTGAGCTGCCCACTAGACATCCGGTCAATGTTTTGGTTCTAACTTTTTCGTTTCAAATCCAAATTGACTGATTCAAATTGGGTTATAAAGTAGACATCAAGGGATACCTAGGGTAGAAACATGTTTTAAAAATATTCACTTTTGGTCCCTCAAAACATGACTGTCCCGACTGTTTTTCCAAAAAGTTCATCAAGCCCGCAAGCCAAAAAAATGATATTCAAGCATTTTTTCAAATTGGTGATAAAAATGAAAAATGAGTGTTTGTAGAACTTATTATTTCTATTATGATTCATCTACATACACAAATAAATTGAAATATTTATCAGCGATGTTGATTTCGATAGCGTGTTGCAACAAAAAAAACAACTATTTTTACAAAAAAAAACAAAATGCATTTATTTATGTTCTTATTTTATTTTATTTTATTTTTTTCACTAACCTACTTTGATTGAAATATGAATATGACTATGTATAGGAGTACTTCCAATGGAACCATTTTCGAAATAAGGCTTCAAATATGTACATACCCAAATTTGAAAAATGCATGTTGATAAAAATTAGGATATGAGAAGCCAACTTCCCTTGAAAAGATGTTGTCAAAAATTGTTGAAGTATAGAGTGATGCTGCAAACAAGTGATGGAATGAAACCAATCTTCAATATATCCTTTACTTTCTTGATTTCCCATAGCCACCATATCATGAAGTTCTTGAGCTTTTAAAATGACTTGTTGATGCATACTAAAAGAAACCTCATTTTCTTCCATAGCTTCTACAATTTTTGAATTTGAAACATTCTGAATCTCATTGTAAGTCTTCTCCATTGGTGCATGTGAGATAGAATGGGTGGGAAGGATGGGTAAATTTTGCAGTTCAACATTGTAAGCATGTTGTACTGGTTTATTGTGGTGAGGGTGTGGAATTAGTTGAGCAGAAAATTGTGTATGGAATGGAGCATTGTGATGATGTGGTTGGTTGGGTTGAGTGGATAAATTTGATATGCAAGCAAGATGTTGTGAAAGAGCTGGTGGAGAATATGGAGAATGTGCTTGTGCTACAAGATGAGGGAGAGTAGTCATGCAATCATAAGGTGAACCATGCCAAACTTGTAGATAAGATTGGTGGTTATATTGAAATTGACATGGTTGCCCTAGAACATGAGTATTCCATAATGGATTATGCAAGTAAGAGAATGGAGAAGAAGTGTTCTGAACCATACCTGTAGGCCATGATTTCCATGGTTTTGACCTTGTTGCAGCTTCCTCACCTCTTTGATATGATACTTCCATCCTAAATAAGGAAGAGTAACCATCTATGGGCTGCTCCTTTCGGTCATGAGGGAAAAACACTTCATCAAATTCTTCATTTTTATGAACCTGCAAAACGTCCAATTTTGAGTTTAGAGAGCTAATAAAATCAACTTTAAAATTTTCAAATAAATCATTTATTTCAGCTCTTATGTCTCCTATTCTTGTAGCAGATTTGGAAAAGAAAGAACAAACATCTCTAGAATTCTTACCAGCCTTGGAGATTCCTCTTGAATACCTTATGCACAACTCACAAACATCATCATATGATAACTGAAAAACATCACCTTTTCCTATCACATTTAAGAGTTCTAAAAATTCATCTTTGATTCCTTTAAGAAGGAGTGTTTTTAAGATCTCTTTTTCCAAATGCTTATGCTTTGATTTTTGAAGGTTATAATGAAATCAATCTACATAGTCCTCCAAACTTTCATCTTCCCCTTGTATCATACCGAAAATATCTTCATTGGATTTGCAATAGTCTTGGTACTTCTTCAAGAATATGTTTTTCATGTCCTCCCATGATTGGATGCAATTCCCACCTAGGCTCATGAACCATCGGAGAGCTGCTCCTTTTAGAGTAAGAGGAAACACTTTCAATCTTTGATCATTAGTACAATAATCATATCCTCTACAAAGTATTTCTAACTCAAATAAGAATGTATCTGGATCTTCATTTGCTAAACCATGAAAATTTGGTAAAGATGGGGGAATTATGTGCATTTGTGTCACTCCTCCTAGATCTTCGATAGGAAATTCAAAAGTAGAAACGTGAGCCATTTCTTACCATAATATAAGATGTTTTTCATGTGTTTCTTCGAGGCTCCTTCTTCAAATGTTCCTGTCAATTAGTTAGTGAAATGGGTGGTGCTTACATCACCACTTGAGTGAAATCATGTGATTCGTTTTTTTTTATTTTAAATTTATATATTTTTTCTATTCACACAAAAATTCAAACATCTATTTCTACCTAACAAAGCAACAGCAAATCTGTTAGGAAAGCGGACAGTGGAGCAGGGCTTTTACATGCTCCGTACGTAGGTTCTTACCTTCCGTTTTTAAGATCCAACTCTTCCCTAGCAGGCACTCATCAGATTCACACTACTCTTTAGAAATGGCTACACTCTCCCCGGCAACGGCGCCAAAATGTGGAGCGATAAAAAGGTGTCTTTGTAACTCCTAATTACCTCACAGATTCACACTACTCTTTTAGAAATGGCTACACTCTCCCCGGCAACGGCGCCAAAATGTGGAGCGATAAAAAGGTGTCTTTTTAACTCCTAATTACCTTCACATTAATTGTCAACCCAGGGACGACTTTTTATTTCAAGAGTGTACTCAGTCTGAGGCGACTATTTACTCAAGAGTAATGTTTTGCAGTATAGTGCTTAAAATCCAAAAGTAAATGAAAGCTGGAAATAAAATCTACTTACAACAAAGCACTTTAAGACTTAAATCATGCATTCGGAAAAATAAGCAATGTATCAGTCAAGGGTTCGGCAGCGATAACCCATCCCTTAGGAAACTGATGGAAAGGAAATTAGAGCATAGACCACGGGTCTGGGAGCTAGACAGTGAATGCCAAAGCTCACTACAGCCTTAGATCGTCTCTCACACAAAAACAACAAATGCGAGTAAAATGGAACGGCAGATAAGAAATGGAACAACAAAGTAAATGGGCAGCAAACTGTAATTAAAGGAATCTGAACAACAAACTCTAATTAATGGAAATCAATAGCAAAGCCAAATTAATAGCAATCTTTACTCTAAGAATAAATCGGACAGCACACGGAAATAGAACAACATTGATTAATGATGGAATATCATTTGAATTGAAGAATCAAATAAATACAAACTTAAACTTAACACCAGCACATAATTTTATCGATGTTGGTAATCCACTTGTCAGTCTTAGTTATAAATAATACGACTGTCTTTTAAAATGGAGCAGCAACGTTCTTAAATTCAACAATCGCAAGGAAATATAATTTCTAAGATGAATTCAATAATACCAATGGTCAGATGTTACAACACAGACATTCCACAATTAAATAGCAACGGTATCCTGTAAAAACCATTTATATCAGCACTTAAAGAAATAGCAGTGCGTTGCAAAATCGATATGATATTTCCGTCTCAGAAAATGAGATTACGTGACAGAGCTGTGATGTAAAATAATAGAACATACAAGATTACCAAATAAAACTGATAAGCAAACCACGCAGAAATCAAAGAGATAATATACAGCGGCAAGTGTCCTCCGGGGCCGGGCCCTTAGCCTCCAAGGGAACACCGCCTTAAGTTAATCCAGACGCAAAGATGAGAGAACCACCAAGCTTATATTAATGCATCGGACAGAAGTACAATGAACCAGTTCTCACAAGACTCAATAATCAGAACTGATGTTTTAACAGAAAATTACATAAAAACGATAAATGAAATCCTCTCAGTCAAATACTCCACCCAAATATGTGCTTCTCCTTTTATAATCAGAAGGAGGAGAAATGGAATAGTAAATACAATCTTCCCATAACAATATGGGATTTCTTCCAACCAATTGATCAACAAGAAAATAGATTTACATCCATCTTTGTGTAGCCAAGTCAGGTAGCTTTTAGGCGCAGAGATTTGGAGGACGGCCATGACTCTTAATGAGAAAATGGGTAGCAAGAACTCTGTGAGATCTCCTTGCAGTAGGGTGGGCAAACCGTTCTTCACTAAAGTTAATTGGGTCTGTTCTGCACAAAACCCATGTTCGGGATTTTCCAGATTCTTCTTCATTTGCTGAATCATAACCATAAGCTGTCCTCCTTATTCAGTAGCATTTAGGGTTGGCACTTTTAATGATCAAATCTTGATCAAATATCTTGGAGGCTAAAATGGTGAATGATATTAAAAAATATATTAATAAACCATCATTGATAAAATTATGCATAATAATCATCAATTTATTAAAAATAAAGGAGAAGAAATAATATTCATCCATAAGAGCATAAATCATTATAAAATGGATTTATATAATAAATTATAATAAATAATATGATAAAGAATAAAGAAGCGAAAATAGGTGGAATAAGTGTAGTGATAATAATAATGTATTAGCGGCCCATGATTCCAACCAAGTGCATAGTGCGTGGATGTTGTTGTGTGGATGTGCCACCAGTATGGCAATGTTATTGTCGAGATCATGCAGAGAGCCAGATTCTGAGGTATTAAAATGCGAGATGGATGGGGCACATGCCTGATCGATCTTTAGCGACTGAAAGTCATGCGAGGAGAGCCTGAATAAAGTTCTGGTTGGTAACACCAGCTTGAAAATGCATCTTTATATAAAGCCCTCTTGCACAGTTCCTTTATCTTCTACAACGATGAATCTTTGGGAGGGCCAGAACCAGAAGACATAGATGCAAATAGAGGTTATGAGACTATGGACCTTAACATAATGGCTACACTCAACTTAGAGGAAAATGGAGAAGAAACCCTTAGAAAGTGCACTGAAACAGAGATTCAGACCAAACAAGAAAACGAATGCATTCCACCGGTTAGTCACCCCTCACTAACTCATACACTCCACAAAGAACGAAAACAATCACTGCACCACGCAAAACCCGTCACACAACAGACCAGTGAAACCCACGTTCGGGAGGGAAATGAGGATAAAACGAAAAATGAACCCCTATAGGAAATGAACTTTGATGGGTCATGCAACAAGAGAACTGTCGGAGCCGGGGTGTGGCTACATAACATAGAGAGTGACTACGCGGAGATCCATGCCTGCAACCTGCATTTCAAATGTACAAATAATATTTCAAAGTATGAGGCTCTTATCTTAGGCCTAAATCTGTTGAAGAAAATAGGAGCCCGTAGAATAGCCGTGCAGGGAGACTCTAAGTTGGTTATAAAATAGGTAAACGACGAATACACAGCTAAACACCCTAGGTTGAGAGAATATAGGAACGATGCCGTGGATATATTGAAAACATTTGTTGAATACGAACTAGTGTTTGTTCCTAGGAGTCAAAACATTATTGCAAATGGATTATCTTGCCTAGCCAGTTCATACCCTAAGACTCCAAGCGACCAAAAAATCATAATACAGACTAGATTCAGACCTGCAGTGCCAGATAACAAAAAATATTGGCAGGTCTTTGAGGGCGATAAGCAGATTGAAGATTTCCTGATAGGCAGGAACGAGTTTGAATTTTCTGTTTCAGACTCTATGTCCAGTGATGGCTGCCTAAGTGAGGAACCCTCAGATGAGGAAGATCCACCCCGTAACATATAAATAAACACTTTGAACGAACAGATTGGAAACCCAAATGGAAATTGTGAAAACATGGAAAATGAGGAAGTTGAGGTGCTGCAGGCCAAAGATAAGAACATACCTCGAGGTATGGCACCTTTAGAGGACCTTTTTGACTTTGATGATGTCGCTAAGAAGCCTACCAAATTGGCTAAGTCTCTTCCTGCAAACATGAAAAAGAAATACATTGACCTTTTCAAGGAATTCATTGACGTGTTTTCTTGGAGCTATGAAGACTTAAAGGCCTATGACACGAACATTATACAACACAAAATACCTTTGAAAGAAAATCAGAAGCCCTTTAGACAAAAACTTCGCAGAATAAACCCAAAGCAATTGCTTGCAGTTGAAAAAGAAATTAAAAAGATGTATGAGGCAGGTATAATAGTTCCTGTGAGGTTTTCTGATTAGGTCTCAAACCTTGTAGCTGTGAGAAAGAAAACAGGTGAGATCAAATTATGCATAGATTTCAGGAATCTTAATAGGGCCTCACTCAAAGACAATTACCCTTTGCCAAAAATGGAACACATCCTACAAAGGGTAGTAGGCTCAAAAAGGATCTCCCTACTAGATGGGTTTTCAGGTTACAACCAAGTCTTAGTAATCCCAGAAGACCAACTCAAGAGAGCCTTTACCACTCCATGGGGCACCTTTATGTATGTTAAAATTCCCTTTGGACTGATGAACGCTAGTGCAACCTTCCAATGAGCGATGGATATAGCTTTTTCCGATGAGATAGGACACTTCATTGTCATCTATCTGGATGACATAATAGTCTACTCCAAGACTGAAGAAGAACACTTGAAACATCTGAGAAAGGTCTTTGAAAAATGTAGAAGGTTCGGTCTATCATTGAATCCTAAAAAGACTGTATTTGGGCTGCAAGAAGGAAAACTCCTCGCCCATATTATATCTGAGAAAGGGATTAGGATAGACCCACAAAGATTTGAGGGAATACTAAAAATCACACACCTGAGAAACATCAAAGAATTACAGTGCTTCATTGGGAAGATCAACTTCCTCAGGAGGTTTATCCCCAACTTAGCTGAACATCTTAGGAATATGAATAACATGCTAAAGAAAGGTGTAGGAGTTAAGTGGACTGTTGAAGCTAAGAAATATTTTGAATCAGTTAAACTTGCACTCACCCAGGCTCCTAATCAGCTCAGATTTCTCAAAGGATTTCCTCATCTTTTCATTTGCCTCTGAACATATAGTAGCTGCAGTTCTGCTGCAGAAAAATCCAGAGGTAATGGAGCATCCCATTTCCTTCTTCAGCAAAGCACTGAGAGATGCACCCTTGAAATACAACATAATGGAAAAGCAGGCCTATGCCTTAGTCAAGGCCTTGAAAGACTTTAGGGTGTACATTCTGCATTCCCACACCATAGCCTACGTGCCTAGCATAGTGGTCAAAGATATCTTGTCCCAAGACCTAGATGGGAAGAGGGGAAAATGGATTGTTGTGATCCTAGAGTACGACCTTGAGATAAAACCCACCAAACTGATCAAAGGTCAGGGCTTAGCTCGACTAATGGCTAAATCAAATCTACAAGCCCTTGACATTAACATGGTAGATACCTTGGATGAGCAGCAGGGATTGCCTGATCCCACTGTTGAAGAGAAGTTTCAGAGCTCTCCTTGGTATTCTGACATTCTGTATGTGCTTACTCACCTTAATTCCCCTCCTGAACTATCAAAGACCAAGGCCAGATTCTTAAAGCTAAAAGCCAGAAGTTATTGCATAATGAATGAAGGCTTATACTGGAAAAATCCAAATGGCCTATTGCTTAAATGTTTTCCTGAGTCTGAAGCAGAGAGGATTAAACAAGAATTCCATGCAGGAGAGTGTGGAGGCCACCTAAGCTGGAAGGCCACTGCAAAAAAAATACTCAGAGCTGGTTACTACTGGCCTACGCTCATCAATGACATTCATAAGATGATAATTTCCCACCACAAATGCCATATTTTTGAAGGCAAAAGAAAGCTCCTCCCCTTACCCCTACAACCCATCACTATTGAAGGCCCCTTTATGCAATGGGGCCTAGATTTCATAGCATAAATTCACCCAACTTCTTCTGCACAACACAAATGGATCTTAACAGCCACAGACTACTTCACTAAGTGGATAGAGGCCATACCTGCTAGGAATACCATATATTCTGTCATCATTAGGTTCCTAGAAGATCACATCCTCTCTCGGTTTGGCTGTCCAAGAAAAATAATCATTGATAACGCTGCCGCTTTTGGATCCAAGAAAATTGTTGATTTTTGTCACAAGTATCAAATAACACTTGGTCATTCAACTGCCTATTATCCTCAAGGTAATAGCTTAGCTAAATCATCAAACAAAAGCCTGGTGACCATCATCAAGAAGCTGTTGGAAGAGAACAAAAAGTCATGGCATAACAGGTTAGTGCATGCCCTGTGGGCTGACAGGCTTACAACAAAGAAGTCCATTGGCATGTCACCATATCAGCTTGTTTATGGGACAGAAGCAGTTGTTCCTACCAGTTTGGGTGTACCAGTGATCAAACTTGTCCAAGAGATCCAGGCAGAAGAAGACAGTATGGTGAGAAGGATAAACCAAACAATTCATCTCCAGCAAACAAGGGAAGAGGTCTATAACAGAGCAGTGAAAGTTCAGGAGAACATAAAGAGGCTGTTTGAAAAAAGAATCAAAGCTGTTGATTTTAAAATTGGAGATAAAGTTCTGAAGCGGGAGTCAAGGAGAGAGGATAAATGAAAGCACGACAAGTTTGACAGTTTGTGGCAAGGTCCATATATCATCCAGGCCACTGTGGGTCCAAATTCCTTTTTTCTACAAGAGTTAGATGGTACTGAGCTGTTTGGGGGTCTTGTCAATGGCAGGATGCTCAAACACTACTTCTGTTGATTTCCAATTCCCAGTTTCCATTTCCATTGTACATACCATTGCAGTGTTCTGTTTTCAAGGAAAAGAGAAAATGTTCCAAAAAACAAAGAAAAAGGAGAGGTCCAGACATGCTCAAACATGGACCTCTCAAGTGCAAATATTGGCTCTAATATGATCAAAACCTGAGCCAAAGAATGTAAAAGATAGCTGGTTCAAACATGCCCAAAACCTGGACCAACAAAGAAGAAAGAAGAATCAGCTCTAACAAGCCCAAAATCAGAGCTGAAATAAAGAAAAGAAAGTGACTCTAACAAGCTCAAAACTTGAGTCACAAAAGAAGAAGGATACTTCAAAACTTCATATTTCAAGCCTTCAAAGTTTTGATTTCAGTTTTCTACAAGTTTTTGTCCATGTGAAACTGTCTTTATGCCTTGGATCCACAGCAAACTAGACTGTCTAATCCTATTTTGACTATTTTTAAATTTTTGTTGTAGAATGTAGAGAAGAAATCTGCTGGACAGTTTAATCCCAGCAGATATTAGATTAGGTAGAGAAAAATATGACACCAACAGTCTAATCTGGTCTCATGGAGTGATAAGGGTAGATTTGGAATAGGTTTATTTTCTGTTTATAAAAATAAATGATGTAAAAGGTCTGCTAGTTCAAATGCACCCTAAAAGAAGAAAAAATGCTAGGATTATAGGATGGGTAGGTAGATTGTTGGGATAATTTTTCTACTAATTGATGCCTTCACAATCGTGGCAGCTGAAAACCAAAGAAGAAAGGTGGCTCAAGCAGCAGGCGTCTGGCCTACTCCAAAGATCATTTATGAATCCTTGACTCCTTCAAGAAGAAGCCATCCCCATGTGCAGCCACTGCTAGCCCCTTATAAATTCCTTGACATGCAAGCAAGGGGGCTAATTAGTTTTATGATCCTTCAAGGAATGCATTTCCCTTGAAAACACATCATCCTTGAAGCCTTTTCATGTTCCCTGCCCTTTGAATTTTCCCCTCTACTGTTCTTAAGTAAATAAGCCTCACTGATGATAAAAAATTGTGCTCCAAAAGGCCTTTATTTGCCCCTTGTATCCCTGCAGATTGTCCCATTTCACCCCTTTTTTCCTCTTTTTGAAGCCCCCTTTCCATCCCAAAATTTCTCCCTTAGTCCTCCTAAATCTCCCCAAAATCCCCTTTGAATTCTGCCCTTACTCTTTGTTTGGCCAATTTCCCCTTTTTTTCTCTTTATCGTTCCTCTTCCTAACCCCAAATATTGCATTAAAAGGGGTAAAAACCCACTTTTTAACTTTATAATAGGGCCTAGCCCCTTTTCTGCCAGTCCCTAACCACTTCCCCACGTGATCCGCACCCAGGACCAAGCGTTTAAGTCCCGGGTGCTCATCGCAATCGGAGCTGTCGAGCGGGCGTTTTCCTTTGTAACATTGAAAAATTCCGATGCGATTGGGTTTTGTTATCAAATACCCGCGATATTTTATATACCGTCGATCCGCTATCCCGATCCGATGGTTGAGCGCCAATCACACTCCCCGCCCCGATCACAATCGTAGGTCTCGCCGTGCCACCCCTCTGATCTTTGCGATAGCGATCCCCGACCAAATCACAGCCGTCCATCTCCTCTCGTTAATCCAATGGCCCGACGCTAATCGCTCCGTCGCAATCGCAATGCCCGATCACTCCCACTCTCCTCCCTATGTGATCGCGATCTTTCGATCCCACCCTAGCAATTGATTCCCCTTGTTGATCCAACGACCATCGCTCTCCCTTTCCAATCACAATCACGTTTTTTAATCGCAGTCACCTTCCGTCCTTTACGATTGCGATTACCCCAATCTAATCCCGACTGTCCGTTTAAAACACGATCTAACGGCCATCACACTTCCTGCCCCATCGCAATCGGAACTTTTGTAATGTGTCACACTTGTTCCACTCGATTGCGATTCCCCGATCCAATCTCATCCGTCCATTGATCCAAGATTGACGGTCCATGCCGGGTCCCACCTTGTTCGATCATTTCCATTGCATTTCATTGTATTTCTATGCATTCCACCCATTTTTCATAAGTCGTCCTGATATTAAACCTCCACTGTCGATCTACACCTCCAAACCATGATCGAACGATCCACGCGCGTTTTCCACCAAAACCCTATTATTCGATGTTTTCACGAGTTTACTGCATTATTCATCAGTGTTTTACTACCGCCATGCTATAATTTCCTCTACCCTCCGTAGCCACCTCCCTATGCATGGATTTCATGACTGAGTTTCGTGTTTTGCAGGGTTATTAGGTGGTAAAGGCCGCCATGATTCAGTCTCTGTTGCAGTGACAGAGAAACTTAGGAAAGGACCACTTTCAAGAACTGAAATTATGGACAAGGGCCTAGGAAGGTATGCCGATAAGACTTTCATTAAAGGAGCAGGGTGAAACCCTGTTAAAACTTCCCTAGAGCCATTAAAGCACCGTAATGGAAGATTTTGAGCCTTAATCCAAGTATTTCAAAGCAGTGTACCAGATCAAAGACATCATAGATCTCTCAGAAGGCCCAGTGCACAGAAAACTATACTATCAGGGCTTCACATCAGCAGATTGCTCTAAAGGACAAAGCGCCCATATTGTTCCCTTATTTACCGTGTTCCTCAAAATATTTTCACCTTGGTAGAACAGTCCTATGCTACCAGAGAATTTGTTATGTAGAATGGCAGACCTCAAGCTATTTTTTTTTAATTCACCAAAAGTACTACAGAGTACTACAGCCAGAGTACATCAGGGGCATACTTAGAGTAAATGGAAACATGAAGAAGATCATTCTTTCATCTAAGGCATGCCAGAGATAAATGCACAGAGTTTAAAACTGAAAGGGCTTTGGCCTTCTTTCTGTTCTGAGTTTAATGCTGCATTTAGTTCCACCTACCTCCTCTGCTCATCTTTCTGCTATAAAACTCATGAAGAAATTCATTGTAAAGGTTGTTGATCAGCTATCAGAGAATTGCAAGCAGTTTCTTTTGAGACATGTTCTCTGTGTAAAGTTGTAAGATAGGCTGAGGAAGATGTTTTCAGACTGAATACCAAGCCATTGGTAATGTTGTACCTGACTGGTGTTGTTTTTCTAATATGACAAGCACATTTCTTTGGATCCTGATTTAAAGCAGCTACTGATGTTTTTTTATCTCTGTGTTTATTTCATTTCATTACATTTCTACTGGCTTGCATCAGAAACTTCGCATAGGATTTACCCTTGTTAGGTACCCTATGTTTCTGCTCTCCTTTCCTTTAATTTTTTTTTGCTAATGTGTTATCTAAGGTTTGATCTCAATTGATTTAACCAGTGTAGTGGTTCCATATGCTGCTAGCTGATGTATGAATTAATGAAATCTGATTTTAGATGTTCTTTTTAGGATTTAATTGAATGAATTGGGAACACTGGGAGGTCTAGAACTTGTCTCTATCTCACTAGGATCCTTTTCAATTAATTTAGCCTTTCTAAGATCCCTCAAGCTGGAGGCCGAAGCATTGAGAGTTCAAATTCTCTCTCTGATCTCAGGTTTTCAACTTTGTGTTCTGAATCTTTAATGTTTCCTTGCTCTCACCTTCCCTCTTGCCTATCCTACCACACTATCATCTTTATTAAGAACAAAATGGAAGATACATAGGTAAGAAATACCAAAGAAAAATCCTCTAGGTTCAGTATTTAGAAGGAAAAATAAATATTCATCGAGGCGAAACGAAGCTTCATGGATGTCGAAGCTTCAAAATCACGTGTGAAACCAAAGCTAATTCCAAAGAAGGACCACGCTAAAGTATCTACTTTGATGAAATAATTAGATCCAAGTATTTTAAGATTGTCCTTATAGAATTGCATGAAGTCGTTGAGGAATCAGAGAATTGTTAAAGGACTCCAGGAGTCGATAGACTCTTGCCTTCAATGTGGAGTGAACAATTTACATCGATGTGAGAAGACAATGGGGAAGGAAATGAGACTAACTGTACAGATCAAGGAATATGATATGGATCAGGTGATCCTAGATTTAGGATATGATGCCAATGTGTTACCTAAGAAAAATTGGGAATTAACTGGAAGACCAAAGTTGAATTGGTCATCAATCCAGTTGATTTTTGCCAACCAAAAGAAGGTCCTCCCTATGGGAAGGTTACCTGGCACTGTAGTAGATATTGAAGGAGTGTGTGCTGTTGTAGACTTTGAGGTGATTGAAATTGTAGATGATAGCAACGCCTATCTGGAACTGCTTGGATTATATTAGGCTTTCAATATTGTGGCGATAATCAATTTTTGGAAGAAAAAAATGGTATTCGAAAAAGACAATACGAGGGTCATTGTTCCTCTAGACCCATCAAAAGGTGTGCACTATACAGAGCTTATTCGGGATGAGTATTGTGATACAGACATCGACAACATTTATCAGATAATAGATAAGGAGGAAGATTGGATTAACCCCGCTGCGGAAGGTAAGATAGGATGGGAACAAGATAATTCATTTATTTTATATTATGAGGAAGAACTGGAAAATTGGAAGAACATGTTACATGAAGTATCTACAAGATGATATGCCAAAATCACAAGATCACTTCGCTGCGTAGCTTCGTGTTAAAGTTTGCAACAAGAAATAATGAAATTGGCATCTGAAAACAACATCCATGATCCTAGTGAAAATTAAGCACCTACACTAGGGTGGGCCCCACACAGGCTATTATTAGGTGTATGTCTATTTATAGATGTATGTGCATATATTTTTGTAGATGCATGTCTATTTATAGATGCATGTCCATTTTTATTATCCCTTAATATTAGATGGAAAATAAACTATAATCTATTCTCAATTAGGACTTGGAAATATTTAACTGAAGTGGAAAATCAGTTAGCTAAGTGAATTTCGAGTTAAGAGGTTGGTTGGTGGGACATGAAGGTTGACTTTAGTTGTAACTGAGTGATTCTAGTTGTAACAGAGTTGGAAGTGCAATGGTGCATGAGTTGGTGCAAGTTGTAAATCATTTTAACTCAGTTAAGTGAGTTAAAGTCATTTGTGCTAGTTGTAACTACAGATACACTAGTGAGAGATCAAGTGAATTAAATATTAGTTAATTCACATGTAGTGATCTCACATGCAACTAAAATTTTTAATATTATTAACTGCATGCATGTCAGTTCCAATGGAGACCCAGTTGAGATGTAGGTGAAAGGGATAGATTGACTATTAGTTGTAGGAATATGGGTTGCACACATGCAACCAAACACCCATTGGATGTTCCAATGATATTTTCACAGTCAAGGTAGGAAAAGTATCCATTATTCAGGGTTATTTACCATCAAGGATTGTGCAGTGGAGGTAGGTTTTCTGGAGATAGTATATTAAGCAAGGGATTTGCTAATTTTTATATGATAGTGTGAGACAATTAGCTGATGTATTGAGAGTTCTTATGATTGGAGTTTTGTATGTAATTGTTTCATGATCCATGATATAATATAAAATAGAAGATATTGGGGTTTTTAGCTGTAATATTTCCCTAGGAAATTATTTGTGTTGTGTGTGATTGATCTTTCTTCATGATATTGTAATTGGCGTTTGTGTTTTTCATTCCGCAAATATTTGTAGAAGCAATTAAATATTTAACTTTATAATATTTTTATATCAGGTGAATCCAAGATATACATGCATATTGTATAATTTATACATGGTATTAGAGCACAAGAAATCGCAGAAGTGAAGCAGGACCTGAGTTTGTGATTGGATAGAATTCGAATTTGCAAAAAGAATTTCTTGGTGCTAGAACTGATTCAAGATCAAAATGGATTTCAATGACTTGAGGTTAGAGTATGCACTCGAGGGAATATTGAGCTACATTGATTGGAAGGACATGATGGAGGCAGTACTCGAAGACAGTGGCTTGAAGGAATTCATTGAAAAATATGTTCCTAATCCAGATGCTGCAGATGCTACCAATCTTGATGCATGGAAAAATAAAGTGGAAAAGGCAAGGAGGATCCTGTTGAAGGGGGTACGATGACACATTGTCTCAAGCCTCCATTGGAAATTCACACCATATTCTATGTGGAAGGCTTTGACGGATCTATTCCAAAGCAACAACAACCATATGAAATTAGTGCTCAAATATAAACTCAGGAAGATCAAGATAAAAAAGAACGACACTATTCCGGTATGCTTAACAAAGTTTGTCCAATGTCGAGATGAAATTGGGAGTGTAGGAATAATTGTCACTGATGATGATTTGGTGAGTTTGGCTCTCCTAGGACTTCCTAAGAGTTGTCACAGTTATGAATAATCTGTTAACGAACGAGAAAAATTGTCGGATTGGGAACAACTGTGGTCGGATCTAGTGCAGGAGGAGTTTGGGTAGAACACTAGAGATGGCTCTTCAAAGCATGATGATGAAGAGGATTGTGCTTTGGCTTCCAAGGCGAAGAAGGGGAAGAGGAATAAATTCCATTCTAAATCTGAGGCCGGTGAAGATGGCAAGGAGCACAACATGTCCAAAGTGAAGTGTTTTCACTATCACGAGAATGGACATATTGCCACAAACTATCCAGAAAAGAAGAAGAAAAAGAAGTTTTTTTGAGCTACAGCTGGTGCGGCCCTTGCCTCGCAATTTGTGCTTGACTTCTCATTGATCGCATGCATGGTGTCAAGTGCATTGGGATCAAGGTGGTACTTGGATAGTGGTGCTTCCTTTCACATGATGGGAGATAAGAAAATTTTCAGTAACTTGGAGGAGAAAGATCTCCAGTTGCATATTGAAATGGGTGACGATGGGTAGTACAATGCTACCAAGACTGATACCATTACCTTTCAGAGGGCATCAGGTAAAATCTTTCAATTAAAAAATGTAATGCATGTACCAGGTTTTAAGAAAAATTTAGTCTCAGTTGCAATGTTAGAGGATAGAGGCTATGATGTTGTTTTCAGTGAAGGAAAAGTTTTCCTGCGACACAAAGAAATAGGGCAAGCCAAGAAGATTGGGATTCGAGTTAAGAATCTCTATATATTTGATGTATATGTGATTTCTACAAAGCTTCCTACCATTGGGAAGTGTGAGAAAGTCATGTAATTGACCCTTGAGAGGGAGCTGGATTTGCATGCAGGTAAGAGTGGACCTCAAGATGTGGAGCAGCCACATGTGGAGGATCATGGAGTGGGAGAAACCACTCACGCAGAGAAATTTTGAGCTAGATGGGCAGAGGGAGTGAATTTAGCTATACCACCAGGTGAGAGGTGGGGCGACATGCATGAATAATCCCAAGAAGAAATTTTGGGAAGGATTCATTGAGATGGTGTGGATGTCATGAATCGAACCTGGCTACGAGGAGCCCACAAAACAGCAGTAGCAGGATCAGTTAGATTGATGCACTCATATTTCACGAGGACATGAAATCAAAGTGACAGTGTCGGATACTGGAGTGCAGATCAGAGTTGGCAGCAAGTGTAGAGTGCATGGATGCAGGTGTCAGCAGTGCAGAGGATCCAGTAGACATGTGCAATAGCTAGCAGCAAGTCAGAAGAATTTGATGACAGATGCATTATACTGATTCAGTTGTTTGGAGGCTATTCAGTTTTGGAAGTGTTGCATGCAAAGGTTGCATGTGTGATAAACACTAATCAAGTGTTGCATGTGCGAGAAACACTAGAGAAGTGTTGCATGCATGGAGTTGCATGTTGCATGCAAGGGTTGCATGTGGCATTCATGGAGTTTCATGTTGCATGTAAGGAAATTCCTTACTTGTTGAGAGGGAGTGTTGAATTTTGCAACAAGAAACAGTGAAATCAACATCCAGAAACAACATCCACGATCCTAGTGAAAATTAAGCACCTACACTAGGGTGGGGCCCACATATGCGATTTTTAGGTGTATGTCTATTTATATATGCATGTGCATATATATTTATAGATTCATGTCCATTTTTATTATCCCTTAATATTAGATGGAAAATGAGGACTTGGAAATAGTTAACTAAAGTGGCAAATCAATTAGCTAAGTGAATTTCGAGTTAAGAGGTTGGTTGGTGGGACATGCAGGTTGAATTTAGTTGTAACTGAGTGATTCTAGTTGTAACAGAGTTGGAAGTGCAGTGGAGCATGAGTTGTTGCAAGTTGTAAATCAGTTGTACTAGTTTTAACTATAGATACACTAGTGAGAGATCAAGTGAATTAAATATTAATTAATTCACATGTAGTGATCTCACATGCAATTGATGTTTTTACTATCATTAACTGCATGCATGTGAGTTCCAGTGGATACCCAGTTTAGATGTAGGTGAAAGGGACATATTGACTATCAGTTGTAGGAATATGGCTGCACACATGCAACCAAACACCCATTGGATGTGACAATGATATTTGCACAGTTAAGGTAGGCAAAGTATCCATTATTTAGGGTTATTTACCACCAAGGATTGCGCAGTGGAGGTAGGCTATCTGGAGACAATAATTTGAGCAAGGGATTTGTCAATTTTTGTATTACAGTGTTATACAATTAGCTAATGTACTAAGAGCTCTTATGATTGGAGTTTTTAATGTAATTGTTTCAAGATACATTATATAATATACAATAGAAGATAGTGGGGTTTTAGCTGTAAGCTTTCCTAGAGAATTATTTGTGTTGTGCATGATTAATCTTTCTTCATGATATTGTAATTGGCGATTTTGTTTTTAATTCCACAAAGATTTGTAGAAGCGATTCGGTATTTAAATTTAGCATATTTTTATATCTGGTGAATCCAAGATATACATGCATATTGTATAATTTATACACTTCGGAGGTATGTATTTTTCCTTATTATGATGGGATAGGAGATGTAAGCATTTTTCTTGATGAATATGAAAGAAAATTACCATAATAACATAGGTTGCAAGATTTGGATGTATCCCTGAGATCTACACCTACAAGATAGTGGTGTACTCATAAGAGGAATATAGGATGTTGGGAAGAGTATCGAAGGCTAATGTGGGTTAGATTCAGGCCAGTAGACACATAATTAAAAGTAAGATATGATGGTAAGTGTTGGGATCTTGTGATTTAGAAGATTGGCATACTAAATGACAAGGCAACTTATAAACCAGTCTTTAGAGCTCTAGGATCTAGCCCTCCTAGTCTCAGATAGGGATCTCTCAATATGTTTTCAAAGATATGACTTGTTTGCTTGAAAAAGGTTGATTTTAGGCTAGTTATTAGGCATGAGTTTGTTTGATTGTTTTGTGGGACATGATGATCTAGGTAGCATAGATAGAAAAGGGGAAATCTCTAAGTCATTGGGCAATGGAGTCAAGTAGAAGTTTGTAACAAGTTTGTAGATGAATTAGGGGTATCAAAGGGCAAATCTAACTTGGCTATTGGATCTACAAAGTTTTCAGGTGAAATGAAATGAACATTAAGGGTTTAGAATGAAAAGTAGAACTAAGGGCAGTTAAGAATCCTTAATTATATGTACTTTTCAACAAAGGGACTTAAAGCATCATTTGAACATGAAGAAGTATTTTATAGATAGGGCTAACCATGAATTCTACAAATCACACTTCAGTAAAAAAAAATTTCAAGTCAAACTTTCAAAATGAAATCTAAGAGTCGAGTAACGCTCTATTTCATCAAATATTTCACTTTCAAGGATAAGAAAACATTCAAGATTCACAAATAACTACACTCATAGAAGAGGGAACTCCTAAAAATCTGTGATTACAGCTATAAAGACCTTCAAAACAATTATTTGAGCAAGTACAAAGGGTATGATCAAAACAGACCTCTTTGGCAGACTTTGGACAATGGTACTTTAAAGGGAGACTTCAAAAACAGTTTTTAAGTAACAACAAGCAAGTTTGGAAAACCATAAATCATTATTGAGGCCATTGTATTGAACTATTTAGGAAATAAACAAGCATAAGGGTTGAAAATTAGTCAAACTAATTAATGAAACCTTCAGCAGATGAAAACATAAAGACAGTGAAGAGTAAACAGGTCTAAGGTGCTTCTAGGAGACATTTCTTAGCCTAAACTTTTTACTCTAATGTAAGCAAGAAAATAATGAAAACATAATGGAAAACAAGAAAACATTAACAATTTAGAATACTTCACCAATAGCTAAGCTCAGGGATCCAATGACAGAGCTTTCTCCATCCACAACCAGGTCAAAACATCCACAGGTTCCAGAGCATCAAATTTCTTTCAACTTTAGCAGAGCTATGTATTACTATAAAAGAGTCATCAAATGACCCCACATATAATGAGTTCAAATGCAGTATTTATGCTGCAAATGAGGAGGTGGAACTATCTAGGGTTCAAAATTTTATTAATGACATAGTAAATGCACTCCTAGCATTAAAAACCATGCAAGGCATAAGGTAGGAATGTCTCTAAACTACTTCTCTATGTAGTAAATCTGTCTTTACTTCCCGAGGATAAAATAGCTGAAAAGATTGACTTTGAGGCCTTTTTTTGTCTTTATATTAACTACTCTGACAGTTTATAATATTTTCTTTAGTGTAATAACTTTTTATTTGTATTTTGAGGTATAAAGTAAGTGAAAGGTATCACTTTTGATTTATCAAGTGAATAACTGCCCCTTTGATGTATCTGAGGCTGTCTTTAAGCTTATTTTTCCTTGACTTTATCATAAAACTATGTTTTAAGGCCTTTTAGCCTTGATTTTCTTTTAATTAATCTTCTTTGTTGTCTTTTGCTTTATCACTTCTTAAATCACTTGTTCTATTCCTTTATCTCCTTCTGGGCCTTTTAAACTTCTTTCACCTGTCTTTAACTGTGTTTTTCTTCCTTAATATGCCAATTAAACCTTTAACCCTCTGTCTGCCTTTACCATCATCTTTATGTCTTTGAAACCTTTCAGATTCTTTTGATCTTTCATTCATCTATCCTTTAAGCCTTTAATCTCTGTTTCTTTGGCCTTTAACCTCTCATTTATCCCCTTTTTAGTTAAGCTTTAAACTCTGTCTTTTCCTTTCTTCTTACTTTACTGATTCTTCTTTGCTTTGTTGTGTGCAGGGTTTCTTTTGGTGCGCTGAGGGTTTGATAACCTGTCGAGGGTTTGAACCTTTTATATAACCCCTTTAGCTCTTTAATGTAGTTTAAATTCCTTATGGATCATCATCCTTTGGCCTCTGCTATTGAGAAATAGTTGTGGGAGGGCCTTTTAATATATATGCCACCATAGAACCTACATCTAAAACATAAAAATATTAACAAAACCTGCTTTTTTGGATGAAAAATTATTTCAGAGGCGTGAGGAGTGTGCACAGAGGGAGGGAAAAGAACAAGGAGGAGTTTCCATGGAAAAAACCACGAAAACCAGGTTAAAATTTAATTTGGCGTGAAAATGGGAAAAAGTGGTTTTGCGAAAACTGCCGGTGGTTTTCGTGCGACACTTAGGCGGTAAACAATTTTGCATGTATCGAACATGATGCAATCAGAAAGCGACGTGTGGCTTCTGTAAAACCAACGGTTTTGCGTAAATTTTGGTGTTTAAACCCCGACTGCAAAATTTGTGCGAAACACGGTGTGAACCGTTGGATCTGGTGGCGTAGATCCAATGGTGGGGGAGGAGCACAATGGAGAGAGGTGCACGGGCAAATAAAATAGTGGAAGCTAGGTGTCAATAGGGGATTGGAGGGGTGGTTGGGTAGTGGGTGGTAGGCCCCGGAGTATGACGTCAACTGCTTTGTCATGGAGCGGAAAGGTCATTGGATCATCGGGTTAAATGGGAACCGTTAGATCCATAAGATCTACGGTGTAGATTGATTTGCGGGGATGAATAGGTTTGATGATCGGGGGGAAAGACTAAATGGGAGAGGGGATAAGAGCTGTCAAATCATGGGTGATCGACGATGGAGATCGATTGAGGAATACATAGCGCGGGGAAAAGAAAAAACGAAGGGGGCTTAAGAATAGGCTGGGGCATGGTCCCATAAAAGGTAAGGAGATCGAGAGCGAAAGAAAAGGGGCCAAGGGCTAGCACAGAAAGTTTAAGCGCTTGGTTGGGGGGGGGGGGGGTGAGATTATATGAATAGAAAGGGTCGGAAAATTTTAAGCCCTCGGGGGCCTAAACCCTTATTAGTAAAAATACTGTTTTTTAGGAAAATAATGGGTTTTTAGGCCAATTTAGAAGTTCTGATAGGGTAAGATAAGCATTTTAAAACCAAATAAAAGGGTTCTATCAGTTTTTAAAAAGGGTTTTTTAAGAGGAAATGAAGGTTAAATGAGAAGAGAAAAGAGGGGATTTTCAGAGGAAATGGAGTTTTTATGAAAGAAAGAGGTCCTTTTGAAAGGGAAAATGACAGTTGGGATAGGAGTAAATGAGTGAAATTTTATGAGAAAACGGATAACTTAGGAATAATGAACATAGTGAGATTTCCAAAATTTAGAAATTTTCATGAAAAGTGTGTTTTGGAAATTCTTGAACTAATCTAGCCATCATTAGATATGAGATAATGTATAGATGGCTAACAGTAAGGTTGACCCTCAGACACATATTCATCGTTGCACTTCATCTTGGAAATAAGTTCCAAAACAGGAGTGGGTACATGGGTTTATCCACACACTAGAAATGATTCCTATGAATTGGTATCTTGAGACAAAATTGTGACATGGAACTGCAAATTGGACAGATTTGGTTGAAGGGTTTATATTAACATTATGTTTTGAATATGATTTTCCATTCATATATTCATATCTTCCGAAATTCATAGAAAAGGGTTTTGAGAACACAACTTCGCTAACATGGAAGCAACCAAATTGGACCACGCAGCTGGAACAAGCATTGGAGTGTTATAATGTGACTGCAGAAGAAAATGATGAGGAAACAATGTGCACACAACAGAACAATATTTTATTTTTACTCATGGAAATGGACTTGTGCATGGTGGTGAACTAGCATCCCAAGCTCTCACCAATTTGTTTCAACCAATATCGAAAAATATCATATTTCAAGGTGGAATTTCACAAGATATACCTAAATTCTCAAAAGGACTCGATGGAAACATGGAATCGCCGAAGATGACCTTCTTGAGATAATACAACATTGGCTGGCAGAGTGGATGACTCTGACCATCGAAGACAATGAAGCAAAAGAGGACGAAATTGTGTTGCATGTGAGCACAGGTGGAAAGGGAAAAGTTAAAGGAATAGAAGAGACAAGGGCAAAGCATAATCAGGGTACCCATGACCCTCTCAATGACATAGAGCCAATAATTGACTCGCCATTCATCATAAAAAAAGGACACCTGTAGCAACTATGGAAAGCACAAGGAAGAAGGAGAAGGTGGAAAAGTCCAAGGGCGCAATCCCACTTGTCCTTACTGAGGGAGACATCGACGAAATTGGAGAAAAAGTCTAGGAGGTGATAACAAAGGCATGGGAAAATTTTGATGATCGCTACAGAACACTGCTGATAGATGTTCAACAAGGCATTGGAGAGTTAAAAGTACTAGTGCAAACAACTAGACAACCTGAATAGATGGGTTAGTTAGTACTTATAGAGATGTGGATAGAAAAGACAATTGGACTAAGGAGTATCAAGATACCAGTTGGAGCATTACATTTCAAATCCCCTAAAGATAAAGAGTGATAAAAAGGGTGGGTTCGTGTCAATATGAACATCGTTGCACTACCAAGTCATATATTGCACGATTTCCATGAAGGTATAACAACTGAACTGAAGGAGAGAGAAAAATGCACTTCGTTGTTAAGCATTCAGGTGGAGAAGGAAAGATCATCATTGAATAAGGAGCTCAAACATGTGATCAAAGAAAAGGATGAATCATGAAAACAATAGAAGAAGCTAGAGGATTCCATCTCAAAAACTTGTAGTGAAGTTCTGAACGTAAAGATCCACCAAGAAGAGGCACTGACAGAGAAGGTCATGAAGCTCGTGTTGTAGGGTAAATTGCATGGGTGGTAGTGGATTTAAATTCCCTCTTGGGCCTTCCCAGGACCTAAGGTAGACTGTCAGATCAGCTGCAACCGTCATAGAGAAAACATACACATGTTCATGCTAACTATTTATTGACAAATTAGATGAGAGAAGAGTTTCCTCAATGTGTTGTGCAGTCCTGCTCGAGATCCCAATGTAGTGAAGTGGAATACCACTGCACTAGCTCCAAGATCATATATTGCATGCAAACAAGAGAAGGGAGTAATCTTCACTATATATCAAACTTTAAAATAAAAATCTAAAATATAACTAAACACAAATAATTATGAATCTAAGCCACTTATCACATGTATCTTTAAGCAAATATATGTATTAATGCAACATCAAGACAACCAAGTGGACGGAAAAAAGGAAGTTATATATTATAAATAAGTGAAGGAGGATTACAACCATATTAGCTTTACAAAGCCTCCCTTGATCCTTCAATTCCATACTCTCTCTCTCTCTTCAACTCTTTGCTATGAAAATGCTTGAGCTACTAACTTTCAACGAATCATGCAAACACTATAGCCTCACACCAATGAGCAATCATTCCTCAATCCTTCAACCTTTGTCACTATGCCCAAGCCTCCAATTTATAGGAGTGGGGAGGTTTATCCTTGCCATTTCCTCCATTAGTTCGAATAGGGTAAAATCTAGGATGTTTCCTTGCTTGATTTCTTTTGTCGTCCTTGGATGACTTAGATGAGTTTTTCAATGTCCATTATGAAGACTGAACCGCAGGCTTCTATATTTTTTCACTGAATCCTTGAGAAAAATTCAGGATGTTAGTCAGTTAACTCAATATTTTCCCTTATAAATTCTTGAAACATGATTAACACTTCCCTTTAGGAAAAATAGTATGTTAACCTAGGCACAATGCTCTCTACAAGAGGCTAGGCAATGTTATAGCTCTTCTTGGCTATTTTTGGGGTGCGCTACCCTGGAAAATAGGTTTGTGACATAGTTATTTTTTTCAAAAAAAGTTTCCTTCTTCTCTGAGCTGATGAGGAGGTAATTTTCCTATATAAGAGATTCCCCCTAAAGTGTGAGGTCAGAGGCGAAGATGATGGCTGAAATGCTCTATAATTGAGAGAGAGAGAGAAGATTTTCAGGACTGGGGGAGACCTAAAACAAGAAAAATACATTAAAAATATAAGAACCTGCCCTAATTCGGGCATTCCCATGCTTAGTAACTATATCAGAGTGATTTATCAAGGAAGAGATATGACAGGTATGTCCATCGATAAGAAAAATGTGGAATTAGTGTCATAATAGGATCAATCTGACAAGCTGTCTCCAAAACCAATATACATAGCTTGGGAGAGGAAAAAAAGTTGAGTGATTTAAGCCTCTACCAAAGGTATTGGTCACCTCTTTCCTAAACTGCATATTTCTACACATGTGAACAAAGTAGTTGTAGTTGAACATGTGAGAAATCATCTAATTACCAGTCAATAATGAAAAATTTTAACTTACATGATGATGGCGATTTATAGGCATGATGGTCTACAATATGCATAATACAATCTAGCGAGTATGAAAAATGGTGTTGATGTCGAACACTCGTAGAATTATTCAACTGGGATCTAATGATGAGAACCCCCAATCAAACACAATGTAACATGCCACTCAGGTCTACAAGTTCCAAGGTTCTGATTTGTTTTTGGATCATCCCCCTATATAAGATGTTGAAGTCGATATGAAGATATTTGTCAAAGGTACGAAATAAGGTGTCCTACATAAGTTGACACGAAACAAGACAAGAATGATTTGTTTTGGAGATAGTGTAGAGAAATGGTGTGAATAGACGCAGGAAAATTTTTAGTCATATGATAGCTAGGTTGATACATGAATATGAGGATAGATGGATCCCTTGAACAATACAAAGCATGACATCCAGACTACCAGGAAGCTTAGACTCAGGAACACCAAAGGGTGCTAGGATACAAAGATGAAGGAACAATAGAGTATTAAGGCTAAACACATAGGATGGTAGGGTTCAACGAGAAGCTGACAAAGAGGAATTTTGCTAAGGGGGTGCCATGTTCAAGGGATTGATAAAGGTACTACTACCAAAAGATACTTCACAATATAAACAATGAGTCTTTGTTCTAACCAAATTTTCCCCATTTGTTTAAGTTTAACAAGTCTAGAAAGGTAAACTCGGTGGTCCTTTCATATTTAGAGAGTCTGAAAAGATTGTAAAGAGAACTCCAAAGGGTACCTTTGTCATGGTTGAAGACTGGGTGCGAAAAAGGGTTAATAGTATGCCTGACACAATTCCTTTTCCATAAGTTATTACATTGAGACCGAATAAAGTGATAAACCTATGTTCAATGGATGTCTACCTCATTTTGTTATGAGTATGAGGAGACAAATTAAACTTGATATTCTTCATGAAATTTAATGATTCAAACGAAGAAAAACTCAATATGAAAAATAAAAAAAACTCTAAAAGACAATGAGAAAGAAGCCAGGGGATATGACTATGTCTGAGAACCACCACTTGTTGGAGATGAAACCAAGTATCACAATGGAAAAATGTAATATTCCAAAATTGCAAGCAGAAATTGGAATATTAATTTTTTCTTATGTCATCTGGGAGATTAATAAAATGGGTAAAAGGCCCATGAGTAGGAATAAAATCCCTCATAGTGTGAAATGGATCAATGCAGTAGCTTAATTTTGCACCTTCCAGTGTGAAAAGGGGCAATTGCATGAGGACAAGGTCAAGTTTGACCAAGTCAATAGCGCTGCCTAAGAGGTGTAGCTTGCTTGAGAATACAACGCAGTTTGAGAGGGAGGAATATTATTTGTGTAAGAAACCATAATGTGTGGGGTCCGTGTCAAAGAGACATTCACTTGCATAAAAGGAGGAAGAGGCAACCATAGTGAGACATCTTTTGAGCATTTGATCATTTGTCTGATTAGACTATTTACAGCCTCCGGTTGTTCAGCTGAGTTAAAGTGCTGCTTTTCACGAGGGATTCCTCTTTAGGATTTCCTCTCCTTCTTGAGAGGCCTCTTGAAGGATTGCACTTCATTTTCTCCACATCTTGGCTCAAGGCCAAAGCCACTTCTTCAGTCACTGCATTATTTTTGTTGAAGTATAACGTAGTGTTGCTGGGTGTTGCAGTGGAGGGGTTCCACAACACCATTCCTTGTCTCATATTTTAGAGGAAGGAAATTATAATCCTCGGGAAGATTATTAAGGAAGTTTTCTGAGTTGATTTTCATATCTTTGCATCAAGGCCAAGCATCTTCCATCATAGACAGCGCAATCCATTCTCCATACTGCGTTATTTCAGTGCATACTTGCAGTGAGGGTTTGCACCAGCTTATTGGAGGGCAAGATCTTCAGTGTCGGGATTAGCCTTGCACTTGAGAGATCCATTGGAGGAGGTTTGATTCATATTGTACATCTTATTCAGCCATCTCCATATTATTTCAGTTTGAGTTGCAGCTGCTGCCCAACAATTTTGACATTTCTGCAGAATTGCCAATTGTACATGTATTGTAGCCAATCCTTCTAAGGATAGTGTATTATTGTTGTATTAGTGTTTTCAGGAGTTGAGAGCTTGCTCCCCCTCATTTATTGAGCTGATATTTTCATATCATTACATTTTCATTTTGTATGTTGTAGTGTCTCCATATAAACAACACAGTCATAGCTAGGGCATATTTACGTAGTAGTGTTTTGACACATTTGATGTATATGTCTTATTAAGGCTTTCATGGCCTAGCTTGAGTGAGTGATTCCTCAAAGCATTGTACTCTCTTGCTGATATATCATACATTGATCAGCTATTTTAATCTTCATGTGTCATGGCTCATTAAAATAGCGTTGTGTATTCAATCCTTGTTCAAGTATTGTTGCAGTCCCCTTATCAGGCAATTTTTGAGGACATCTAAGTGTGGGAGATCTGTCTAACCCACTTAGAAGGATTTATTTGGAACCTCCTCTTGGATTCATCACTTAGACATACTTTTCTAAGGGATCCAAGTCTTGGTTTCAAATCTTGTAGTAGCCATTACTGGAAAATGCGTTTTCCAGTCATGCCATGCTAGCAGTTCCATATTTGGGATATTACAGTGGTATCAGAGCAACTTTCTTGGCTCAGCCTGTAAGTCTCAGCCCAAGAAGATCAGAAGATTGAAGAGGATGGGTTTTATCTCATCATATTTCATATCCATGAAGAACTCCCCAAGGAGGATAAGAAAAAAGAAGAGAAAGGACCCTGCACTTCCTATTCTCATCAAGAAGGAGACAAAGAGATAAGCAGGAGAAAGACTCCATGTCCCAGAGGAGAAAATTGGGATAAGCTTACAAATATTCTTCCTAATTCTATACATAATATTCATGAGGATTTAAATAAGATCCGGAGGGAGATGTATGAAGAATCTCCAAGAGGTTTTGATTCAAAAGAAAAATCTATATTATTACATGAGGAGTGTGAGCAAGCAGCTACACATCCTAATGCACAGTGCAGTCACATGCCCAACATTGCCAGAAGGGAGATGAAAATAGGAGAAGAGGTTTCTAGGAGGAAAACCCTTAGTGATTTCTCGAAATGGTATTGTTACAGGTCAAAATACCTCCTCATCGGCTCAGAGGAGAAGACAAATATGGAAGGAATACAAAGACCTAAATTAAACCTATTTCTGCCAAGGTAACGCCTTTCTATAACAAAGCAGGAGCGTTATAACGCATAGGACCAGTAAATGTGCCGCATTAGTGGCTAGGGCAACACTCTGTTTACAATAGAGGGTAGCGTTACCCATGTTTTGAGTTTGAAATGGGAAAAACGCGCGGAAAATGATTTGAATCTCCGACTTTCCCTCACAAGAGAGTTAGTTCACAAAGGAAACTGCAAAGCACCAATTCCTTATTGGTCACTACCATAAAAGACTGAACTCCCAAGGAGGAAAAAACATAGATATTAAAGAAACATCTTAGTTTTTTCTATTCCAAACTAGTGGAAAGAGAAAGGCAACAATGGCTTTCTCCCTCTCCTATAAAAAGGAGCTGAAGGCTCTTAGTTGAAGGTCGAAGGATTGTTAATGTTCGGAATACTTGTGAAGTAGAGGATAGTGTTATAGTGTGAAGGCCAAGATTCAAAGAGGTTCCTAGAGAGCTTGTTGACTAAGACTTCACTACTTAAGAGATAGAGAGATTGGGAGGCTGAGGAGGGCTTGGTACGACCAACGGTTGTAATCCTCCTTCTTTCAATATCAATAGAACTGTATTTGTTTTTTCCATTCGATGCTTAATATTGTCATTATTGTTTGAATATTTACACGGCATGATATGAATGGCCCAGATGGGTATAATTTAGATGTTCATTATAAATTAGCTTAATTCATAGGATATATGTTGTGTTAGAAATTACACGGGTGCTTTGTTTGATTGCAGGACTAAGATTTGGAGCCAGTGAACAAAGACTCTTGCTTCGCTACCTAGTGTTATCCAAGAGACTCCGAGATCATCAAAGAGGTAATTTTATATCGCACTCCGTTAAGTTGTTTTAAGTTAATATGAACATGTATATGCCATCTTTGTGAACTGTACAACTAATCTTACTGTCTGCCTCAGGCACTGGAAAGCCCTGAGAGGGATATATGATAACCAAAAACCCAAGCATTTTACCCTATAGCAGAATTGGCGACTCTGCTGGGGAGTTTTCCCCATAGTTTCCAGACTATTTCTTTCCTCCTGTCTTCTCTCCTCTGTTCACAGATCCTTCCAACTAGTACGTATGCCCAATAAACATTTTAAAAGCTCGTAGAGTTCAATCCTGTTTCTGTTCGACCATCTGAAGAATTTTTCCCTGGATAAAGCTACACCTGTAGTTTCTCTAGTGCATTATAACACTGGCTCTGTTTAAAAATAGTGCATTAGTATCTGGATTAACGCTTACTTTACTCAGAGACAGTGCGTTACTCAGCCAAAACTTGTTGTTCACTGCCGTGATTGTGTTTTAGCTGTAGAATTTTTTGGCCATCAGTATATCTCCTTGACTGAATCCCTACGCTTGTTTACTAAACTGGAATTTCTGTTTGTTTGCTCTTGTTTGAAAAGTTAGTGTCAAAAGCATTTACTTTTTAGAGAAGATTTTTTTTTTTTTTTTTTAGTTTTTTCTAGATCTAGCTAAGTTAATTATGAAATTTTCAATTTATAGACTGTTAAGAAGAGGTAGATAGAAGTCTGAATATTTAAAGCTGAATTGAGTTATTTGAATGTTAGTGCATGGATGTTGAAAATAAACCTCTCCTTGTAGAAATACTCTTCATCGAATTGAATATTTAGAGCATGTTTTGCATGGTTTCTTGAGTCAGAGTCTCATTACATTTCATACGTCCACTCCCCCTCCGCAAGACTAATAATCAAGTACACTAAGAATCAAACGATAATAAAATCAATCAAATTTTTTTTGAGCTCACACAAACAGTAGTTCAGGCTAGGATCTTGGGTTAGGAGCAATGAGAAAATTACCCAAGATCTCAAAACTTGAAACTAGAGTCATTAACGTGCGAAATCCTACTGCACTCATATTATCAGGACCGTTCCTTTACTGGAGCTCAGCGCGAGACAACACTTGGGTGCACAAGAAGGTAGCCCACCTTCGACTGCATCCGGTGGGTGTGTTATATATTGGGGTTCCCTTCGGGGATGTCGAAACTAGATCGGGGATCTAGGTATTCTGCCCATATAGCACACTGTCCTTGACCGTGGACCCCCCTGATGATGTCTATGATTTGAGGTATCTCTAGTGGCCATACTTTTTAGGGACTTACACAAGGTGACTGGGACGGGCTGTTCTGGTACCTGAAATAGACGGACCCACTCTGTCTTCGGTGTTTAGGAGGGTACTCGTCTTCACGAGAGTGCTTACACCTATCGTCTGAGGTTCGGGCGAAGCTCTAGAGTGAGCGTAACTGTACTTTCAACCAACCCTCTCTGTATACTATTGTGATATTGGATTTCATCACCAGAAAAAGGTAGTACTCAGATAGGGCACCCTATTCTGGCTGCTTGCTGATTGATTTTAGAGAGTCCTTTTTTTTCTTTTTTTTAGGTGTGTGGTTACTGTCACTGAGAATTTATAATACATCACAACTTATTAAAATTTGTTAAAATTAAACAGGTCACCATGGCATCCCCCAACCCACGTCGTCTGTCTAGACGACAGCAAGGTCTACCTCCTCTAACTATTGAGGAAGAACTAAACCTTGGTGAACCCGTGCCTTCTATGGAAGAGCAGTCTCCGCTAACTAATATTGATTGTCACATAGCCTCATATCATCTGGAATTTCCGGAGGACCCTTTCACTGAAGGGGTTGTACCTCATTATAATCCTCTGCTCACTGATCCATTGGGGCTGTGATAATTCAGATTCCACCACGCCAGAATATGTCTTCGGCCGCACAAACATCCATTTCACCACCAGCATCCACTGGGTCGATGCCAATGGCAACCATCCTAGGTTCGCCACCATACTCCCCACCGGTGGTCAGTTCTATGCCATCACTGGGTAACCCCAGTAGTCAAAATATACCTACTCCCAACCCTACGGTCATCGCAACTGTCAGTAGCCTACCGAATCCTTCGGTATCTACTTCTACTGTGACCATGTTGGGACCCACGGTAGCTCCTCCCACGAATATGACTACTTCAATGCCTTTTAGCAACCCTTTTGGTTGGAACCCTCTGCTGAGTTCAAACCCCTTGGCTACTATACCAGGGGGCAGTGTTTCTAGCACGCAGGTAGCAGGGAAAATTTCTCTTCCCCTGCAATCCTTAGGACAAATGGGACAACCTATTGTCAATACTTTTCCCTTAAGTGGTTCAAATATAGGTGTAGGGTCTATGCCATTGCCAAACAATGCAAGTAGTAGCATGCCTCCAGGAAACTATATTGCATCCATTTGGACTAACCAACCCCAACCTCCATCTAGAATGGGAGGGCACTTTTATACTATGGGCAACCAACCATTCGCCCCGCAATACAATATGCCCTATGGACAGCAACAGTATGTCCCTACTCCTCCACCTATCGGAAGTTTTTATCAAAGTCCCACTTATCCTCCTAGTAACACATTGATGGGGGGACCCTATGGTCCAAGTAGTTGCCCATACTGCCTTGGTTAGATTCTGGAGCAAATCCACAATTGCCATTTTTGGCAGCTTTGGACATCCCCGATATCCATAAACTGACTAACGACCCCATCAATCACAACCCGCTTTGGACTCCTGTACCGCACAAGATTCCTTCTGACATCCCGAAGTTCGATGGGAAACAAGGGGACGACCCAGCCGCACACATCACTACCTTTCATCTATGGTCTATATCCAATTCCATGGTGGATGATAGTGTCCGGCTTCGACTCTTTCCCCGCACCCTTACAGGAAATGCGGCCAAGTGGTACATAGAATTGCCACGTGCCGCCATCAATACTTTTGGCACTTTAGCGACGGAGTTCCTAAAGAACTTTCAATTACCAATTAGAGTGGAAACCGGAACGGAATTTTTAACATCGTTGCACCAAGACACCGCCACCCACATCTCCGATCATATTCATGAATGGAGACGTAGGAGGACGCTAGTCAAATCACCAATCTCGGATCATCTCTTAGCCAATTGGTTTTGCAAGTCTCTTTTACCCCACATCTCTAAAGACATTGGCCTTTCTGGTGTGGTTGCTAAAGATAAATGTATTCTTCGTGCCCAGCATTTGGATTTAATCTATTCACAATCCGGCACGCTATACGATTTTCTCCCCCATGCCCCTGGTAACCCAAATCCTCCAGCCACTCAGAAAACCGGAGCACATGCCGATGGTCTCGTTGGCACAATCTCCGGTGTGGCCACAAAGCAGTCTCGGGGGCAAACCTCCCAGCCATCTTCGGCTGCCATCACCCCTCACCAAATGACTACTCTTCCTACCGCCGAGGTGAATTCTGTGCAAACCTCACAAAAACCTAGCGAGAAAAATAAGAAGAACAAGAAAAATATGTCTTCTTCAGAAGAGCAGTCGGATAATCAGAATAACCCTAATCAGAAAAACGCTGCCAAAAATGACAAAGGGAAGGATAAACCCATGAAATTTCCTTGCAAGAACTGTGTGGAGGACCACTTGACATACAAATGTCCTCGGCTGCAAGAATGCATTGATTTTATTGCCAACAAGGTTTTTGGGCGAACACCTGTCGTTCTTCATAATCCTTTCCCTAATCAGTAGCAGCAACATCAACACATGGTTGACAATCCGCCACAACCCCATCAATGGGGCAATGGTGGTTCGCATCCTTCCGGCGAAGGACCATCTGCCATGTATGGCATTGAGAGTGTTGAGCTTCAAACTCGAGCCAAGCTTTATGGAAATCCTACCATAGATGCTCAAGAACCTGGAAATAGTTCAAATCCACCACCGCCCAACGATTTATATATCGAATGGCCTACTACTGAACCCATGATTCGTCCCCCCAAAGGGACACTTCGACGCACGACTCATAACACCTCTGCACGTGCAGCCCAAAACTACAACATTGTAGAAGATTTGGCGCAAGCACTGTCAGCCATGTCTGCTCTCGAAGTATTACAGACTTGTCCAGCACAAAGGAAAGCCTTGCTTTCAGCCTTGGTGGAATAGACCCCCAAGATTCCATGCTAGCTATCTTTGATATGGAAAAGGCTAAACCTTACCTCTCACACCAACTCACATTCCAGGTGTAGGTTTTGTCGAAAGGGAGACCAATCCATCGCACTATCATAGATGAAGGTGCTTCGACCTGCGTTATGTCATAAGCTTGCTGGCTAAATTTAGGTTCTCCTACCCTCACCCCGCCATCGAATTCCCTCAAAGCTTTCGATGGCCACACGTTCCTCCCAAAAGGATACCTTGCTAGCTTTCCCATCACTTTGAGTGGGAAAATGGTAAACATGGACGTTGAAGTCGTAGAGCACCATCTAGACTATAATCTATTGCTTGGTCGCAGTTGGTCTTATGCCATGACTGCCATTGTGTCTTCGATCTTCCGACTCATCCTATTTCCATTGGATGGGAAAATAGTCACAGTGGATTAGCTATCCTTATGCACCCCTGATTATGCCACGTTACCAAGTAGCACTGTACCCCTAATAGGAGGCTTTCCTGACTCTTACATCAGCATCGGTACTAGTCTTCTGAAGGCATCTTCCCTACTAGGTTTTTTTCCTCTCCCGCCGCCACTGATCCTGTTGTGGAGGTAAATCCCCTCTGCGGACAGAGGCAATCCCTACTAGCCCAGACCAGGTCTAGCAACAATCGTTCACGCTATAGTACAGGTTTCTAATTTCAAATAAACCGACTAATGATGAAGGCTTACCTGGAATCCAACGCTGTTGCTTGTAGAAGAGATGGCGCTCCCGTTCCTTAGCTCTGGCAGATCACGATCCCCATGATCTCCATGAAGGACACCTGCACATGCGAGAAACAAAAAAAACGCAAGCGTAAAATCCAGTAGATGCAACTATATGTCAGCCAAAAAGGACATAACTCATCATCATAAATAACAACAAGAGTGGAGCCATAACCAATAGTCGTTCATTAATAATCAATCAAAGGAAAATTACAACCCTAGTTCTGACGCTGAATTCTCCTTCGGCGGCTCGCCAGCAGAACACGTCTCGAAAATCCTATCAAGGATGGGAAAAACCTCTCTCTTCAGATCTTGATGATAGTCTCCTTGCTTGAAATTGGTCTTAAGGGAATTATGGAGGCTCTTCCAGCATAAGGCTCTTGGAAATTTGGGAACTTGAAGACTAGCTTGCAATGGAGATGGGCAAGCTTTTATAGATGGAGGAAGGGGAGTTGGGATCCCTATAATCATGTGATTGGCCCTATCCTCAAGGAAGCTTCCATGAGAGGTGGCAAACCACTTCCTCTCTATGGAAATCCGTAGCCAAACCTCCCAACTCAAGATAAATATCATTTCCTGGATCAGTTAGGACGAAACTTCCTCCATTTATTTTTAAAAAAAAATCCTTAAATTGGCTGGTGCGAGTGCGACTCTAGGACAGAGTGCCAACTGGCGTAGTCTCTTTGAAGTATTTTCCCCATTGGCACGGGTACTGAACTGCCTGCTCGCGCCAATGCAAAAAGGGCCATTTTTAGGGTTTTTCACAAGGAGATGTCTTCAAGGCAATGAAAGCTCTTGTTCAGAAGGATGTCATGAAAGTGGTTTCAAGCCATGTCACTACTCACAGGTCACAAAATGAGCCCTCTAATGTGCGGGACGGGGATTGCAGGGACGGTGAAAAATTACTGTGTAACAGATCCCAAACACGGTTGCAATGATATCCACCACTTTGGATGGCTATATCGACCCATGGATCATTCCGGCACCTTCATACATTGATTCCTACGGAGATCATATGCCGCTCTCACCGGCCTAGTTGGCTTACCAAGCCATCCAAACCGCATCTGAACCCTCCACTGCTATGGTTTCGACCAACAGTACAAACCTCCCACCCATAACAGTTCTCTCTAAGGATCTCCTCAACGAAGTCTTGCCTACAGATGAAGCTATTCGAGAGATCATGTCTCTAGAAGAATGACCTTGGGGAGAGTTTCAACATCGCGCTTCGATGATTGACTCAAAGGTGATAAAAACTTAAATCCCATCCTTTGACCAAACTGAGATGGTTCCCTCTGCTTATACGACTATTCAAACTATCGATTCAGAAGGGAACAGGGGTAATATTTCTAAGACAATGCTCATTGATATCTCAGTCAAAACGGGTATCGTGGAAAATATTCAGATTGGAGCTGACTGCAATCCTGAGGAAATTGCGTGCTTCACATCCCTTTTCAAGGAATTCCGCGATGTATTTGCTTGGTCTTATGACGAAATTCTCAACATAGATCCTTCTATTGATGAGAAAGAGATCAAGAAATTTCGAGCGTTATTTTTACGATATTTTTCTTGCTCGTTAATCCGAAAAACCTCAAGTCTTCTTCTTCGGGCTCGTTAAACTTACACGAAGAAGCATAAAGCATTCTTTTTATGGTATTTTTCTTGCTCGTTAATCCGAAAAACCTCGAGTCCTCTTCTTCGGGCTCGTTAAACTTACACGAAGAAGCTTCGAGCATTCTTTTTATGGTATTTTTCTTGCTCGTTAATCCGAAAAACCTCGAGTTCCCTTCTTCGGACTCGTTAAACTTATATCGAGCGTTATTTTTATGGTATTTTTCTTGCTTGTTAATCCGAAAAACCTAGAGTTCTCTTCTTCAGAATCGTTAAAATCATGAAGAAAAACTGAGCATTCTTTTTAGGAACCTTTTTCTCGCTCATAAAACTGAAAAAACCCCGAGTTGACTTTATTGGACTCGTTAAACTACCACGACAGAGAGCAAGGAGCCATTCTTTTCCTCTTTTTCAAAAGCTCTTTAAACTGAAAAAGTAACCGAGTTTTCTCCGCGTGACTCGTTAAAATTTCACGGAGGGCACTGAGCTTTTCTTTGTTGGACTCGTTAAAATTTCACAAAGAGTATTGAGTTTACTTCGTCTCCTCGTACTCATAACAAAATGAGGTAGACGTCCATTGAACATATATTTCTCACTTTTCCGGCTTCAATGGACTAACTCACGGAAAATGAACTGTTTCGGGCTTACTATTAGCCCTTTGATGTGCCCGGTTATCAAGACATGACAAAGGTACCCCAATGGAGTCATCTTTTACGATATTTTTCAGACTCTCTAAACATGAAAAATTCACCGAGTTTTCTCGTCTGGACTCGTTAAACCTAATTAGACAGAGCGCAGAGTTGTCTTTTCAGACATTTTTCAGACTCTCTAAACATGAAAAATTCACCGAGTTTTCCCATCTGGACTCGTTAAACCTAATCAGAAGGGGCATGGAGTCATCTTTTACAATATTTTTCAGACTCTCTAAACATGAAAAATTCACCGAGTTTGCTCGTCTGGACTCGTTAAACCTAATCAGACGGAGCGCAGAGTTGTCTTTTCAGACATTGTTTAGGCTCTCTAAACATGAAAAATTCACCGATTTTTCCCATCTAGACTCGTTAAACCTAATCAGAAGGGGCACGGAGTTGTCTTTTATGATATTTTTCAGACTCTCTAAATATGAAAAAATCACCGAGTTTACTCGTCTGGACTCGTTAAACTTAATTAGACGGGGAAAAATTTGGACAAAATGGATACTACCTCTATTACATTTCAGAAAAGGTCGATTTGGTAGAAAAATTCTTGAACATGGCACTTCCCAGAAAACTCTTTCGCAGTTATCCGAACCCTACCATCTATGAGTATTAGCCTTCATTTCCCAGTGTCCCTGCACCGGTAAAATCCTAACACACTCTTTGGTGTTCATCAAGCTTCAGTTGCCTAGTACCCTGCTAGAGTGCCTTCTATTGTTCAAGCAAATATCGCTATCTACTGCTCCTGTTATCAACCAAACCGCTCATTATGCCATAAATTATTTGTCGTCTGACATCCCCATTTCCTCTTCATTATCTCAATCATAAACAAAATCAGTTGGTTTTCGTTTCGTGTTGACTGATGTAGGATGCCTCAGTGCCTACCTTTCAACATATCTCTTCCTATCGACTTCAACATCTTATCTAGGAAGTTGATCCAGAAACCCATCAGTACCCGGATACTTGCAGACATCAGTGGAAGGTAGTCTTGTGTTTGATCAGGGGTCTTCATCATTGGCTCCTGGTCGAATGATTCTACGAGTGTTCGACTTCAACTCATTTTTCACACTCGATAGATTGTACTGTGCATCTTAGGGACCATCATCATTATTGGTGGCTACCTTCGCGTCTGTTAACATTTTTCATCATCGACTGGTAATCAGACGATTTCTCACATGTTCGACGACAACTCCTTCTTTCACATGTTGAGAAATATGTAGTTTAAGTGAATCGATGGTCAAGACCTTGGGGCAAAGGCTACATCATTAAAGTTGTGTTTCCTTCCCCAAGTTGCGATATTGTTTATGGAGATAGCTTCTTTAGCCTGATCCGGTTATGACAGACACTTCCACATTGTGCTTATCGGTGGATAGATTCTTCATATCTCTATTCTAGAGAAATCATGTTGTTTAAGCTACTGAGCATGGGAATGCCCAACTCAAGGCAGATACTATATTTTCTGACATATGTTGTTGTTTCAGGTTTTCCTCAGTCTTTCAATCTCTTTATCTCTACACAAAGTATAAAGTATTTCGGCCATCGTCTTCGTCTCTGACCTCACACTTTAGGGGGCATCTGTTACAAGTCAAAATACCTCCTCATTAGCTCAGAGGAGAAGAAAAATATGGAAGGAATACAAAGACCTAAATTAAACCTATTTCTGCCAAGGTAACACCTTTCTATAACAAAGCAGGAGCGTTATAACGCATAGGACCAGTAAATGTGCTGCGTTAGTGGCTAGGGCAATGCTCTGTTTACACTAGAGGGTAGCGTTACCCGTGTTTTGAGTTTGAAATGGGAAAAACGCGTGGAAAATGATTGAATCTCTGATTTTCCCTCACAAGAGAGTCAGTTCACAAAGGAAACTGCAAAGCACCAATTCATTATTGGTCACTGCCATAAAATACTGAACTCCCAAGGAGGAAAAAGCATAGAGATTAAAGAAACATCTTAGTTTTTTCTATTCCAAACTAGTGGAAAGAGAAAGGCAACAATGGATTTCTCCCTCTCCTATAAAAAGGAGCTGAAGGCTCTTAGTTGAAGGTTGAAGGATTGTTAATGTTCCGAATACTTGTGAAGTAGAGGATAGTGTTATAGTGTGAAGGCCAAGATTCAAAGAGGTTCCTAGAGAGCTTTTTGACTAAGACCTCACTACTTAAGAGATATAGATATTGGAAGGCTGAGGAGGGCTTGGTACGACCGACGATTGTAATCCTCCTTCTTTCAATATCAATAGAACTGTATTTGTTTTTTCCATTCGATGCTTAATATTGTCATTATTGTTTGAATATTTACACGACATGATATGAATGGCTCAGATGGGTATAATTTATATGTTCATTATCTATTAGCTTAATCGATAGGATATATGTTGTGTTAGAAATTACACGGGTGCTTTGTTTGATTGTAGGACTAAGATTTGGAGCCGGTGAAGAAAGACTCTTGCTTCGCTGCCTAGTGTTCTCCAAGAGACTCCGAGATCATCAAAGAGGTAATTTTCTATCGCACTCTGTTAAGTTGTTTTAAGTTAATATGAACATGTATATGCCATCTTTGTGAACTGTACAACTAATATTACTGTCTGCCTCGGGCACCGGAAAGCCCTGAGAGGGATATACGATAACCAACAACCCAAGAATTTTACCCTATAGAAGGTATGAGTTTCAAACTCAGAAATTCCGAGATTATCTCAGTTTTTCAGATTTTTTCAAGATGAAGGTGGAAGGAAGAAAGCAGCAGGATAGATTCAATCTATATACCTTTGAAGGGTCACCTGTATGTTTAGCCAAAGCTTGGGTGGAGGAGTTATATACCTTCTTGCAGCAGCACCACATTCTTTAAGATGAAGCCGTCAAAGTTGCAGCGCTGCATTTGAGAGGTAAGGCTTATGCCTGGAATCCTTTTCTTTGAGAAATTTAAACATTGCATCTTATGCTAGTTTCACCAAGGTATTAGTGGAAAGATTTGATAGAAGGATTCATGAAACACACATGGTGTAGCTAAAAAATAAAACCCAAAAAAAACCCTTACATGAGAATGTAGTACCATTGCAAAAACCATGGGGAAGGCTGAAAACTTACACCATACTTTGCTAGAAGAGAGGTTTTCATCTCACACCTTTGAGCAAAGGAGCATGGAAATCTCTTTCTTAAAAAGGGATCCCGTCATTGGAGGGTTTCCCATGCATGTTGCAGAGATTGAGGGCAACAACGATGTTCCATCTAGAGATTATCTAGTGCCTCATGCAGAGGAAGGAGGAGCTCTTGCTCCAAATAAAGGGATGATTGCATCTTTGCAAGGAATTCCCCAGGATCTCATTTGTAGAGATCAAGGCACAACTCATGTGCCATTGTTGAGGAGGTGTGAAACCGTGGAGACACAAGGAGAAGGTAGGGAGAAGACCCAACATCATGAGATGAGGGTTACACATCCCTATCCATTTCTGGAGGTTGATGCACCTAAGAAGGTGATTGGATTGCACACTGGAAGCATGGAAATTTTTCTCCATTCATATATTCAGTCATATCTTGTTGAGGATGTTTCATTGCATGGAGAAATTTTTCCAGGGAGACCACTGGATCAGTAGAGGAGGATGGATGCTTCACCAGTTGAGGCACCACTCAGTGATTTTAGAGGAGTGGGAACCTTGGGAGAGCTTGATACAGTGTTGGGAGTCTTAGGTAGACTCAAGGAGAGAGGGAGCATTCCCTCAACATCATCAGTACCCACTTCCATTTCAGATTTTGCACCGTGGAAGAAGCAGAAGGGGAAGGATAGCAGCCTTCCAACTTACATCTTTGGCATGGGATATTTCAAAGAGGAGGATGACCATATGATAGATGCTCTTCATGAGAGATCATCAGCGCTGTCACTATGGAGGATAGATCCATATTGTAACTCCCAGTTGTTGGTGGAGTATTCCAAGGATCTTTTCACTTGCATGATCTTGGATGGCCAGTTGCATGAGGAGGGATATTCAGTCAGAGATGGGGTCATCTTCTATCATGGTAGGATCTTCTTTCCTAGAGCTTCCAAGCTCAAGGAGAAGTTGATACATGTAGCTCATGAGGATTTTCTTTTCAGTCCCACTTGTTCTATGAGAGCATACCACACCATCATGGAGGGGTATTTTTGGATGGGCTTTGAGGAGGAGATATATCAGCACATGAGGAGATGCATGGATCAGATGCAGATCGAGGAGAGACATGACTCTTTGAGAGAGTTAGCACAACCACCTCTTTTCCCTTTGGAAATGAGAGGAGACTCACTTATGAGCCACTCCACTTGTATGATCAGGAGATATGGTAAGGGTATTAATTATTAATTACATGATTATTTGTATGATGTATGTATGCATCCCTTAACCATACATGTGTAGGATGATGCTCCAAGGAGGAGCATTCTTTTTTCTAGACCACATGGTTTAGATAAGGCCATAAGCATGATTGAAGGCCTTTCCCTAGGAGCACTTGGGGAAGAGATAAATTATGGAGGACATGCTCATTTTACACCTTACATCATTCACTTCCTCCATACTTATGAGGAGACTGGAGCAGCAAGAAAGTGGTTGAAAATCCACTCATTTTATTAGTCTCTATTGTAGTTGAGGGTCAAGCTGCATTGGTTGCATTTGAGGGACCATTGTCCTTCACATTTGTTACACATGGCATCAAGTATGATTCTCATCTTTTCTCCCTATAGTTCTATTGTTTCTGCTTTTATGAGGAGCATACTTGGGAGAGAGACAGATTGGGTGATTGTGCTCTTTGAGGGAGAAATTCCTCACACTTTTTGCACTACATGTTCTAAAGGGAGCATGGGATATGGTATGGTCACCTTAACAACACATTTGTTTCCTTATGAGGTGAGCCATATGATGGATATGATGCCATATGATGATGACTTCCAACTCATCATACATGGAATGATTTGGGCCAGCTTGATTTGCAGCGTTGGAGGAGAGATATTTGGAGATCTAGTCCTCATATTGCCACTTGAGGGAAACCTTATTGTAGCCTAGGATCAGCAGACACTCTACACTTACCTTAAGTGGAGATATGGATAGCATGGGGTGGGCTACATTGCCTACTATGTGCAGAATTTCAGCCCACCTACTTTGCTAGAGCCAAAGGTGGAGGACAATTTCCAGGAGTTTCCTAGTTGGAAGGTGACTCGTTTTGCATGGCTCATAGCTTGGGGATAGAGGATCCATATGGGAGAGATAGTTCCCATCATATTTCAGATCCCATTCCTTAAGGGAACCTCTATCCATCACTTTTTTATCCTCTTGAGTATCTCACCTTTACATGATGATGGCTTGATAGCTACCTTGCATGCTGAGGAGGAACAATGTGGAAGCTTGATTGATGAGATACCATAACTTCACTTGGAGGAGATCATCATACATGGATGCTACAGGGAGAGGAGGAAATAATTCATTCTATCCTTGCACTTGCTTGAGGACAAGCAATCTCTGAGAGGGGAGGACTATAATATTTCAAAATTGCAAGCAGCAAATTGGAATATTAATTTTTGCTTATGTCATCTAGGAGATGAATAAAATGGGTAAAAGGCCCATGAGTAGGAATAAAATCCCTCATAGTGTGAAATGGATCAATGTAGTGGCTTAATTTTTCACCTGCTAGTGTGAAAAGGGGCAATTGCATGAGGACAAGGTCAAGTTTGACCAAGTCAACAATGCTGCCTAAGAGGTGTAGCTTGCTTGAGAAGATAGTGTAGTTTGAGAGGGGGGAATATTATTTTTGGAAGAAACCCTAATGTGTGGGGTTTGGGGCAAAGAGACATTCACTTGCATAAAAGGAGGAAGAGGCAGCCATAGTGAGACATATTTTGAGCATTTGATCATTTGTCTGATTAGACTATTTGCAGTCCCTGGCTATTCAGCTGAGTTAAAGTGCTACTTAGCACGAGGGATTATTTTTTAGGATTTCCTCTCCTTATTGAGAGGCCTCTTTAAGGATTGCACTTTATTTTATCCACATCTTGGCTCAAGGCCAAAGCCACTTCTTCAGTCACTGCATTATTTCTGCTGAAGTATAACGTAGTGTTGCTGGGTGTTGCAGTGGAGGGGTTCCACAACACCATTCCTTGTCTCATATTTCAAAGGAAGGAACTTCTAATCCTCAGGAAGGTTATTAAGGAAGGTTTCTAAGCTGATTTTCATATCTTGGCATCAAGGCCAAGCATATTCCATCATAGACAATGCAGTCCATTCTCCATATTGCGTTATTTCAGTGCATACTTGCAGTGAGGGTTTGCACCAGCTTATTGGAGGGCAAGATCTTCAGTTTCGGGATCAACCTTGCACTTGAGAGATCCATTTGAGGAGGTTTGCTTCCGAATTTACATCTTATTCATCCATCTCCATATTATTTCAGTTTGAGTTGTAGCTACTGCCTAGCAACTCCGACATTTCTGCAGAATTTCCAATTGTACATGTATTGTAGCCAACCCTTCTAAGGATAGTGTATTATTGTTGTATTAGTTTTTTCACGGGTTGAGAGCTTGCTCCCCCTCATTTATTGAGCTGATATTGTCATATCATTACATTTTCATTTTTTATGTTGCAGTGTCTCCATATAAACTGCACAGTCATAGCTAGGGCATATTTATGTAGCAATGTTTTGACACATTTGATGTACATGTCTTATTGAGGCTTTCATGGCCTAGCTTGAATGAGTGATTCCTCAAAGCATTTTACTCTCTTACTACTATATCATACATTGATCAGCTATTTTAATCTTCATGTGTCATGGCTCATTAAAATAACGTTGTGTATTCAATTCTTGTTCAAGTATTGTTGCAGTCTCCTTATCGAACACTTTTTGAGGACATCTAAGTGTGGGAGATCTATCTAACCCACTTAGAAGGATTTATTTGGAGCCTCCTCTTGGATTCAGCACTTAGACATATCGTTCTAAGGGATCTAGGTCTTGGTTTTAAATCCTATAGCAGCCATTACTGTAAAATGCATTTTTCCAGTCATGCCATGCTAGCAGTTCCAGATTTGGGATATTACAGTGGTATCAGAGAAACTTTCTTGGCTCAGCCTGTGAGTCTCAGCCCAAGAAGATCAGAATATTGAAGAGGATGGATTTTATCTCATCATATTTCAGATCCATGAAGAACCTCCCCAAGGAGGATAAGTAAAAAGAAGAGGAAGGACCCTTCACTTCTTATTCTCATCAAGAAGGAGACAAAGAGATAAGTAGGAGAAAGACTCCATTTTCTGGAAGAGAAAAAGGGGATAATATTACAAAGCTTCTTCCTAAGTTTGTACATAAAATTCATGAGGATTTCAAGAAGATTCAGAGGGAGATGTATGAAGAATCTCCAAGAGGGTTTGATTCAAAAGAAAATCGTAGATTATTACACGAGGAGTGTGAGAAAGCAAATACACATCCTAATTCACAGCACAGTCACATGCCCAGGATTTCCAGAAGGGAGATGAAAAGAGGAGAAGAGGTTTCTAGGAGGAAAACCCTTATTGATTTCTTGAAAGAGTATGAGTTTCAAACTCAGAAATTCTGATATTATCTTAGTTTTTTAGATTTTTTCAAGATGAAGGTGGAAGGAAGAAAGTAATAGGATAGATTCAATCTATATACCTTTGAAGGGTAACCTTTATATTCAGCCAAATCTTGGCTGTAGGAGTTAGAGACCTTCTTGCAGCAACACCACATTCTTGAAGATGAAGCCATCAAATTTGCAGCACTACATTTGAGAGGTAAGGCTTATGCCTGGTGGATCTTTGAATCCTTTTCTTTCAGAAATGTAAACATTGCATCTTATGATATTTTCACTAAGGTATTAGTGGAAATATTTGATATAAGGATTCATGAAACACACATGGTGGAGCTAAACAAGAAAACCCAAAAAAAACCCTTGCATCAGAACGCAGTACCATTGCAGAAAACCATGGGTAAGGTTGAAAAATTGCACCATACTCTGTCAAAAGAGAGGTTTTCATCTCACACCTTTGAGCAAAGGAGCATGGAGATCTCTTTTTCAAAAAGGGATCCCATCATTAGAGGGTTTCCCATGCATGTTGCAAATATGGAGGGCAACAGCATTGTCCCATCTAGAGATTATCTAGTGCCTCATGCAGAGGAAGGAGGAGCTCTTGCTCCAAATAGAGGGATGATTGCATCTTTGCAAGGAAGTCCCCAGGATATCATGTGTGGAGATCAAGGCACACCTCATGTGCCATTGTTGAGGAGGTGTGAAACCATGGAGACAAATGGAGAAGGTAGGGAGAAGACCCTGCATCATGAGATGAGGAGTACACATCCCTATACATTTCTGGAGGTTTATGCACCTAAGAAGGTGATTAGATTGCGCAGTGGAAGCATGGAGAGTTTTCTCCATTCATATATTTAGTCATATCTTGTTGAGGATGTCTCATTGCATGGAGACATTTTTCTAGGGAGACCACTGGATCAGCAGAGGAGGATGGATGCTTCACTAGTTGAGGCACAACTCAGTGATTTCAGAGGAGTCAGAACCTTCGAAGAGCTTGATACAACATTGGGAGTATTGGGTAGACTCAAGGAGAGAGGGAGCATTCCCTCAACATCATCAGTACCCACTTCCATTTCAGATTCTGCGCTGTGGTAGAAGTAGAAGGGGAAGGATAGCAGCCTTCCAACTTGCATCTTTGGCATGGGAGATGTCAAAGAGGATGATGACCATATGACAAATTCTCTTCATGAGAGATCATCAGCGCTGTCACTATGGAGGATAGATCCATATTGGAAATCCCAGCTATTGGTGGAGTATTCCAAGGATCTTTTCACTTGCATGATCTTGGATGACCAGTTGCATGAGGAGGGATATTCAGTCAAAGATGGGGTCATCTTCTATCATGGTAGGATCTTCTTTCCTAGAGCTTCCAAGCTCAAGGAGAAGTTGCTACATGTAGCTCATGAGGATTTCCTTTTCAATCCCACTTGTTCTATGAGAGCATACCACACCATCATGGAGGGGTATTTTTGGATGGGCTTTGAGGAGGAGATATATCAGCATATGAGGAGATGCATGGATCAGATGCAGATGGAGGAGAGACATGACTGTTTGAGAGAGTTAGCACAACCACATCTTTTCCCTTTGGAAATGAGAGGAGACTTAATTATGATCAACTCCACTTGTATGAGCAGGAGATATGGTAAGGGTATTCATTATTGTTTACATGATTATTTGTATGATGTATGTATCCATCCCTTAACCATACATGTGCAGGATGATGCTCCAAGGAGGAGCATTGTTTTTTCTAGACCACATGGTTTAGATGAGGCCATAAGCATGATTGATGGCCTTTCCCTAGGAGGACTTGGGCAAGAGATACGTCATGGAGGAAATGCTCATTGTACACCTTACATCATTCAATTCCTCCATACTTATGAGGAGATTGGAACATCAAGAAAGTGGTTGAAAAGCCACTCATTTTATCAGTCTCTATTGCAGTTGAGGGTCAAGTTGCGTTGGTTTCATTTGAGGGACCATTGTCCTTCACATTTGTTACACATGGTAGCAAGCATGATTCTCATCTTTGCTCCCTATAGTTCTATTGTTTCTGCTTTTATGAGGAGCATACTTGGGAGAGAGACACATTGGGTGAATGTGCTCTTTGAGGGAGAAATTCCTCACACTTTTTGCACTAAATGTTCTAAAGGGAGCATGGGATATGGTATGGTCACCTTAAAAACACATTTGTTTCCTTATGAGGTGAGCCATATGATGGATATGATTCCATATGATGATGACTTCCAACTCATCATATATGGAATGATTTGGGCCAGCTTGATTTGCAGCATTGGAGGAGAAATCTTTGGAGATATAGTCTTCATATTTCCACTTGAGGGCAACCTTATTGCAGCCCAGAATCAACAGACACTCTACACTTACCTTAAGTGGAGAGATGGACAGTGTGTAGTGGGCTACATTGCCTACTATGTGCAGAATTTCAGCCCACCTACTTTTTCGGAGCCAAAGGTCGAGGACAGTTTCCAGGAGTTGGCTAGTTGGAAGGTGACTCGTTTTTCATGGCTCATAGCTTGGGGATGGAGGATCCATATGCGAGAGATAGTTCCCATCATATTTCAGATCCCATTCCTCAAGGGAACCTCTATACATCACTTTTTTATCCTCGTGAGTATCTCACCTTTACATGATGATGGCTTGATAGCTACCTTGCACACTGAGGAGGAACAATGTGGAAGCTTGATTGATGAGATACCATCACTTCACTTGGAGGAGATCATCATACGTGGATGCTATAGGGAGAGGAGGAAGGAATTCAGTCTATCCTTGCACTTGCTTGAGGACAAGCAATCTCTGAGAGGGGAGGACTGTAGTATTCCAAAATTGAAAGCAGCAAATTGGAATATTAATTTTTGCTTATGTCATCTACGAGATGAATAAAATGGGTAAAATTCCCATGAGTAGGAATAAAATCCCTCATAGTGTGAAAGGGATCAATGGAGTAGCTTAATTTTTCACCTTGTAGTGTGAAAAGGGGCAATTGCATGAGGACAAGGTCAAGTTTGACCAAGTCAACAGTGCTGCCTAAGAGGTGTAGCTTGCTTGAGAAGACAATGCAGTTTGAGAGGGAGGAATATTCTTTGTGGAAGAAACCCTAATGTGTGGGGTTCGGGGAAAAGAGACATTCACTTGCATAAAAGGAGGAAAAGGCAGCCATAGTGAGACATCTTTTGAGCACTTGATCATTTGTCTGATTAGACTATTTGCAGTCTCCGGCTATTCAACTGAGTTGCAGTGCTGCTTAGCACGAGGGATTATTATTTAGGATTTCCTCTCCTTCATGAGAGGCCTCTTGAAGGATTGCACTTCATTTTATCCACATCTTGGCTCAAGGCCAAAGCCACTTCTTCAGTCACTACGTTATTTCTGCTAAAGTATAATGTAGTTTTGCTGGGTGTTGCAGTGGAGGGGTTCCACAACACCATTCCTTGTCTCATCTTTCAGAGGAAGGAACTTCTAATCCTCGAGAAGGTTAGTAAGGAAGGTTTCTAAGCTGATTTGCATATATTGGCATTAAGGCCAAGCATCTTCCATCATAGACAGTGCAATCCATTCTCCATACTGCGTTATTTCAGTGCATTCTTGCAGTGAGGGTTTGCACCAGCTTATTGGAGGGAAAGATCTTCAGTGCTGGGATTAGCCTTGCACTTGAGAGATCCATTGGAGGAGGTTTGCTTTAGATTGTACATCTTATTCAACCATCTCCATATTATTTTATTTTGAGTTGTAGCTGCTGCCTAGCAACTCCGGCATTTCTTTCGATTTGTCAATTGTACATGTATTGTAGCCAATCCTTCTAAGGATTGTGTATTATTGTTGTATTAGTGTTTTCAGGGGTTGATAGCTAGCTCCCCCTCATTTATTGAGCTGATATTGTCATATCATTACATTTTAATTTTGTATGCGTAGAAATTATATGCACTAAGCATGCATATGTCCTAGATCCACCTGATCTCACACTATTTAACTTTATGCAAGATACTGAATCTATTCCACTTGTTAATCATTTGCGGAAAAATTAATTGCACACACATGTGTAGCATAAACAAAAATAATCAATCGCACATAACACAATTTTTAACCGAGAAAGCTTGATGCTGAAAACCCCAACTATATATTATGTATCATGGAGATCATATGACAATCTCATACAAAGCTTATCAAGCTCTCAGTACAGTACAATCATCATACACTAATCAGGACCAATCTTGCAAATCCGTGCACTGATATTTGCCTCCTGCTAGCCTGCCTCCACTGCATAATCCCTGCTGAAGAGTAGCTCTGAATGAATTCGAATTACCCTTGCCTTGACTGCGCAATCCTCATTGGAAACTCCAATGTGTGTGTGATGCAATCAATGCATCACTATAGTCACAACAGATAGTCTATCTTGCCCTTTCACCTACCTCTCCACTGGGTCTCCACTGAAACTACCATGCACTATAGTTAATTGATGTATTGTTCAGTTGATAAATGAGTTATTATTTTTTAATTAATTCACTCCACTATAACTAGTGTATCAATCAGTTAGACTAGATACAACTAGCTCAACTGAGTCTAGCTGAGTTAAACTAAATACAACTCCATAACTACTTCTTCCAACTGTGTCATAAATTTTCCACTTGAGTTATAACTGAATCCTCCATGCATTAGCTCTAGTAAACCCTTGGGAATTGCGTAATTCCCTCATTCCACTGATGTGCAACATCTGTGCACTGAACTGGAGTAATCCAAGAGAATAAGTTGTTGTTTAGTGTCTCATTATTATTAAGAGCTTATAATAATCGACATGCATCTATTTTTAGATTAGTGATCTATAAATATACTTCGCCCAATATTCTAAAAATATAATGTCATATATTTTTCCAACTTGACCAACCATCCACAAATATCATCTTGCAACTTCTGAAATATGATCATCATGTCTAAAAATAGACATAGTCTAAAAATAGACTTGCACCAAAAATAGCTTGCGAGCCCACTTAGTGAAGGCGACTCTTTTCACTAAGCTCATCATCTTGTTGAATCTCAACACTCCCTCTCAACAAGATAGGGATTATCCTTCATCCCAATCCTGCCTCTATGGTATTCGAATTTTCTCCTGGTGAGTGCCTTCGTCAAAATATCTGCATCTTGATCCTCTGTAGGAATGTACTCAAGCAACATGATCTTCCGCTGAACACAATCTCTGATATGATGATACCGGATATCAATATGTTTAGATCTATCATGAAACACAGGATTAACAGAGAGTTTAATGCAACTCTTATTATCACAATGTATCATTGTGGGATCTAAATGTGAACCGAACAAACCAACCAGGATCTTCCTCATCCAAAGAGCCTCACATGTAGCTTGACTTGCTACCATGTATTCCACTTTCGCTGAACTGAGTGCCGTGGATCTTTGTTTCCTACTGTACCAAGAAAATGTCATAGATCCGATATTGAAAATCCCCCCTGATGTGCTCTTTCTGTCTGTTGGGCTTCCTTCCCAATCTACATCCGTGAAGCCATGCAACTTCACCTCATCCATATGTCTGTACGATAAACCATACTCAGATGTGCCCCTAAGATATCTCAAAACATGCTTACTTGCCTTCCAAAAGAGCTTGGTAGGCTTAACCATCGCTTGTGAAAGCTGGTTCACCGCATAGCATATGTCTGGTCTTGTATTAACTAAATACATGAGCGAACCCACCAACTGTCGATAAATAGTGGCGTCCATTACCTCTGCCGATGTAGTATCCTCTTTCTTCCAATTTCCTGGAAGATGAGTGTCGATAGGCTTGCAGCCTTGCATGTGAAACTTCTCCAGTATCTCTCGGGCATAATTGCCTTGAGACACAAACAGTTCACCTTCCCGCTACCACATTTCCAATCCAAGGAAATAATGAAGGAGACCCAAATCCTTCATCTCAAACTCCTTTGCAATATCTGCCTTGCATGAGTGTATCAACTACTCATCACCTGTTAGTATTAAATCATCAACATAAAGTACAATGATTAAGAACTTACCCTCCACCACAATCTGGTACAGGTTTTCATCCGCCTCACTCTTGGTGAAGCCAAGTCCAGTGAAATAGTTGTCGATCTGAGTGTACCAAGCATGGGGTGCTTGTTTCATCCCATACAACGCTCTTTTAAGCCTGCACACATGCGACTCGCTGCTAAAGATCTCAAATCATTCAGGTTGCTCAATGTACACCTCTTCCTTAATGATCCCATTAAGGAAAACTGTCTTCACATCCATCTGATGAATGTGCCAACCCATCTGCACTGAGAGAGCAAGGATGGTCCATATGGAAGAATACCGTGCGACAGGTGCAAAGGTTTCTTCATAGTCAATCTGCTCGATCTGTGAGAAGCCCCGAGCAACAAATCTTGCCTTATAATTCTCAACGCTCCCATCAGCAGCTTGCTTTACCTTGTAGAACCATGTTGATCCTACAATTGATTTTCCCACCGGCCTTGGAACAATCTCCCAAGCACTGTATCTGATAATGGAGTCATACTCGTCCACCATGGCATCTACCCATGTGGGCTCCTGCACTTCTTCTTCGAAAGAAGATGGCTCTGTCACAATGCACTTGCTCATAAGAGCCATGTATCCAGTATATCGGTCAAGTTACTGTCTCTGTCTGTGTTGTGATGTAGGAACTCCTACATTCTGTGCCGCATCAAGCTTCAGTCTCTCAGCTTCTGTGGTACGCTTTCTGCCTTTTCTGATGTTTGGTTCTGCATGAGTGGACTCCTCCACTCCATGAATCTCCTTCTGTGGCTGATGCACATCCAGAGGCTCATATTTGGGAACAAGAAGTTCCTCCTCCACATGCAAGTGTAGCTCCCTCTCAAGCAACAACTTCATGGATTTCACCTCATTGAATTTTATATCCCGTCATACAACAGTCATTCGGCTGTGTTGTGTAACCAGCTCCAAAAAGAGAAGAAAAGAGATATCCACGCCTTAGAAATAAGCCACTTCGAGGGGGAAACCTCCAATACATTACATGAATGAACAATTCTTGGATGATACAAATGAAGAAAACCTCCTTCTATATATAGGAGTCCATGAGAGATTTTACAATATAATCCTAGTGGGCCACAATGTAATCTAGCCGGCTTGTTTCACAATAATGAGGCCCAATAATAATATCACATATGAAATTTATAGGGGTACAAAGATAACAATAAGTGGGAGACTCTTGGGATAATGAGGACTACACTATTAATATGAGGACCCAACATGCCCCTCTCAGCTAAAAAATGTTGTCCTCAGCGCTTGATTATTTCTTGATCGCACGTATACATTTATCATCCTCCCATGTGGAATCTTCTACGAGGAAAGTTCTTCCACTTCTTGAATCTCAGTGATCATAATTTCGAGTTCTTGTTTTAGGCCTTGAGAACTTCTTTCAATGTGATGTTGATATTCACATTGTTTCATTAGATTACGCACCAAAGTTAGGTTATCTTTTGGGGATTGGAGAACTTGTTGTTGATGCTGGTAATCTTCCACTAATTTATCATCCATATTAGCTATTATTTTATCCTTCAAACCATCCAAATTAGCCTCCATTTCTGCTTTTAAACCATCTATTTCATCTTCGATTGCTCTTCGTAAGATTGAAACTTGTTGCACTTGGTACCGTAATTTTGATATCTCATACTGCAATTATTCCTCTTCATGCATCATTGTATAGATTTCTGAGGGATTTATGGGTATGGAATTATTTTTTGGAGGCATTATATAACCCAATTCTGATAAATATTCTTCAATATGCCCTTGGAATCACTTCAAACTGATTTTTCAAACAAACGTTATGCAATTTTAAAAAACAATTACACACCTTTTACTTGCTTTGAGGTGCTCGATATTGAAATTGAATTATCTCTGTAATTGAAAATCTTCAATATCTAAAATTCATCCCTGTAGTATCCCTCTAAAACTTCTTTCAAATGCCACAGGTCTGATCTAATTTGGATTCACCAAGGCAAAGTTGTGTCCAATCTCCCACAATGACCTACGTTTTGACTGGTTCAGTAGAGCAAACTTGTGGGACTTGCCACGTGTCACTGTTTCGTCCTTTGTCTCTGAAATTGATAGCCAAGAAACTACAGTCCGTGTAATTGCAACCACCTTTTACTGCACTCAAATCCACTGCCCATAGAGAGAGTTATTGAACTTTTCCCACGATCACCTCTTTGAGATGAAATTCAGGAGCCTGAAAAAGCACTACCTTCCACAGATCATATCTCCAAAAATTTTGTGAACCAAGCTCTGAAATTTTTTGATGAATTTCCTTAGGATTTCAGCTTCACACCATATTAATTTCAGATTCTGAACCTTCGTAGAAACAAATTTATAGCGCAAATTCCACGATGACCTGTTCGGGAGCCTGAAAAAAGACTTGACTTCCACAGATCATATCTCTGAAAATATTGCGAACCAAGCTCTGAAATTTTTATACAAGCTTCCTCACGCTTTCGGCTTCGCACCCTAAAAATTTCAGCTTCTGAAGACTCGTAGAAAAAAATTTATAGCGAAAATTCCATGATGACTTGTTTGGAGTAGAAAAACCCTAGAATCCAAAGCTCTGATACCAAATGTTGTGTAACTAGCTCCAAAAAGAGAAGAAAAGAGATATCCACGCCTTAGAAATAAGCCAATTCGAGGGGGCAACCTCCAATACATTACATGAATGAAAAATTCTTGGATGATACAAATGAACAAAACCTCCTTCTATATATAGGAGTCCATGGGGCCACAATATAATCCTAGTGGGCCACAATGTAATCCTAGCCGACCTGACTGTAGTAATGTAAGGGCACAATAATAACAATATGGGGGTTACAAGGGTACACCAATAACAATAAGTGGGGCTACACTAACATAATAAGGGACTACACTATTAATATAGGGACTTAACAGGCTGTCTGGAAAATACACACGATAATTATGGGGTGTTTCTATGTACCCCACAAATATCCAAACTTCTTCAGTTGGCTCCAACTTCTTCCTGGTGTCCTTTGTCACATGAATGTAAATAGGTGAGCCAAAAATATTCAAATTATAAATATCAGGCTTCTTACCAGTAAAAGCTTCTTCGGTGTACTCATGCCAAGTAATCTATGAGGACAACGGTTTTTCACATAAACCGTAGTGTTGCATGCTTCCGCCCACAAGTGCATCGGTAGGTCCTGGTCATGCAGCATCGCTCGCGTAGCACCCACGATCATTTTTTTATTTCTCTCTACAACCCCATTCTGCTGTGGGTTATGAGGCGCTATGAGTTCTCTTCGAATTCCTTCTTTGCTACAGAAGTCTTTGAATTCTCCCGAGATGTATTCACCACCATTATCGCTCCATAAAGCTTTCACTTGCTTCCCAGACTCCTTCTCCACCAATGCCTAATTTTGAGAGCATTTCACTCTTCTTCTGCATGAAGAAGATCCAGCATATACGAGAATAGTCATCAACAAATATTTTTTTGTTGTTGAAGCAACCGAGAAAGGTCCACACACATCTGTGTGAATTCTCTCCAGGATCACTGAAGCACAGTTCTCCTTCTCATGAAAGGTGGTCTTCACAAAATTACCCATAGTACATCCCTTTCACTAATCGTACTGCGCAAGAGTACCCTTGGGAAGTCTAGTAGAAATTTGTTACAAAATCTTCAAAGCGCTATGGTGAAGATGGCCTAATCTCCTGTGCCATAATTCGCCCTCATCCCGTCTCACCACTTCTTCTGCTTTGCCCACCATTGCAACGTATCCATCTACCTCCAGCTTGAAGATATTCTTAATTCAAACCCCTATCTTCTTGGTTTGACCCATTTTTTAATGTCGAAGGAAAGCTTTTCCCTCACTAAAAACAACATCATAAACCTTGTCTTCTAGCATTGCGACCAATACCAAGTTCTTCTTCAGACTTGGAACATGCATAACATTCTTCAAAAAGAATGGATTATTGGAATCCCTCTCAAAGGTAATGGTCCCAATGCCAGTTGCACTGTACCGACCATCATCGCCCATCTCGATATGCATCTAGAGGTCCTTATCCTCCAAGTCACTAAACAACTCTCTGTCTCCTGTCATATGGAAAGATGCACCACTATCAAGATACCACACTGATCCCATGTATCTTGAAACCAAGCAAGTGATCAAGGAGAAATCAAGCTTAAATTGTGAGGCTAAGGCCTCTCTAGCTACAGATCTAGCAGACTGCTTGTTCTTCTTCTTTTGTGGACAGTTAGTGGAGAAATGTCCATGTTCGTGATAGTGAAAACACTTCACTTTGGACAAATCCTGCTTCTTGCCTTTAGCACTGGATTTTGAAGAATATGTCTTCCCCTTCCCTTTCCTTTATTTGGTAGCCAAAGAAAAATTCTCTTCATCTTCATTGTTCGATGAAGATCCTTCCCTGGTACCCCGCCTTATCTCCTCCTGCACAAGATCCGACCAAAGTCGCTCGCATCCCGGCAGTTTCTCCCATTCATTGACAAAGTATTCGTAGCTATGCCAAATCTTCGAAAGCCCAAGGAGAGCCAATATCACCAAGTCTTCTTCATCAACAGTAACCCCCACACTTCCCAGTTCATCCTTGCAGTGGACAAACTTCGTGAGGTATTTTGGAATATTGTTTCCTTTCTCCATTTTTATTTTTCTGAGCTTGTCTTTAAGAACCAACTTCCTCTGGTCACTTCTGCTTTGGAACAAGTCTGTCAAAGCCTTCCACATTAAGAATGGAGTGGATTTCCCATGAAGGCTGGACACAATATGTTCCTTCACACCTTCCAACAGAATTCTCCTCGTCTTTGCTGTCTTCTTTTGCCATGCGTCAAGTAATGTAGCATCGCTAGATCCCGGCTTAGGAACATCGCTATCGATGAACTCCTTCAGCCCATTATCCTCCAGCACTGCCTCCATCCTATCCTTCTAGGATATGTAATTTGAGCTCCCATCAAGGGCATACTCCAATCTCAACCTGTTGAAAGACATTTCAATGTATACTCGATTTCTGCATCAAGAATCTTCTGTAGCAAATTCGAATTGTCCACCAACAAAAACTCACTTCACAATTGAAATCTTCAATCAACAATGATCTGATACCATGTAGAAATTATATTCACTAAGCATGCATATGTCATATATCCACCTGATCTCACACTATTTAACTTTATGCAAGATATTGAATCTATTCCGCTTGTCAATCTTTTGCGGAAAAATTAATTGCACACACATGTGAAGCATAAACAAAAATAATCAATCGCATATAACACAGTTTTTAACCGGGAAAGCCTAAAGCTAAAAATGCCAACTATATATTATCTATCATGGATATCATATGACAATCTCATACAAATTTTATCAAGCTCTCATTACAGTACAATCGCCATACACTAATCAGGACCAATATTGCAAATCCATGCACCGATCTTTGCCTCCTGCTAGCCTGCCTCCACCATGCAATCCCTGATGAAGAATATCTTTGAATGAATTTGAATTACCCTTGCCTTGACTATGCAATCCTCATTGGAAACTCCAATGTGTGTGTGATGCAATCAATGCATCACTATAGTCACAACAGATAGTCTATCTTGCCCTTTCACCTACGTCTCCACTGGGTCTCTACTGAAACTGCCATGCACTGTAGTTAACTGATGTATTGTTCAGTTGATTAATGAGTTATTATTTTTGAATTAATTAACTAATTAATTCAATCCACTCTCACTAGTGTATCAATCAGTTAGACTAGATACAACTAGCTCAATTGAGTCTAACTGAGTTAAACTAAATACAACTCCATAACTACTTCTTCCAACTGTGTCATAAGTCTTCCACTTGAGTTCTAACTGATTCCTCCTTGCATTAGCTCCAGTAAACCCTTCGGAATTGCATAATTCCATCAGTCCACTGATATGCCACATCTGTGCACTGAACTAAAGTGATCCAAGAGAATAAGTTGATGTTTAGTGTTTGATTATTATTAGGAGCTAATAATAATCGACATGCATTTTTTTTTAGATCAGCAATCTATAAATAGACTTCGCTCAGTATTCTAAAAATATAATTTCATCTATTTTTCCAACTTGACCAACCATCCACAAATACCATCCTGCAACTTCTGAAATATGATCATGATGTCTAAAAATAGACTTGTGCCAAAAATAGCCTACGAGCCCACTTAGTGAAGGTGACTCTTTTCACTAAGCTCATCATCTTGTTGAATCTCAACAGTATGTTGCAGTGTCTCCATATAAAATGTGTAGTCATAGCTAGGGCATATTTATGTTGCAGTGTTTTGACACATTTGATGTACATGTATTATTGAGGCTTTCATGGCCTAGCATGAGTGAGTGATTCCTCAAAGAATTGTACTTTATTGCTGCTATATCATACATTGATCAACTATTTTCATCTTCATGTGTCATGACTCATTAAAATAATGTTGTGTATTCAATCCTTGTTCAAGTATTGTCGTAGCCCCCTTATCGGGCACTTTTTGAGGACATCTAAGTGTGAGAGATCTGTCTAACCCACTTAGAAGGATTTATTTGGAGCCTCCTCTTGGATTCAACACTTAGACATATTTTTCTAAGGGATCTAGGTCTTGGTTTCAAATCCTGTAGCATCCATTATTGGAAAATTCCTTTTCCAGCCATGCCATGCTAGCAGTTCCATATTTGGGATATTACAAAAAAAAAGAGAGCCTTGTCATAGGTACAGTTAAGATTACTTCTGAGCTTCACCCAAACCTCAGATGATGGGGCCAAGTACTCTCATGAAGATGAGCACCCTCCCAAAAACTAAAGATAGAGTAGGTTCATCTATTTTAGGTTCTAGGGAAGCCTTCCCTAGTCACCTTTTGTTCATCCCTAAATATTCTGGCCATGAAGGTCACCTAAAATCATAGACACCGCTGGGGGGTCACAGTTGTGGAAATTATGTTGTATGGGCAGGACACATGGATCCCTGATCTAGTTCCAACATCCCCAAGGGGAACCCCAATATACAGAATACCCACTAGAAATGAAATTGAAGGCATGTTAATTTCTCTCACACTCCAATGTTGTCTCGTGCTTAACTCATTTTTAAAGGGATTTGTTGGATATGGGATACCCTCGAAAAAAGAAACATGGAAAGACTTCACAGATCAAGTAGTGCAGCGCGCAACACAGAGTTTATTTTGAGTCAAAGGGGCTTTGGGGTGGGTCAAAGCCCCTTATTATGTAATGGGATGGGATATTTGTGAATATTGGAATCCACCCATTGTTTTGGACCATGGTATTGTAAATGAAAAATCTATATAAGGAGTCTAGATAGAATTTATAGACAGATAAGAAAAAAAGAAAAGAGAGGGAAGACATGAAAAGAAGGCGAGTAAGCTTAAATGTTAGATACTGGGATATGCATTTGGATGTAATATTTTTTTGAGTTTGTGTTTTAGTTTAAATAAAAGGCTCCTGTAGTTGTGTGTGCAAAGACCTTAGGAAGTATGTAGCTATGTGCACAGGGTGAAACCAGAAGTATGAGAAATATCTAGATATTAATGAAAGAACTATTGAGAAGATATGAGTTACATTGATGTGTTTGATTTTTACTTATTGTTTATGAATGTCTATGATGAATAATTATTTTGATATGTAATTGAATAACATAGTACTGTTTATTTTTATTTACTTTTTTTAATGCATGACTAAGTAACATCGTGCAGTCTATAGTAAGTTCAACAGATGTGTTTAACAATGCCTATAGTATTAATAGATCTGTTCTGTGAAGAGTTGATACGAAGGAAATTTCCTAAAGCTCCTATACTGTATCCCTATGGATGCAGAAACCTGGTTCTAGCATCCCCTTATATTTCCTCGAGTGAGACTTCGGTCTGTTCAAGTAGATCATTCCCAAAAATGCCAGTAATATTGGGTTTTGTTTGATTGCGCAGTCACTTTGAACCTCGTTCTAGGCCCCATCAAGCCAATAAATGGTTCTGTTGCTGGGACTAGGATCTAACTGAGGGATAACTGGATGTTGAATCCATATAAGAAAGAGATCCATGATTGGGTAAGCCTCAAAGAACACGAGTTTGTTCTGCAAGAAAATAGAAACCCACACATCTCTACTGAAATATAGTTACAGAAGTATATCTATACAGATCAATACGATATTTTTTTCTCGTCATTTCTCAGTGAGTTGTAGGAGTGGATCTCAAGACTAGTTGCACAAATGGGTTGGTTCAATAATAAGCTAACTGCGTGGACACCAAATCTGATTGAGAAGCTGGAAAAGACTGATAGTGAGATTGTGAGAGCTATTGATTATTGGATAGAGAGTATACTTGGAGGGCTTATCATTGAGTTCACGATTGAGACTTTTGTGTATTATTTCGAATCATAGCATAAGTTCTTCAAAGGCCTCAGATGTAAATACCTTAATTCACTAAAGTTCTAGATTAGAATGCTATTGTGTGAAAAGGGTGTACTTTGTATGTGCTCAGATTGATGTGTGAAGAAATATAACATGGTGTACGCAAAGCAAAAAAAAGGTTTAGATGATTTGGGGAATGTATTTTAAAAGGGAACATATTCCTCTATTTGGATCTAGAGAAAGAGAGAGCAACCCCACTACCCTAAGAAGTCTGAGATCTGAGAGTCAGCAAAGCACTGCAGAGATCCCCCAGCCTTCCACCCCTGTCATCACTCCATTCAATTTTTTTCCTCCACTTCCACCTCTCCCATTCACCATGGCCCAACCTCTGAGTATGCCTATGTTCAAGGGAATAAATGATATTGAAGAGTTCTAGTTTTTGGTAGAAGCGATATGGAGTTCGCAGAATGTTTCATATGAAAACATGAAGAAAGCATGATTGGTTACCGCACTATAAGATAGAGCATTATATTGGTACATGAAATATGTTATGATGAATGAAAATTATTCTTTATTTGAGACAAAGAACGCACTAAATGTTGAATTCAAAAAACCAAAGTCTCAGTCCCATTGTATCACGTAAATCAAGGAGATTAAGTAGCTGGCTACTGAGACCGTATGGGAGGTAGATCAGTGATTTAAGGTGTTGTTGAGCCAAACTAGCTTTAAGATCTCGGATGAACAAAATAGAGAATGGTTCATTGTTGCGTTGTTGCCTCATCTCATATTTCCTTTGTCAGAACAGAGAATTGCTACTCAGGCTGAAGCATTGGAGGTCAAGATTAATTTGGAAGCTTCACCGATATTCGATAAAAGAATAGGGGTGCAAAAAATTCAAAATCAGTTGGAAAGATTGCATATGGAGCTCTAGGATATAGAAAAGGGAAAGGAGGTGTGCTCTGATATAAGGTTGAAAGTATGGTGTATCAGTTGTAAAGCAGAGGGTAACTATAAAGAAAATGCCCTGTTTATAGAGGATATTTGAATGATGGGCTGCCAAGTCCATTAAATCCTGGATCGAGCACAGGGACAAGTGTAGGGCTAAGATTCCACAGACTATTGTCACCTGTTGCAAAGGTTTATAATATTTCCAAAGAAATTCGTCTACAATTTTTGCAGTCCAGTGGGACATGATGAACAACATTGTAAGAGATATGATCTGGTGATGCAGAAAATTCGTGGTGCATATCAAATTTACGTATAAGGCCATGAAGCTTTGGGTTTTCCAATTGTGTGAGGATGATTCCTAAGTTGAGGGCATGGCCGAGTAAGAGGCGCAGGTCATGGATGAGGGCATATGATATGTTACAACTGCAGATAGGTTGGAAATTTTTCTAGGGATTGTCAGAATCTTACTGCGGCTTCATGTAAGTATTGTCAAGAATTTGGTCATGAAATCAAAGATTGTACCATTTTGTTAGCTAAAATGCAGGAGAAGCGCAACTAGCAGTCCGCTCAAAATATAAAAATGATGAGGGTTGAACCGCGCCATGTAGATCTAACTGTTAACATAGTAACACGTAGTGGTGTGAATACCATACGAGATTGTGCAAAAGGAAGAAAGACTATGCCGAAGAAACAACTAAGTAAGGTTGAAGATAAGAATGTTGGACTTACTATGAAACACAATAAAGACACATTCATGGAATCAAGGAATACATTTATGACCCCTACAACTTCGCCACCTACCTTGTAGAGATAGTCGTTTCCATTGAAGAACAAGCCTAAGGAGAATTCTGAAGTAAAGGAAGTTGATCAGTCAATCTTGGCGTCCTTATTGCATATGTGTATGAAATTGGTAAGGGACCAGAGGGTTGTAGAAGGGTTGCAGGAGTTGATAGATAACTGTGCTGATAAGGAAATACTGTAGCTAGAACAACGTGCAGTAAACAAAGTATACAAGAACAAGAAGAGAACCAGTCGAGAGATGCAGTTAACTGCGCTGATCAGAGATTATGAGATCGATCAAGTCATTCTGGATCTAGGATCAGATGCCAAAATTCTGCCAAAGTAGACATGGGAGCGAATGGGAAGGCCTAAGATGCAATGGTCATCAATTCAACCGAGGATGGAAAATGAACAAAAGATCATTCCTATGTGGATATTTCACGAGATTAGCGTAGATATTGATGGATCTATCATGTTGGTGGACTTCGAAGTGATTCAGACCATTGATGTTAGTAATCCATATCCTGCGTTGTTGGTATTTGATTGGGATTATGACATGGATGTTATAATCAACCTAAAGAAGAGGCACATTATCTTTAAAAAAATGGTACCTGAGTTGTTGTGCCATTATATCCTTCTGAAGTTGTGCGCTATATATAGCATGTCGAACATGAGTATGGTAATTCTGAGATTGATCAGATATATAAGATTACTATGCAATATGAACACTGGATCATTCCCACCATGGATGGTAGAATTTTTAGGGAGATAGTTCATGTGTTTCAGATTCATATGAAGAGATGGAGCATTGGGAGAATCATTTGCATGAAGTAACCACTAAGCGATGTAACAAGGTTACTAGATCTCTACGTTGTGTCAGATCGGAATCATGTGACTTTCCTTTTAATGATGGGACAATGAATGATATCTTATTTTTGGAGGAATTTGATAAAAAGGTACTTGAGGACCAGAGATATGAATCTTTAGACTTTGCATTTAGGTCTACTCTAGCCCAATGGTGGGGCATGAACAGGAAAATCTTCAAAGGATAGAAGGATTTCTGCAAGTTGATAAGGTTGAGATTTGGTCAAGTTGATACAAAGGTCACAGAGAGGTACAATGGTTAGAAGGATCATTGCGAGCACTTGGTTCGCTGGATTGAAGCTTGGGGCATCAAACCTCAGACATAATGGGTGAACATGTTCTTTCATTCTTTGGATACGAAACCTCAACAATGGTATCATGAAATAGAGCTACACCATGGAACTATGGATTGGGATGAGCTGATATATGGGTTATTATTAACATATAGCTTCACTGATGGTTGGGAGTGCATTAATGAGGCTCTTCAAGAAGTGACAGAAAGAGTATTTCACATTACCAAGGAGCCAAGGATGTTGGTACAACCTGATTAGACAGACCCGACCAACAAGCTTGTGTTGGGGGAGGAGATCTATAGGTACTGAGATGACCATACACAAAAGAATTTTGTTGGAGGATGGATTCATCACATTCACAATACTAGCAACAATCTGAAGGAAGGCACAGTTGGAGGTTACTGCATTAAGGGAGGTAGGACTTCGCTAAGGGGGTGAGCATCGTAGAGTTCATCCAAAATATGTCCTTTGGAGCAATAAAAGTTGATTGGAAAATTACTTGAACATTAGAAGGAGTGGGAGGGATGCAATTAATGGGCATATATGGGTAGATTTGCCGCCAAATCAATATTTATGAGGAGTATCTAAAGGAAATGATGCAATTTGAATTTGAAATTTTCTATAAATAAGGGATCCTAATCCCCATTCGAACACTTTTTCCACCCTGTGTTAGAAGTGAGATTTTTTTTATGCAAGAGAGCTAAGTGAGATGTTGTATGTCGGAGTACAATTTCACAGCATTGATAGAAGAATTGATCAAGGTAATTCTTAGCCACACAATTTGGCCAGGAGAAAATCACACCATGACGACCACACCACCAGTAATAGCCATAGGGCTAAGGTTGCCCAGAAGGCAGAAAAATGTGGGCATAATGTCGTCCACAAAGCCTAAGAAACCAATCCTCAGATATTTTCCCTGGAAGTAAAACCTGTAGGAACAACAGAGTAAGGGAGCTTAGGATTGGCATAAAAATGTCATGGAGATAGAATCAGATGATGACTAAGTAGAAGAATTCAGATAAGAGATTGATGTTGAGGAGGTTGAGCCTATCTCTAGGTTTCCTCCATATTCTCCACCCTGAAAGCTAGAGCTTAATAAGCCAGTGAAAGAGCACGATGCATTGAAGTACATGGTGTTTGCACCATTGATTCCAGATGAGGTGTTGGTGGAAGGAGAGTTACTGGCCAAGATGCCTTAGCTCAAGATGGAAGATTGGGATTTTAATGCTCAGAGAAAATACCTATAGTGTGAGCCCAATGAATATCTGTGCTATCAGGCCTATAAAGGATTAATAACATGGCTGGGGCCAATGAAGTGGGTGAAGGGTATCCAAGAGGTCGAGATACTCAATATGCTATATGTACCACACTTTAGGCGCTGTACTATCAACACTATTTGTGTGTGCCAATTGCTGGCCTTAGTGCATGATGATTGTTTGTGGTTGGGAAAGAAGATCTCCATTATCGAGGAGCTCATAAAGAGAATTATGACCCTTCCTTTCGTAGGGTCGGACCCTGTGGAGGATTTTGTGGGAAAAATCCAAGATAAGCAGCTCACGGATAAGATGAAGAACATGTTAGGGTCCCGTGATTTGGAAGATTGGCTAAACTAAATGATAGGGTAACATCAGACCAATCTTTGGAGTCCTAGGACCTAGACTTCCTAGACTTAGAGAGGGCTCTCTCTATTGTGCGAAGGATGTTAACTTGTTCGCTTCGGATGATTGATTTTAGGCTAGTTGTTAATTGTAATTTGTTTGTTTGCTTTGGGTTGGGGTAAGATGACTAAGTAGCATAGGTGAAATGAGATATTATCAAATTAATAGGGCTATGAGATCAGATGAAGTTGAGGGTGTCTAAATGATGAAGCAGAGTATATTGCAGGGCTGATTTAGCAAGGTTAATGGATCCTTAGGTGATGTATGAGGTGTAATGAACATTAATTTTGGGAAAAACTAAGAGGTCTTAAACATATATAGTCTGAAAGAAATAAATCATGAGGTAGGGCAAACCATTAATCTCTATGAACAATACTCAAATTGATAAACATGTAAGATGAACATTCTAGTGATACATAGAAGCATTAGAACTCCTAACTTTAGAAATTCACCTTCAAATTTTTGAGAAAACACATAAGATAAACAAACAACTCAATATATGGAGAGGTAACTCCTAAATGTCATATATCAAACTATCGGGAACTCTGAAACAAGTTGGTAAGCATGGGCAAAGGGCAAGATCGAAACGAGACCTCTTTGTCTTGACCTAATCAATCAGTATTCCATAGAAAAGCTTCACAATAGGGTTTTGAAAAATTTAAATAAGCAGGGCATACCATGAATCATATTTATAAGCTAACATACTAACCATTCGTTAAAAACAAAAACACGTTTTAGTGGGACTAAGGAGCAATCAAAGAATTCCTTAATATGACTAAAAGAGGAAAACATCAAGACTATACCAAAGAGGAGGTTTGAGTTGCTTCCATGAGCATATATCAACCTATACATTTTTTATCTATAGCAACCAAGCATACTGAAACAAAATGAGGACAAGAAAAAATTAAAAATTTAAGAAAACATCACCATTCACCAAGCTATGGCATCTCGCAAGAAAGCTTCTCCAACATCAAGCCACACAAGACATTCATTCACTTCATAAAACCAATATCTTTTCCAAGCTCATAAAACCATGTATTTATCTTAAATACATCAAGTCCCAACAGTTTACAATGAATCCTCATGTCTTATATAACAAATGAGGAGAGGAGAGCCTACTAGAGCATCTAGAAGGCTATTGGCCAAATAGAAATATCCTAACTTGTCCTTGAGGCTTTGCAAAGCCCAAGGCACAAAAATATCTAAATAAATATATTTTCTGACTATAAATGGAAATAAAATTGACATTTAAGCTTGACATGCCTAAGAAAACTTTCAAAACGCACATTTTTCCCACTCAGCCACAGGAGCGTAACACATGTGTCAAATAATGAAAAATTTCCAGGTGCGTAACGCAGAAATAGGCTTTGTTGTAGCAGTCTTTTGGAGGTCTTCCCGACATTGGATTTGGCTCTGGTATGGCTCGTTGGAAATCATGATGAGTATAATTTCAAAAAAATTTTGATTTGTGCTGATTGGATGCCATTTACCTGCTCAAAAATCGAATCTCCGAACACTTCTCTGTGCGTAACACTTGGTCTGAAAAGGAAGCAGAAAGGTCAAATGTTTGATGTTTTTTGACCTTTTGAGGGGGTAAAAATGATCCAAATGATCTGAAAATTGGTGAGTAGAATTTTGGTGATGTGAAAAATCCAAAAATTTAAACTTTGAGAGCTTAGGATGCACCAATTTTGTCTGTAACACCTAGGTGTTGCGCTCCTAGGGGTAAAAATTTGGAAAAAACTAAAAGTTGTCCAATTTGCCTCAAAATTGGTGGATAGACCCCTTAAGAGGTTTTGGATACCTGTTGAGAAGACTCATCCAAGACTCAAAGGTTGTCATGCACTTTGGAAATTTTTAGGTCTTCTAGTTCAATGAGGGACTTCTTTAGCTTGGCGCTAGCAAGCATGCTTTTCCTTGCATAATGTTTGGCCATTTTCTTTTGTAGGGAAAGGCCCCTCTTAACCTCCTTGAAATGGTTATGCTCCTCTTTTTAGTAGTAGATTACCCTTTGAGCCATCTCAAAATCCATTTCCCACTCATGAAGTTGTGCATCTTTTTCCAAGAGGGGCAACCTAGTTTTCATCTCTTGGTCCTCATTATCACTGTCTAGATCAATGAATTGAGATCCTTGAGAAGTATTCTTGATCCTTTTGCTCCTTCTTACCTGTACCTTTTGCTAACCTTGGTCCACCTTTCCCTTTCCTTTGTCTTGATGCTTGATTGCTGGAGGAGAGATGGCCCCTTGCCTTTTTGAGGTAGAAAACACATTTCTCCTACCTCTGTGATAGGAGCATGTGAGAGGTTTTATGATGGTGTCTCTACCTTTGGAGGTGCCACAAGCCTTGTCATATTCTTCATCATAAGACTCACTGTTTTGGCCCTTTTTCTCATCATAAGGCTCATTTATTCTAACTCTATTTTCTTGCTCACTGCTTATTTCTTGAGAGGCTGCCTCTTCTTGGTCATCACCACTCTGTTGTTCCTCTCCTTCACACTCTGTTTCTGTCCCATAATCTTCATTATTTTCTCCACTTTCATCATCTTCATCAAGCTCTGCATTTGCCTCAATGTTTTCAACCTTTGTCTCACCTGCATCTGTCTCTTGATTTCTGTTGTCATCAATTTCTTATCTGTTATGGCTATTATCACTTTCCTGCTCATTACTGCCCTCTTCCTTGTCTTCTTCATCTTCCTAAGATTCTACCTCACTGTCCTCTTCCTCATTTTCTTCATCTGTTTGCTCATCATGAGAGCCTCTGCCATATTCTTCACTTGGCACATTAGGAGAAGGGATAGGGGGTGAATTTCTTTGTGGAGAAGGCACATGGAGATATGATGGAGGAGTGGAGGGAGGTGGTTGGGAAGTGGAGGGTAAATTCTATTGAATGAAGGCTTGGGGGTTTGTAAACACATCATGTGAGATGAATACTTCCCAAGGGATTCCTTGTTGCTGCAGCTAATGTAAGACAATCATTTTGATCAAGGAGTGGTGGAAAAGGCTTGGCATTTGGCATTCATAGCTTATTTTCTTGACAAGTGAGGCCATCTTGTCAATGCTCCGGAAAAGGTAGTATGGTAGATTCATCAATTTGAATTCGGTGAAGTACATTAGTATCCTTATATGATATGAGTAAATCCTGGAGTATCTCCCCTCATAGGTGAAATACCTTATAATTTTCTTCATCAGCAAGGCATACCTCTCTAGCGAGTGGGAGAAAGGAAAAATAGCCTTGGAGCCTTGTTGACAGCTTAGTTTTAGGTAGGGTTCATAATAGCACAAATCCAACTTCTTTTTTTAAAACCATATCTTGCCAATGTCTGGTATACCTGTTGCTTTGGAAATGGATTCAGATGAGAGTTCAAACTCCACTCCTGCTAGGCTAACTCAGTGATTTTGCAAGCCAATGACAAACAATCTAGTCAAGTCGGAGTGGATTTTGACTTGTTTGACCTTTTCACAAAACTGCTAACACCCAACATCCTGAAAGCATGAAAGGATCATGGGAGAGGAAGTAATTTGAACTGTGTATAAGGGTTCAAACCTATTTGCCCTTCCTCCCTTGTATTTTTTCTAAGGCTCGGTAGGTCTTTGACTTTCATCACTGCTGGTGTGATTCTCTGCTTCGGACATGGTGGTTGGTTCTCTAGCATAGAAGGATTTTTGAAAGTCATTTGAGGGCCTTTGGGTCAAAGGGTTGCAATTAGTGAAGTGAGGGAAAATTTGTGCATATGAAGGCAATATGAAACTCTCTAAGAGTGCACTCAGTGTTTTAAAGGTTTGTTTGATGTCACTCAGCCTCCTCTGGCACATATAACAATTTTCCCCTTCAAACCCTAACCAAAAGTATTTAAAATTGAATTTTATGTAGCCTAGGGTTTGGTTCAATTAAGCCTTTAAATATGAATTTTATTAGGAAAATGAAAGCTAGGGAGGCAGGAAAACAAATCACCAACCTTGTGTCTTGACTTTTGCAGAAGCTTTGAAGGTGAAAAAACCGAAATTTGACTCCTTTTGGCAATTTTAGACAAACTCTGCCTCTGCGTAACACCGGTGTGTAGCGCTGGTGTGTAACATTGGTGCGTAACAGGCAGGAGACGGGTCAGTGGGCTTTAGGAGCATAGCATAGGTGCATAACACTAGTGCGTAAAAGGCAGGAGATGGGCTAGTTGGGCTTCAGGAGCGTAGCATAGGTGCATAACAGGCAGTTTGTAGACACTCTATTGTGTCTATGCGTAACATTGGCCTAGGTGCATAGTGTCGGGCCCTAGGTGCGTAATGCAGTGTTCAATAACATTGCAGCCACCCCTCTTGTGAGTAGCGCTGAGGGCCAAGTGCGTAACACCGGCCTCGGTGCATAACGCCAGCAAACTTTCACTGATTTGCACATAAACTTTCGAAAACTTCTCTCAACGGCTTCCTTTGGCTTAGAGATGACAAATGGTGTGGGGGGAATACCGAAAAGGCCTTTATAACCCTTTTGAAAATAAATTTGAAGTCAAAACCCACTTTTGTAATGTTCTTGTTTGGTTACTTTTTCTCACTGTGTCTTTGACTGTTTTGGTCCTGTAAGTGGACAATTTGATGAAAACATGGTTATTTTTTCACTGCTAGAGGCTTCTTAAGGTTCTCCTTATTTTGAGAATCTTCGTGAAGACACTAAGCCCATGTCTCTTAGGTTATACTTTGGAAAAATAATTGTTTTGGAATTTTAACACCTACACACAACAAACTCATCCCTTTTTTCCATTTCTCCTTTGACTGATATTCTGTGTTTGAAACATTCTTTCATTTAACCTTGTCATTTTTTTTGTGGAAAAACACCTTTGCTAGCTCTGCGAAGTGTTGTTTATATCTTAATCACATTTTTGTAGAATATTATTTTGACAAAGAGGTCCGTGTTGGGAGTTTCATTTTTCTACTATAAACTAGGGGTATATCTGTTTGTTTTTAGGTCACTTTGATCACTGTCTCTTTTGAACTTGGATAACTTGCTTTGTCACATAATGGCCCCTGCTTATCATAGTTGCTTTATTTGGGAATTTCCACCCATGTTTGTCCCCTTTGGCCATTTGAAGATGTATTTAACTGTTTTTAGAGAAAAATACCTTTGAACTATGTTGGAATAGGGTCTCCTACGAGCCGCGAAACTAGTCCAATTATGAATACTTTTGATTATATTTAGTCTAGCATAGGGGTTTTGGGGTGGGTCAAAGCCCCAAAAGCATTTTAATGGGAAAAAGGATAAACTAGGGTTCTGAAAACCATGGTTTATGGACCATATGAAAGTTTAGGCTAGATTATTATAAATAGAGGAACATTTTTAATTGTAAGGTGGGCAATGAAGGGCTATTGATGCGAATTGTGGTTTAAGATATCTGTTTTGGTTTCTGGGGAAAGGACTCCTGCTAGGTGTGTTTGTGTAGATCCAGAGCCCAGCTGTGTGTGCAAGCTGGGATGGGTATTGTAAGAAGGAATTTATGAATCTATGAATAATAAGGGTTGCTTGAGAACTGAATCTATGTGTACTGTTTGTGCAAATCATTGGTAATTACTGCATTAGGCGCATTCTGTATTCAAGCTGTGAAAGATCTGTGTAAGTGTGTTTGCTGTATCTGGATCTGTTATGTTCTGTTTTATGCAATATTGTGCTACTATCATAAAAGTATATTATTATAGATCTAGCGCACGTGGATGTGAAAAGAGACCTATCGACCCTGCGCAGAAAGAGGCAATCTAGGTATCACAGGGCCAGACGCAGCTCTGCTTGCCTTACCTGTGCTTTCTCAGGGTGCGGAAACCTGGTTCCAACACCCACCCATACTACTTCGGGTGAGAATTTGACATGCGCAAGCAGGTCACTGCCGAAAGGGCCAGTAGTATAGGGGTTTGTTGGCAAACCTTGAAACTTTGAACCTGGGTCAGGACCCCTTGAGCCAACAAACTGGGAGTTAGTTCTTGTCTGCCAAACCCTAGGGTAACTGAAAAACCCTTGAAGCCATCTGTTGTGATGAAGGAGGTTTCTTGGTCACTATTTTGACCCTCTTTTTCTATCTTCCCATGCTTCTGAGTTCATCATTTCTCTATTGCTTGGTAAAAAAAGTCAATGAATCTTGATTCCCAACAAAGAAATACCTTGCTGCTTTCATCTAGGTTGTGAATGGTCTTCTCATATGATGACGTTCCTTACTTTACCTTACCTCATGGCTAATCTGATGTCTTTCGGTCTTCTTTGTAGGAATGCAAGAAAAGGGTAGATTTCCCTCTACAAGTTTCATTCTTGAAGCCAAAAAATTTTTAAATGATCTTTTCGATTTGAGGTATAGTGTTGCTTATGTGCCACTTCCTTTTATGACCTGCATGGACCTTTTGATGGGCAGCATTTCATAACACTCTCTGATGACATCATGTTCTTCCTTGTAAACTTTTAAGCCCGTTTGTATCTTGTTACAAGTTGTGGATGCCTTTATAAGTTTTTTAGGTCTCCTTCTTTGCCTCTGTTTCTGCTATTGACCATTTATAAAAACATTCCTGCAGAAATGCTTTGACATGGTAAATTTCTCCTTTGCAAGATTACTGCTTGATCAAGAGGATACCTTTGGAGGTCTTTTGATGTTCTTTGGATAATGATAAGCCTCATCCTTTTGTTCTCCTAACTTCACCTTTGAATACTTGTGGAAATAGTGCATTTAGAACCATGATAGTGCATAACCTAGGCGACCCTATTTGACTTATGGTAATGTCCTTGGCATAGGTTTTTTGACTGAAAAAATTCAAGCAAGGTTTGGATGAGGAGGCAGGGTTTTTGACACTCTATTATGCACTACCATCCTACACAACTAGAAAACCTTGTTTTAATTCAAAGAGATTTTTAGACAGGGAGTTTTGAAATCACCATTGCTTGAGGCATTTGGTGAGTAGGAGAAAAGTTTGGTTTACTTGGCGAAATATGGTATGAAAATAGAGGGCTTAGGCAAACAGAGACATAGTGTTATAGGCTGAGGTGGCAAACATAGTGATAGTGTGGGATATTAGTTCAGGATTTGATCTTGTTTGGGTGATAGATTGGCCATGCTTTGACAAGGAAGTGGGATAATGAAAAAATTTCTCTTTGAGGAGATTTCTAGAACTCACATGATTCTTGAATTTTGTTTCTAGAAATTTTGCACAAAGAATTTTTTCATCTAAACAGGTGAAAATTACTGATGACTAACAGTGGCTCCACTTGGGGAGGGCAGCTCCTTTTCAGGAGGTGTCTAGAATTTCAAATCTCTTGGTTTATGAAGACCAGTGCCCCATCCATTGGGTGGATTTTCTCTTTTCTTTTGCTGCTGCTTTCCTTGAAGTAGTAATTTTGAAAATCTAAAAGCATGATTAGCTCAACTTCACTTTTACCTACCCAGCCTACTCGCCTAACATTTTTTCTTCCTTGGGTGCACTTGAACTGGAAAACCCATTGACATTTTTATTTAGAAAGTGAAAACAAACTATCTACTTTTACACTTATCTCTTCCGGGAGTTTAGATTAAGCTATTGAACTCCTTTGATTCTCTACCTGTTATACTCAACTGTCAAGGTTAAACTGTTTGACAAGATTTATTCACTAAGCTTAAAAGATGAAATTGAAAGCATGACTAAATCAGGATTAGACAATCTAATTTATCATGGGTTTGTGGCATAAAAGCAAACTGCACACAAATGTTATTTTTTGTACAAAATAGGACTAGAAAAATCAGTGTTAAGATACATAGTTTTCTATTCATGCCTGTTTTTCTCCTTGGTTATATTTTGAGCATGTGGAACCAATATCTTTTTTTCCTAATGTAATTTCTTTGACAAGTCAAGCTTCAATGTTTTGACTAGCATTCTTTTCACTAACTTATCAACAATAAATTTAAAACATGTTCAGCCATGATTAGGCTAGATAGCTGAATAAGACATTCTTTTTGCACCATTAGTGGCATTTAGGCTTGCACACTTTCAGTATCACTATTTTTTGGGTATGGGGTTGTACCTTTTCTTTAGAACCTGCCCTCTTTTCTATTTCTTCTATGTTTTTTCTTTTTTCTTTCTTTTTGACTTTTTCTTCACATAATGGTATGTACAATGAGTGAAAATTTTAAAGCTAAGGATCTTGACAAATGTAGTGTTTGAGCATCCTGTCTTCAAAAGGATCTCCTAACATCTTTTTTCCATTCAACTCTTGAAAATAGAAAAAAGAGTTACCTCTATTTGACAACATGGTATCAGGATTATTCCAAGAGTTTTCAGACAATCCATGATCCCCTTTGTGCTTCTTCTTTGACCTTTTCTCTTCAAATTTGTTTGAGTCAAAGATCCTTTTCAAGTAGGGAAGGTACTCTTTATCATTTTAAAAAAAAATGATGAAGTCATCCATGTACACCATAGTAGAGAAATTTAAAATTGAAGGCATAGTTTTTTGGAAAGTATCTCCAGCACTTTCTAGCCCGGGAGGTATTTGTCTAAGCATGCATGTGTCCCAAGAAAATTTGAAAAAATCTTTGAGCTGATTGGTCTAAAGTGGTATTATCTGATGGTAACCTGAAAAACTATCATGCAATGAGATTTGGTTAGAAAACCCAACCCTTTGTGAAGTATGATATTTTTTAGTAAAAAGGTATTTGTTCTTTTGGAAGGGTTTCTCCTGGTACCTAAAATCTATACAAAACCTATGTCCCTTTGCCTTCTTTCTAAGTGAACTCAACTGCTCAAATTTTTTCTGATTCTTTTTGAAGGAAGGTTTTTTAGAACAATGGCTGTGTTACAAGGTTTTAGACTAGCCTGCCTACACACATAAGCATTCTAAATTTTTTTGCACAATATTGTATTCCTTTGTTTTGTGTGTAGTGATAAAATTTTATACAATTTAATTATTTCAAGCCTCTTAATTTTACCCATACTATCTTCCTCTATATCAACTTCAGCAAAAATTTCTTTGGGATCTGTAGCAATATTTGTGAAAATTGATAATTTTTTTGAAAGGGAAAATTTATTGGATGCTGAAGTATCTAGGTAAGGTAGAAACATCAGACTGTCTTGTTCCATATTCCCAAATATTTCTGTTTTGTGAGGGTGTTTCATTTTTTCTGGATTAGCAAAAGGAAGAGGTTGTGTTCTTGTGATTTGTCTTTCTTTTGAGCAACCTGTTCCCTTTTCTAAATTGATTCTTATTTCTGATATTTCATTTTCAATTTGCAGGAAATCAATTTCAGTTTTATTATCTTCTGGTGTTTCAGGATTGTGATAGTTTTGACTGTCGAACTCATCATAGAGGAAGTGATCTGATTGTTGTAATGTGCCTAGATCTTCAAAATATTCATTTACTTGCTCATCAATGTCATTTTCATTATACAAGATGAACGAGTTAAAGTCTGAATGTATTGAATAGATAGGGATGTTGTTGGGTCTATCTAGGTTGCTTACCATATACTTCATATGAGATTCCCGATAGAGTCTCCTAGTTTAGTTAAAAATCGGGATGGTAGCATAAGACATGTCAAGTTGGAGGTTTCCTAGAAGTTTAGCTCCCTAAGATCGGGACAAAAGCATGCCATATTTGGGGGGAATGTCAGCCACGACTATATCCATGACCAGGCTCTTAGCAACGATTTGTGCTAGATTGACACATAAGTCCTTGATTAGGCCAAAGCATTTAACTCTGCTTGAATCGAAGGAATACAGATCTTTGTAGGGCCTAGTTATTTCTAGGCCCAATATTTCCATCACTACGTTTGGCATGAGGTTGTGAGAGGCACCAGAGTCTAGCATGGCATTATGTAGGATTTTGTCATGTATGTTTAGGCTAAAATAGAATGGGGGAATGGCTCCTTATTGGTATTTTCCATCTACTTCAGGTCCAAATAATAGCTCTGGTTTATCATCTGTCAAATTCAGAGTGTTGTTATCATTTCCTATGTTCAAGAATTTCAAGACTTGGGAGTGGTACATATCCTAAGCTACCAGTTCAGTGAGAGGGATGGTTATTTTTATTTTAGCGATTTCTCCTTCGAAACTGAAAGGTACTTGAGTTTTAGAAATATTTACAATAGTTTTATCAGCCATAAATTTTTCCACATTTTTTGTAATATCCCAAAATCGGGACAACTCATGAATCATGCATTAAAAATGCAATTCCAGCAACATATGTAATAAAATAGTGAAATGGACTCTTGGATCATATATATTAGTCAATATGAAACCTGAATGAAAGAATAGAGCTGCAAAAAATCATACTAGGTGGGTTAAACAGACCTCCCACACTAGTGTAGCTGAAAATAACCAAAAACCCCAAAACTGCAAAATATCAGAGTTGCTGCATTAAAGTAACTGCACAATATTATGAGGGTAAAACTCAGAAATGGGAGAATAAGTAGATCTACTCATATATTGATTAGAAATGTTGAAGAACAGAGATCTAGTCTCCTCATACAAATACAAGAGAACCCAGCAAGGGTTTCTTGTCAAACACTCTACATACAAAATGTGATATTCAGAAATTTACTGAATCACCACTGCAACACTGAAGCATAAGAGTGTATAAATCTGAAATATATCTGATTATATTTAGATCCCTGAAGGGCTTCCTCCCATGAAATTATGAACCTCTCAATCACAAGAAAACACTACAATGGAGCCACTAGACCATGCACTGAATGCTGCCTCCAAAATAACGCATTCCATAGCTGAAACAATGCTGGGAATGTAGGGTAAATGTGTGGTCTGATACCAAAGATCTGAAATAGGCTCTGGAGCTCTCCAAACAGGTCACTCAAGTGAAGGAAACCTTCCTCCAATGAGAAACTAGCTCAGAAACCGGGATTCCAATCCCTTCCACTGCTGCACCCAACAACACTGCACAATCTCCGACAAAAACTGCGCTAATGAAGTTGGCTGAAGCTTGGCCTAAAAACCTGAATTGGAATTATGAATGAAAACTCTCCTAATGAGGCTCCTCAAGGAGAGAGGTGGGATTCCCGCCCGGGAAGACCTGGTGCTAAACAACACTGCAACCCTGCTAAGCATCAAAGGGAGCAAAAGTATGAGTAGACAAGAATAAAAATCTAAAACATGAAGAATAATGCTGCCATCCTCTTCCTTAAATAATATGTGAGTTTTCTTGGCCTTGGCCCCACTCAATTAGGTCATCTCTATCCAAAGATACATCTCCCTCCAAAATTGTGTTATTCCTTCTTGGATTCCTCCTCCTCCACAATTGCGCTGTTGACTTAGTCAAAGTGACTAAATCAACTTGATTTTATCCTTGTTCACACATGGAGGTGTTTTATTAAGCTATAAAGAGTGTCCCCCTTTCACACTTGGAGTGTTTTTATCCTCCTTAGGAGACTTATGGGCTTTTCTACCCATTTATTCACCGGCTAGAGCTGCTGCTAACTCTAATGTTCCATTTAGCTTTGAGGCTAAAATTTTGGAACATTACAGTCCTCCCCTCCAAATATTTTCTTGTCCTCAAGAAAATGTATATGGAGAGCAAAATTTCTCCCCTCCTCCCCATGTGTGCTCCCATCAATAGCCTCCATCACTGATTTTTGTCTCTCGTCCTTCACAAAGTAGGAGTGATGACCAACATGGTGAATGAGTGCCTCCCTCACCCATGCTATCATCCAAATGAAGTGATCCACCCTACAACATGGAAACTCATGAAGAATATCCTCCACCTTTAGCTCCAGAAATTTAGGTGGGTTGAATACATGAACATGATAGGCAAGAGGGCCTATCTCACACTGTCCTCCTCTCCACTTATGATAAGTGTAGAGAGCATGCTGATCTTGGGCTGCAACATGATTGCCCTCCAATGGCAAGAAGAAGATTGAGTCTCCAAGGACTCTTCCTCCAAAATCATGAGACATGCCAACCCAAACCATTCCATTCAAGATGAATGGCACATCATCACCATTTGGCATCCAAATCGAAAATATGCTGAAATTTATGTGCAATTTTGGATGGTACCAAAGGTTCTCCAAGTGGATATTACGCAGACTTCCCAACTATTGTTTGAGAATGTCATGTGGCAATTGGTTTTGAAACAAGTTATAAGTTGTGCATGTTTGCTCTTCCAACATGGGCAAGTAAGAATCAATGTATATTAGTTGTACATGGATAAAATAACAATACACTTGCCCAAGGTTATGTATAGATGGGTTACTATCATCACAAACATTGGTCCTAAGGTGACCATGAAACCCAAAAATACTCTTGCTCTCTTGTGGAGCAACGCACTGCTCATATATGGTGAGAAGATACAAATACTCAATGGAGTAATCAATAAGTACATAAATGTATTTCTTGCCATGCATGGTAAGTAAGCTAAAAGTGAGGTCCATGTATAATTCCCCCCATGAGGGTCCCCTCATAAAAATCTGCAAGAAGAATGGATACATATACTCCTTGGAACACTCCATCAATAATAACACACTCCCATGTGACAGTGTTGTAGGCCTTAGAAATAAGGCTCCATGACTCCTCTTTTTAACATTCCATATGCCAAAGCCATCCACATCATGCTTCTATGTGATAAGATCTTCTTCTTACATGTAAGTCTCTCATGATCCTTCAATGTTGAAGGGTAGCCTCCTTGCACCATGAATGTGCCTTCCTTCTCTCTAGAAATCCCATGAAAAGTATGGGAAGAATTCTTCCCATACTCTCCCAAGTGCAACCATGGCAACAAAAACTCTTGCTTCTCCCTCATATCTCCCTCATACAAGCCATAGAGTAAGATCATGTTGGTCAAATTGCATGATTCCCCATCAAACAATCTAGCCATGAAGTGCCTCCTCAAGTCCTCCAAGTGGTTCCTCCCACAAGAAGAGAAAAAGTGTGATGTGGCAATAATGGTTTGCCCATGGTCCCTCCTGAAGTGTACAACATGTAAAGGGGGGAGAATCATGCTCCCAATGGGCATCTTCAATCTCAAGTCCACTCTCCAAACAAAGCTCCCCATGAACATAAACACATCAGAAATATATGGAAGAAAATTACAATGAGAACAAGTTGCCAAATGACAACTGGAGAGTGAATCATAGTCCCACTCATGGAACCAACGCAGTGCATCCTTTGCCTGCATCAAAATAAGAAACAAAAAGTTCTTTTCCAGCCACTTGTTTGCTACCACAGTCATCTCATAAGATGAAAACATGAAGTTACAATATGGTTTCAATGGTGCACACCAAGAATCATGTGGCTTCTCCGACAGACCATCAACAAGATAGCCAGAATCAATGCTACAAGTAGCTACAAGTACATAAACATACAATAAGCAAGAAGAGATAATTCTTCTTGTTACATGATGCTGCTCAAATAAGGAAAATAAGTACAATACAAAATATGAAATGATACCTCCTCCATCATGTACTCGAGATCTTGAGCTGAAATGGCTCAACTGGAAATTCTCCTTCACCTCCAAAGAGTAGGGAAGTGGTTGTGACCTCCTCTTCATTACCATCCAGGATATGCATCTCTACATATGTTGATATATGTCATGTTGGATGCCCTCCCAAGTGAACTCCTCCATCAAATGGAAATATGCCTCCAAGTGCATAGAAGAGAAGTCCTCATGTGCTACTTGTAGCAGCTTCTCCTTGAGACTAGAAGATCTATTCAAGAAGATCCTGCCATAGGAATAGATGACCACATCATCCACCATGTATCAATCATCTCCATCTAGGTCATCAAGAATCATGCATGCACCAAGATCCTTGGAGTACTCTACCAAGAGCTGAGATCTCCAATAAGGATCAATCCTCCTAAGAGACAACGCTGGTGATCTGGCATGTGAAGCTCTCTTCATGCTGATGGCTGCAACTTTGACATCCCCCATACCAAATTTATCCCCAAAACTCTTCACCTCTCTAGAACCCAAGAGAGGTGAATCCAAAGACAAGATGTCTTTCATCAATGTTAAATCTGATGGCCTCCCGGGTGGAATGCCTCCATGTAGTGAGACATCAATGTCAAGAGTGGATTGTACATATGGTTGGGCAACCTTGCCCTTGCTTCCAAAACGCGATACAATCTACCTCCTCTTTGCACTATCTCTCTGAAATAGAGAAGGGTGTGTGCCTCTCATCACATGATGCTGCTCTTCCTCCCTACCTCCTACTTCCAGCTTCAGTGCTGCACAATCATGCTTCTCACTATTGTGCTTGGACCTCCATGTATGAGAGCCTGGGGAACTTCTTGTAAGGATACATTAATCCCTCCTGTTGGAGCATGTGCTCCTATTCCCTCTACATGAGGCATTGGATGTGCTCTAGATGTGATAGCGTTGTTGCCCTCATCCTCATCAATGTGTATGGACAACATCTCAATAGTTGGATCCTCTTGTGAAAAGGAGATCCCCATGCCCTCTTGTCCAAGAATATGAACTGGAGGTATTTCTTTCGACAAAGTGTAATGCAAGATGTCAGCTTCTCCCATGGTTTTATGAAGTGGATTTTCCTCCATCACATGCAAGGGTTTTTTCCTCTCAATTTTCCCTTGCTCATGTGTCTTAGGAAGTTTTTCACCAAACCTTCCCACCAATGTTTCTATGAATCTTGCATAAGAGGAAGTGTTTGCATTCTTTAAAGAAAAAGATTTAAAAATCCACCATGCATGAGCCTTACCTCTGAAATGCAGTGTTGCAACTCTGATGGCTTCATCTTCAGAAATATGGTGTTGCTGAAAATAGGAGCCTAGCTCCTTCACCCAAGCACCAGTTGAACATGTAGGTGATCTGGAAAAAGTAGATAGAAGAAATCTATCTGCATCCTGTTGCTTGTTATTCTCCACCTGGATCTTTCAAAACTCCTGTAAATCAGTATGATCTCTAAACCTCTCAATTTGAGATTCATACTCCTGCAACAAATCACTAAGAGTTCTCCTCTTAGGAATTTTTCTCCTCCCATCCATCTCAAGATAGATCTGGGCACTTGACTGTGCTGTGCGTCATGGTGTGTAGCTGCATGCTCACAATCACCATGTGAAAATATATATTATTCTCTAGATCCAAATTCCTTTGGAGATCCCATCTCCAATCTCATTTTCTTCAGCTCTCCTTGAAAGCTCTATATAGATTTTAGAAGAAGCTTGGTAAGCTTGTCTTCCTTTATTCCTTCACATACTGAAGCTTTCCGATTTTTGTCCATCTCTACTTCCTCTGGAATGTAATGGCCTGAGATCCATAGGCTGAGCCAAGATTGAAGCTTTGATACCACTGTAATATCCCAAAATCGGGACAGCTCATGAATCATGCATTAAAAATGAAATTCCAGCAACTTATGTAATAAAACAGTGAAATGGACTCTTGGATCCTATATATTAGTCAATATGAAACCTAAATCCAAGAATAGAGCTAAAAAAAATCAAACTAGGTGGGTTAAACAGACCTCCCACACTAGTGTAGCTGAAAATAACCTAAAACCCCAAAACTACAAAATACCGGAGTTGCTGCATTAAAGTGACTGTGCAGTATTATGAGGGTTTTAACTCAGAAAATGGGAGAAAAAATATATCTACTCATATATTTATTATAAATTCTGAAGAACAAAGATCTAGTCTCCTCATAGAAATACAAGAGAACCCGGCAAGGGTTTCTTGTCAAACACTCTACATACAAAATGTGATATTCAGAAATTTACTGAATCACCGCTGAAAAACTAAATCATAAGAGTGTATAAGGCTGAAATATGTCTGATCATATGTATATCCCTCAAGGGATTCCTCCCATGAAAGTATGAATCTCTCAATCACAAGAAAACACCGCAACGGAGCCACTAGACTATGCACTGAATGCTGCCTACAAAATAACGCATTCCCTAGCTAAAACAATGCTAGGAATGTATGGGAAATGTGTGGTATGATACAAAATATCTTAAATAGGCTCTGGAGCTCTCCAAACAGGTCCCTCAAGTGAAGGAAACCTTCCTTCCTCCAATGAGAAACTAGCTCAGAAACCGAGATTCCAATCCCTTCCACTACTCCACCCAACAACACTGCACAATCTCCGGAAAAAAATGCGTTGATGAAGTGGGTTGAAGATTGGCCTGAAAACCTGATGTGGAATGATGAATGAAAAATCTCCCAATGAGGCTCCTCAAGGAGAGAGTTGGGATTCCCTCTCAGGAACACCCGATGCTAAACAACACTACAACCTTGCTAAGCAGCAAAGGGAGAAAAAGTCTGAGCAGACAAGAATAAAAATCTAAAAGATGAAGAATAATGTTGCCATCCTCTTCCTTAAATAATATGTGAGTTTTCTTGCCCTTGGCACCACTCAATTAGGTCATCTCTATCTAAAGATACATCTCCCTCCAAAATTGCGTTATTCCTTCTTGGATTCCTCCTCCTCCACAACTGCGTTGTTGACTTAGTCAAGGTGACTAAATCAAGTTGATTTTATCCCTGTTCACACATGGAGGTGTTTTATTAAGCTAGAAAGAGTGCCCCCCTTTCACACTTAGAGTGTTTTTATCCTCCTTAGGAGACTTATGGGCTTTTCTACCCATTTATTCACCGGCCAGAGCTGCTGCTAACTCTAATGTTCCATTTAGCTTTGATGCTAAAATTTTGGAACATTACATTTTTAATTTGTTGAATTTGATTCGGGGATTTGGTAATTAGAGTTTTCTTAGGGCCACCAGCAGAGGTGCTAGGATAGCTTGTATCAACTTCTGGTTGGCTAGTTTTATCCTTGTTGGGATAAATTTTCTTAGCCATGGTGTTGTTATTGTCTTTTGTTCTTTTAAGAATGTTTTTGGGAGTTTTCTTTACAGCAGTGTCTGAGTTGTTTTTCCTGGAGTTGTCTTGGTTTTTCTTACTCATAATATCATATTGTCTATGGAATTCCATTATGGCATTTTCTAATCCCAATTCGTGGTCTTCAAAATATTCATAGCTTGTTTCATCTTGGTTTGAGGAGAAAAAACCTTGTTCTTCTGTAAGAAAAACCTCACCCTCACTATCAGAGCCTATTAATTTTAGATGATTCTCATCTATTTGTTCAATATCTCTTTCCCCTTCGTCAACATATTTATCTTGGAAGGGTGGCCTGATTTGTTAATCATTTTCCCATAGTCTGTTTTGGGGCGGGTCTCTTCTAAAATTTTGATTTCGGTTTCTGTTTTGGGAATTTGTTTGGTTGTCCCTAGGGGGTGCTCTTTAGTTTATGCTTATTCTTTCCATCATTCTTTCCATGGTCCTAAGAAGGTTGTCCATATTGGAATCAGATGAGGAGGTGGAGGGCATGGTGTCATCTTTGTATGTTACCTTTTTTTCTGATCTTAGCCTAGCTCTTTTTTCAATTAAGTTGGCCTCTATACTTATAGCTCCTTTTTGCATGCCTTCTAAAGTCAGGGGCTCTCTTTCTCTTAGTTGATAGGCCATATCGGGGTCAAAACCCTCCGAGAATTTAGCTAAGGTTAGGCCTAATGGGGGTTTCATTTTTGGCGGTAGTGTGTTGTAAACACTATTTAACCTAGTGCAATAGTCTTAGACACTTTCTCCCGTGTTTCTTTTGAGATTGCTATATTTCGAAAGGATCTGAAGAGGGTTTTTCTTGATTTCCCATTTGTTTGTGAAATTTTGGTAAAAGGAAGGGAGATAATGTATGCTGTTGGGAGTTAGGCTTTTGAACCATTTCTTAGCTTCTCCTCCTAGGCTTTGGGCAAACATCCTCATATTCATGGCTTCCTCTTATAATTCCATTTATTCAAAAGCATCATTCATTCTATCTACATGTTGTTGGGCAATAGTGGATTCAGCCTTGGTGAAGTGTGGGATTCTAGATTGGTAATCATTTGGTAAAGGTACCAATGGTTGCACTAACACAAGGGGCACATACCATGTTGCCATAGTGGGAGCTAATGGTGGATTTACAAGTGGAGGATTTGTGCTATGAGATGGAGTGGTTTGCATAGTGGTGGTATGAATGGGTGTGGGGGAAGTACTTGGACCAGTAACTAATTCTAAGAATACTTGGGATGAAAAGAGCCAAAGTGGTGGAGAAGTTGGAAATCAGGTGGTGTGGAAGGAGAAGCTTCTCTACTAAGACTCTGCTGCAAGTCTACGGGCTCAAGATCGATATGGTCGATTCTACTTTGTGACTTGGTTCTGAAAAGGTTTTTGGTATGACACAAGTCAAACTGGAGATCTTGAAAGACTGTAAGTTGTTCAGGTACAGAGCTTGCTTTATGAATGGTCCTATTAGTAGCTAAGTTTCTATTTTCAGAAGTTTGCCAAAAAATATTTTCTGAGTCATCAACTATAGTAGGAGGGTTTTGGGTCTAGATGAGATCTGATATTGATTCTTCATGGATCCAAATTCCAAACTCAAAATTTAGAGAGGCTGAAAGTTTATGACTGCTTTCGGAGGGCTGAACTCTCTAGATGCTATCAAAATCGCATAGTGTGTGACTAGATTTCTAGACTTCTCAGGGCTGGTTTGATGCAGTCCTACAAGAGTCTATAGACACTTAGAAAAATTTAGAAGGCCTACTGGAGGTTAGTGGAGTCACCAGGTGGATATTTTTAGTTTTTTTGAAGATGTATTGTATATGGTCCACCATCAATACTAACAAAAAGCCAATCTAGAAATGTTTAGGGGTTTTCTGAGTTTCTATATGTAGCCCGAAGGTTTGTAAGAGTGTCCTATAGCTAAGTCATCAATTTTCTAAGATGGTGAAAAATCTAGATTCAATTCTTAGGCTATCAGTTAAGTTTTCTATGATTTTACGAAGGTTTCTGAAGTCCTAAGGGATACTTGTTTTGTCACTGACATCAGAGGTTGCATCATAATCACCATTGTGTTAGTGATAGTGATGAGGTAGCTATAAATCATAGGGTATTGTTTGATGAAGGGATTCTGGATTCCTAAGGGGTATTTAGATTGTTATGAACTCAGAAGGTCCCACCGTGATCTCCATTATGTTAGGGTCTCGTGATTTGGCAGATTGGCTAAACCAAATGACAGGGTAACATTATACTAGTTTTTGGAGTCCTAGGACCTAGCCTTCCTGGACTCAGAGAGGTCTCTCTCTATTGTGTGAAGGATGTGAACTTGTTCGCTTCGTATGATTGATTTAAGGCTATTTTTTAAGTGTAATTTGTTTGTTTGTTTTGGGTTGGGGTAAGATGACTAAGTAGGATAGGTGGAATGAGAGATTATTAAATCAATAGGGCTATGGGGTCAGATGAAGTCAAGGGTGTCTAAATGATGAAGCAGAGTGTATTGCAGGGCCAATTTAGAAAGGTTAATGGATCCTTAGGTGATGTATGAGGTGTAATGAACATTAAGTTTGGGAAAAAATAAGAGGTCTTAAACATATATAGTATGAAAGCAATAACTCATGAGGTAGGGAAAACCATTAATCTCTATGAACAATACTCAAACTGAAAAACATGTAAGATGAACATTCCAGTGATACATAGAAGCATTAGAACTCCTAACTTTAGAAATTCACCTTCGGCTTTTTGAGAAAACACATAAGATAAAAAAAAAACTCAATATATGGAGAGGGAACTCCTAAACATCATATATCAAACTATCGGGAACTCTGAAACAAGTTTTATTAAGTATGGGAAAAGGGAAAGATCGAAACGAGACCTCTTTGTCTTAACCTAATCAATTAGTATTCCATAGAAAAGCTTCACAATAGGGTTTTTCAAACTTTAAATAAGCAGGGCATACCATGAATCATATTTCTAATCTAACATACTAACCATTCATGAAACAAAAACAAGTTTTAGTGGGCCTAAGGAGCAATCAATAATTCCTTAATATGACTAGAAGAAGAAAACATCAAGACTATAGAAAACAGGAGGTTTGAGGTGCTTCCATGAGCTATCTCAACCTATACTTTTCTAACCTATAGAAACCAAGTATATTGAAACAAAATGAGGACAATAAAACATTAAAAAGTTAGGAAAACATCACCATTCACCAAGCTATGGCATCCTGCAAGCAAGCTTCTCCAACATCAAGCCACACAAGCCATTCATTCACTTCATAAAACCAATATCTTGTACAAGCTCATAAAAGCATGCATTGATCTTAAACACATCAAGTCCCAAATGTTTACAATGAATCCTCATGTCTTTTATAACAAATGAGGAGAGGAGAGCCTACTAGAGCATGTAGAAGCCTATTGGCCAAATAGAAATATCCTAACTTGTCCTTGAGGCTTTGCAAAGCCCTAGGCACAAAAATATCTAAATAAATGTCTTTTCCAACTATAAATGGAAATAAAATTGAATTTTAGGCATGGCATGCCTAAGAAAACTTTCCAGATGCACATTTTTCCCATTCAGCCATAGGAGTGTAACACATGTGTCAAACAACGAAAATTTTCCAGGTGCGTAACGCAGAAATATGCTATGTTGCAACAGTCTTTTGGAGGTCTTCCTAACATCGAATTTGGCTCCGGGATGGCTCGTTGGAAATCCTGATGAGTATAATTTCCAAAACTATTTGATTTGTGATGATTGGATTCCATTTACCTTCTCAAAAATAAAATCTCCCAACACTGCTTTGTGCGTAACACCTGGTCTAAAAAGGAGGCAGAAAGGCCAAATGTTTGATGTTTTTTAACCTTTTGAGGGGTTAAAAATGCTCCAAATGCTCTAAAAATTGGTGCGTATACTTTTGGTGATGTGAAAAATCCAAAAATGTAAAATTTTAGAGCTTAGGATTCACCAATTTTGTGCGTAACACCTAGGGTGTTGTGCTCCTAGGGGTCAAAATTTGGAAAAAACAAAAAGTTGTCCAATTTGCCTCAAAATTGGTGGATAGACCCCTCAAGAGGTTTTGGATACCTATTGAGAAGCCACAGCCAAGACTCCAAGGATTTAGTGCACTTTGGCTCTTTTTAGATCTTCTAGTTCAATGAGGGCCTTCTTTAGCTTGGCGCTAGCAAGCATGCTTTTCCTTGCATAATGTTTGGCCATTTTATTTTGTAGGGAAAGGCCCCTCTTAACCTCCTTGAAATGCTTATGCTCCTATTTTTAGTAGTAGATGACCCTTCGAGCCATCTCAAAATCACTTTCCCACTCCTGAAGCTATGCATCGTTTTCTAAGAGGAGCAACCTAGTTTTCATCTCTTGGTCCTCATTATCACTATCTAGATCAATGAATTGAGATCCTTAAGAAGTATTCTTGATCCTTTTGCTCCTTCTTACATGTACCTTCTGCTCACCTTGGTCCACCTTTCCCTTTACTTTGTCTTGATGCTTGATTGCTCAAGGAGAGATGGACCCTTGCCTTTTTGAGGCAACAAACACATTTCTTCTGCCTCTATGATAGGTGCATGTGAGAGGTTTTATGATGGTGTCTCTACCTTTGGAGGTGCCACAAGCCTTGTCATATTCTTCATCATAAGACTCAATTTTTTGCCCTTTTGATCATCATGAGGGTCACTGATTTTAACTCCGTTTTCTTTCTCACTGTTTATTTATTGAGAGGCTGCCTCTTCTTGGTCATCAACACTCTACTATTCGTCTCCTTCACACTCTGTTTCTATTCCATAATCTTCATTATTTTTGCCACTTTCATCATCTTCATCAAGCGCTGCATTTGACTTAATGTTTTCAACCTTTGTCTCACCTGCATCTGTCTCTTGATTTCTACTGTCATCAATTTCTTGTTTGTTATGGCTATTATCACTTTCCTGCTAGTTACTGTCCTCTTCCTTGTCTTCTTCATCTTCCTCAGCTTATACCTCACTGTCCTCTTCCTCATTTTCTTCATCTTTTTTCTCATCATGAGACCCACTTCCATATTCTTCACTTGGCACATTAGGAGAAGGGATAGGGTGTGAATTTCATTGTGGAGAAGGCACATGGAGAGATGATGGAGGAGTGGAGGTAGGTGGTTGAGAAGTGGAGGGTAAATTATGCTGAATGAAGGCTTGGGGTTTGTAAACACATCATGTGAGATGAAGACTTCCCAAGGGATTCCTTGCTGCTGCAACTGATGTAAGATAATCATTTTGATCAAGGAGTGGTGGAAAAGTCTCAGCATTTGGCGATCATAGCTTCTTTTCTTGACAAGTGAGGCCATCTTGTCAATGCCACGAAAAAGGTAGTATGGTAGATTCATCAATTTTACGTTGGTGAAGTGCATTAGTAACCTTATATGAGATGAGTAAATCCTGAAGTATCTCCCCTCACAGGTGAGATGCCTTATAATTTTCTTCGTCAGCAAGGAATACCTCTCTAGCAAGTGGGAAAAAGGAAAAACAGCCTTGCAGCCTTATTGACAGGTTGGTTTTAGGTAGGGTTCATAATAGCACAACCCTAAATTATTTTGTTTAAACCATATCTCGCCAATGTCTGGTATACTTGTTGCTTTGGAAATGGATTCAGATGAGAGTTCAAACTCCACTCCTGCTAGGCTAACTTGGTGATTTTGCAAGCCAATGACAAACAATCTAGTCAAGTCGGAGTGGCTTTTGACTTGTTTAACCTTTTCACAAAACTGATAACACCCAACATCCTGAAAGCATGAAAGGATCATGGGAGAGGAAGTAATTTGAATTATGTCTAAGGGTTCAAACCTATTTTCCCTTCCTCCCTTTTATTTTTGCTGAGACTCAGTAGGTCTTTGACTTTCATCACTGTTGGTGTGAATCTCTACTTCGGACATGGTCGTTGGTTCTCTAGCACATAAGGCTTTTTGAAAGTTGGTTGAGGGCCTTTGGGTCAAATGGATGCAATGAGTGAAGTGAGGGAAAATTTGTGCAAATGAAGGCAAGATGAAAATATCCAAGAGTGCACTCAGTGTTTTAGAGGTTTTTTTGATGGCACTCAGCCTCCTTTGGCACATATAACAATTTTCCCCTTCAAACCCTAACCAAAGGTATTTAAAATTGATTTTTATGCAGACTAGGGTTTGGTTCAATTAAGCCTTTAAATATGAATTTTCTTAGGAAAATGAAATCTTGGGAGGCAAGAAAACAAATCACCAACCTTGTGTCTTGAATTTTGCAGAAGCTTTGAAGGTGAAAAAACCGAAATTTGACTCCTTTTGGAATTTTTAGACAAACTCTATCTATGTGTAACATCGGTGCATAACACTAGTGCGTAACACTGGTGCGTAACAATTAGGAGACGGGCTAGTCAGGCTTCAGGAGCGTATCATAGGTGTGTAACACTGGTGCGTAGCAGGTAGGAGATGGGCCAGTCGGGCTTCAAGAGCGTAGCACAGGTACGTAACAGGCAGTTTGTAGACACTTTGTTGTGTCTGTGCGTAACACTGGCCCAGGTGTGTAGCGCCAGGCCTTGGGTGTGTAACGCAGTGTTAAATAACACTGCAGCCACCCCTCCTATACGTAGCGCTAAAGGCCAGGTGCGTAATACCGGCCTCGGTGCGTAGCGCCTACAAACTTTCACTGATTTGCACAAAAACTTTCGAAAACTTCTCTCAACGGCTTCCTTTGGCTTGGAGATGACAATGGTGTAGGGGGAGTACCAAAAAGGCCTTTATAACCCTTTTGAAAATAAATTTGAAGTCAAAACCTACTTTTGTAATGTTCTTGTTTGCTTACTTTTTCTCACTATGTCTTTGACTGTTTTGGTCCTGTAGGTGGAAAATTTGATGAAAACATGGTTCTTTTTTCACTGTTGGAGGCTTCTTAAGGTTCTCCTTATTTTGACAATCTTCACGAAGACACTAAGCCCATGTCTCTTAGGATATACTTTGGAAAAATAACTGTTTGAAATTTTAACACCTACACACATCAAACTCATCCCTTTTTTCCATTTCTCGTTTGAATGATATTCTGTGTTTAAAACATTCTTTCCTTTGACCTTGTCATTTTTTCTGTGGAAAAACACCTTTTCCAGCTCTGTGAAGTTTTTTTTATATCTTAGTCACATTTTTGCAGAATAGACTTTTGACAAAGAGGTCCTTGTTGGGAGTTTCACTATTCTGCTATAAATTAGGGGTATATCTGTTTGTTTTTAGTTCACTTTGATCACTGTATCTTTTGAACTTGGACAGCTTGCTTTGTCACATAATTCCCCCTGCTTATCATAGTTACTGTCTTTGGAAATTTCCACCCATGTTCGTCCCCTTTGGCCATTTGAAGATGTCTTTAACTATTTTTAGAGAAAAAGACCTTTGAACTTGGAGTTAGTGCTTGTCTGCCAAACCCTAGGGTAATTGAAAAACCCTTGAAACCATCTGCTATGATGAAGGAGGTTTCTTGGTCACTATTTTGACCCTCTTTATCTATATTCGCATGCTTCTGAGTTCATAATTGCTCTATTTCTTGTTCAAAACAGTCAATGAATCTTGATTCCCAACAAACAAATATCTTGCTACTTTCTTCTAGGTTGTGAATGGTCTTCTCATATGATGACCTTCCTTGCTTTACCTTACCTCATGGCTAATATGATGTCTTTTGGTCTTCTTTGCAGGAATGCAAGCAAAGGGCAGCTGTCCCTTTACAAGTTTCATGCTTGAAGCCAAACAAGTTTTAAATGATCTTTTTGATTTGAGGTACAGTGTTTCTGATGTGCCATTGTCTTTTACCACCTGCATGGACATTTTGATGGGCAGCATTTCATAACACTCTTTGATGAGATCATGTTCTTCCTTGTAAAATTTTAAGCCTGTTTGTATCTTGCTACTAGCTGTGGATGCCTTTTTAAGTTTTTTAGGCCTCCTTCTTTGCCTCCATTTATACTGTTGACCATTTATAAAAACATTCCTATAGAAATTCTTTGACATGGTAAATTTCTCCTTTGTAGGCTTATTGCTTGATCAAGAGGATACCTTTGGAGGTCTTTTTATGTTCTTTGGATAATGAGAAGCCTCATCTTTGTGTTCTCTTGACTTCACCTTTGAATACTTGTGGAAATAGTGCATTTAGAACCATGATAGTGCATAACCTAGGTGACCCTATTTGACTTATGGTAATGTCCTTGGCATAGGTTTTTTGACTGAAAAATTCAAACAGGGTTTGGATGAGGAGGTAGGGTTTTCGACACTCTATTATGCACCACAATCCTAGACAACAAGAAAACCTTGTTTTAATTCAAAGAGCTTTTTAGACAGGGAGTTTTGAAATCACCATTGCTTGAGGCACTTGGTGAGTAGGAGAAAAGTTTGGTTTACTTGGAGAAACAAGGTATGAAAATAGAGGGCTTAGGAAAATAGATACATAGTGTTATAGACAGAGGTGGAAAACATAGTGAGAGTGTGGGATATCAGTTCAAGATTTTATCTTGTCTAGGTGATAGATTGGCCATGCTTTGACAAGGAAGTGAGATAATGAAAAAAATTCTCTTTGAGGAGATTTCTAGAATTCACATGATTCTTGAATTCTATTTCTAGAAATTTTGGACAAAGCATTTAGTCATCTAAACAGGTTAAAATTACTGATGACTAACAGAATGACTATGAGCTGACCAAGGGAACCCATGGTTATCTAATTAACTCCATTTCTGACAGAGTTGTGCGCTTTTCCACACACATTATTGTGGGGAATATTATGAGGAAAATACGCAGAAAGGAGGCTTCCACGCCTATCATAGCCTTAGCTATGGAGTGCGCCAAGGGCGTAGTCTATAACTAGGCATGATACTTATTTGCTGAATTCCTCGCTGATTGTAGAGAACACAAGAAGAAGGCAAGAAGTTCCACTACGGGTGGTTTCTGCTTCTCATTGCATGTATGGAGTGGCAAGAACCTGAGGCATTACAGTTCATCATTGTGGACCCTGATCTATGCAAAGCAACCAGATATGCTTTACTATGGGATTCGACAGAGCCATTAAGGGTTATGGATAATAAATTTTTTTTGGTAGGATTTGAGATTAGCTTGTGGAAAATGATTAACCAAAAGCCTCGATTTTCACCAAGCATTGTGGAGAAATATCGGAAAGTTGCAGATATCAAAGAAAAATTCCATCACATACACATTCGGGCGAAGAAGGACCTCGATGGGTTCTGGTACGAGTTGTCGTACCTAGTCAAAGAAGAAGATGTGGAGGCCATAATTAGCCCTGGCCGAGTGATTAGTTAACTCTGATCCTTGAAGGCACAATGCATGTAGGAACAAGTGGGTCTTATAGAAATTACACCAATGGATTCAATCCAATCATGTAATGTACTAAAACAGGATACAAAATCCTTCTACAATATTTGCGAAATATAAAACATGATCACTCAATCACATGCAAGTAAGAGAAAGAAGTAAATCAATCGCACAACACAATATTTTCCTAGGGAAAGAAACTACTCAAAACCCCTCCATATTTATTGTATAATCAACCAAGGAATCATGAAACAATACAATGCATGTGTGCTCACCAAAACCTCATACACTCTACCAACTGTCTCACACCGATCTAGGAAAAATTGGACTAATACATAGCCAATTTCTGGCCCACAATTAGCCTGCCTTGCTCACGCAATCCCTAGGAAAATAATTCCTATTAAATAGGAATTCCAAGGTTCCTTGATTGTGCAATCCACCATGGGATTCTTGTGGCTTTATAATTGTACCTAGGCAGTTCGCTAAAAATACGATTAATATTTTACTTGCCTTTAAACTTTGTCTCAATTGGGTCTCCATTAGAATTAACATGCATGCAACTATTATGTAATATTCCTAAAATTAGCATGCAGCTAATAGGAATATTAGATTTTTATTTTGTAATATTCCTTTTTCATAAATATCACAAGTCTGTGCCAGAGATGGACTACAGGGGAATTTACTAGATATGTCACCTTCTAAAGAAGGGTGAGATACGGAGGCTTTCTGGCCCTTTGCAGACTTTATCTATAGATATGTGAAATTTCCTGGTAGGAATGGCTAGCAACCCAAGCTTGGAAAACGCATTTCCCAGAAATGAGGCAGCAGGATTTGATCCCTGGTCTAGGATCCCTTTGAATATATCTATCTGGAGCTGAAATCCTAAAGTGGACTAAAAAAAAATCCTTCTAGGAGCTTGAGACAAGCCTCCTTCACCTGTTATCTTCAGAAAAGTGCCCAATGAAGAGGGTTGCAACAACACTTTGCTCAACAAAGGAAATGACAGCGTTATTTCTAATGAGCCATGTCACATGAAGATGAAATAAATCTGTACATATATGTGCAACAGAAAATGTAGACAAACTCTTGAGGAATCTCTTACTTAAAGCAAGCCAAAGAATCTCAAGGAGACAATGTACATAAGAATGGAGAAAGCACTGCTCACATATTCTATTCCTACTAAGACTGCGCAGTCTATTGGAGGTACTGTAGCAGCAAATACATGAACATGAAAGACACAAAAATGTAAGCTCAAATAAATATGGGGGAGAAAGGCTTCAACCCCTGTAAATACAATACAACAATCCCTTAAGGGGATTAGATGAAAACTTAGACAAAATCGCAAGTTTACCAAAATGTCAGAGTTGCTGGGCAGCTGCAGCAACTCAATAGAGCTAGAAATGGAAGGATCTTGCTGAATATGATGCATTTTCTGAAATAACTCCTTTTTTCAATCTTCCAAATGAAATGTTTATCCTTTCATTGAAGATCTCACCACCCACTAAAATACTGCAACCCTCACTGTAAATGATCTCTATGAACTGCACAGTAAAGGAAGAGGGATGCTCTTCTGCTGATGGAGAATGATTTTCCTGATGCCAAATATGGTGGAATGAAGATAAAACTCCCCCAATGATCTCCCAAAGGAATGGAGACTCCCTCCTTTGAAATATAATGTTGGAAGTGGTGTTGAGAAACCCTCCCCTGCAACACCCAGCAACACAACTCAACCACCAATGGAAACTGCGCTAGAGCTGAATGAAATGCTTTGGCCTCAAGCCAGAATATGGGGAATATGAATAAAAAGCTCTTCCAAGATATACTCCATGGAAGAGATGGGATTCCCGCCCGGGAACACCCAGTGCTAGTAGCACTGCATCTCAGCTAAACAACCAGAGAATGCTCTTGTTTGAGAAGACAAGAAAAATGATAATCATAAGCATGAATGAGAATGGCTGCTTCATCCTCCTTTTAAACAAGTGAAAGGTGCTTTGCCATGGGCCCCACACCTTAGGGTTTCCTCTCTAGAATGATCTCCTCCTCATGAAAACTGCGCTGGCCCACCAAGTGAATCTTATCTTCTCTATCTGCGCAGTCAACTTGGCCTCTTCTAGAATTATCCATCTGCAATTTGTCTCTTTTCACACATGGGGTGTGAAATCTAGTTCTTTATTGACCGCTTTTCACATTACAAGGGTTCCTTATTCAGATTTTTATTATCAATGGGTTTTCCTACCCATTTATTCTTCTACTAAAGCAAAAACAAAAGTTTTTAATGTTCCACAAAATTTTGGAACGTTAAAGTCCTCCCCTCCCAAATGTTGCTTGCCCTCAAGCAACTTATAAGGATAGAAATGTAGGATGTCCTCCTCCTCCAACTGTAGAATCCTTATGATGAACTCCCCATGAAGAATGAGATGTTGTATCAACATAGAGTCTCCATACTGCTCCTCTCAAGTAATGTAAACTAGCCAATGTGGCTATCATCATGAACATGGAATGTACTCAAGAAGGAAATAAGGTGCTGTCTAGAGGTCTCCTTGAGGCATGGTGTCAAAATGAATTGGGAAGAAAATTCCCTTCATGTGAATCCTCCATCCCCAAGAAATCATCCACAAGAATCTAGTCACCTCCAGATAAGGCAACTGCTGAACATCTTCTTCCACCTTGAGCTCCAACAAAGAAGGTGGGCTAAAAATATGAAAGTGGTAGGAATCATAGCCTACCCCATGCTGTTCACCTCTCCACTTATGAAAAGTGTAGAGTGAAGACTTCTCTTGGGTTGCAAAAATGTTGCCCTCAAATGGAAAGATGAAGTTTGGATCTCCAAAGATCTTCCCTCCTCCATTGTGAATCAATCTGGTCCAATGTATCTTCTTTGTGATGGGAAGGATATCAACACCATCATATGACTCCCCATCACTCTCATGGCTCACCTCAAGAAGAAATAAGTGCTGAAATATGGTGGCCACATCATCTCTCATGCTCCCCTTAGAGCATGCCTTGCAAAAAGTATGGGGATCTTCTCCCCCAAAGGACACATCCATCCTATATGCCCTTCTTCCAATCATGCTCCCAACAATAGTGTGATCTATAGCAGCATAGAGAGCCATAATGAAAGTCATGTTGGCTGCCATATGTAGTGAGTGAGTGGGGCAATGATCCCTCATATGCAACCAGCGCAGCTTGAGTATAAACTACAATAGAGAATGACAAAAGATGTGGTTCCTCATCCACCGGTTTGTTGCTACATTCTCCTCATGCATTTGGAGAAAATGAGTGGTGTATGATGCATGGTGAGCATGTCCTCCAAAATACAAATCTCCCCCAAGTCCATCAAGGGGATGACCATCAACTATGCTCTTGGCCCCAAGTAGACCAAGGAGCCTTTGACAAAGAATACTCCTCCTTGGAGCATCATCCTGCATATACATGGTTAAGGAATAAACATGCAAATCATATAAATGAACAATATCCTTACCATGTTTTCTGCTCATGCAAAGGGAGCAACTCATAGATGAATCTCTCCTCTTCCTCCTAAGGAAAAGAAGTGACTGTGCCCACTCCTCCAAAGAGTGGTGTGCATATACTGCTCCCATGCCAACTGTACAAGTGGGAAGGCTGTTGTCCCTCCCTTGCTTCCCTTGCCACAACGCAGGTACTGAAAGGAGAGTGGGTAAGAATGATAGTGAGGGAATGCTACCCTCTACTTTGGTTTTACCCAAAACCCCCAACACTGCAACAAGCTGTCCCAAGGCCTCCACACTGCTGAAATCAGTGATTGATGCCTCACTGTCTGAAGCATCTATCCTCCTTTTCTGAACCAGTGGCCTCCTTGGTGTGATGTCTCCACTCAATGAGACACTCTCATTTGAAGATGACTGTATACATGGATGAACAACCCTGTGCATGCTTCCACTGCGCAACTCAATCACCTTCCTAGGTGTAATGACCTCAAAAAATGGATAGAGATGGGCCCTCCTCATCACATGGTGCTGGGTCTCTCCTCTATCTTCTTCCTGAATATTCATGGTTTTACACCTCATCTTCCATGGCACATGTGAACCATGAAGTGTGCCTTGATCTCCATGCATGAGATCCTGAGGACCTTCTTGCAAAGACACAATAATCCCTCTATTTGGAGAAAAAGCTCCTTCTTCCTCTGCATGAGGTACTAGATGATCTCTAGATTTGGCAGCGTTGTTGCCCTCTGTCTCCGCAAATAAGTTGGGCAACATCCCAATAATCTGATCCACCTTTGAAAAAGAGAGCTCTCTAGTTTGTTGCTCAAAGGTGTGGGATGAAAGTTTGGCCTCCAAAAAGGCTTGATGCAAGTTTTCAGCCCCTCCAATTGTTTCTTGAGGTGGTTCTGCGTTTCTATGCAAGGGTTTTGTTTGAGTCCTTTGGTTTAACTCCATCTCATGAGTTTCAAGAATGTTCTGATCAAATCTTTTCACCAATGACTTAGTGAAATTTATATAAGATGAAGCTTTAACATTCTCAAAAGAAATGGACTCAAGTTTCTACCATGCATGAGCCTTAGCTCTCAAATGCAGCGCTGCAACCTTGATGATTTCGTCTTCTGAAATGTGGTGCTGCTGTTGGAAAGTGTTTGGCTCCTCCACCCAATCTTTGGTTGAATATGAAGGTGAACTTCCAAAAGTAGATAGATGAAATCTATCTTGCTGCTCCTTCCCCTTCACCTTGCTCTTACAAAATTCAGAAAAAATGGGTTGATTTCTGAATCCATGAGTGTGAGACTCATACTCCTTCAAGAAATCACTAAGAGTTTCCTCCTTAGTCACCTTTCCTCCTTCTTCCATCTCTCTCACAGGAATGCTAGGCCTTTGACTGTGTTGTTCATCATGGTGTGTGGCTGCATGCTTAGCCTCACCATGTGCAAATCTAGGGCTTTCTTTAGTTTCGAACCCTCTTTGAGATCCTCCATCAATATCCCTCCTAACCTTTCTGAAATATTCATGTGTGCCTTGCATAGATTTGGGAAGAAGACTTGTGAGTATTTTCTTCTCCTTTCTTCCAAGAGATGGAGTCTCTCTCCTGCTCAACTCCTTATTTCCTTTTAGATGAGAATAGGAAGTGCAGGGGTCTTCCTTTTCTATTTCCCCTTCCTCCTTGGGGAGGTTCTTCTTCTTTTCAAAAATGGATGAGATCAATCTCATCCTCTTCATCTTTTGTTCTCTTTCTTGGGCTTTGAAGGCCACGGGCTGAGCCAAGAAAGATGCTCTGACACCACTGTAATATTCCTTTTTCAGAAATATCACAAGTCTGTGCCAAAGATGGACTGTGGGGGCATTTATCGGATATGTCACCTTCTAAAGAAGGGTGACATCCGAAGGCTTTCTGGCCCTTTGCATACTTTTTCTACAGATATGTGAAATTTCCTAGTATGAATGGCTAGCAACCCAAGCCTGGAAAATGCATTTTCCAGCAATGGAGGCAGCAGGATTTGATCCCTGGTCTGGGATCCTTTAGATATATTTGTCTAGAGCTGAAATCCTAAAGTGGACTCAAAAGAAATCCTTATAGGAGCTTGAGACAAGCCTCCTTCACCTGTTATCTTCAGAAAAGGGCCCAATGAAGAGGGTTGCAACAACACTTTGCTCAACAAAGGAAATGACAGCGTTATTTCTAGGGAGATGTGTCACATGAAGATGAAATCAATCAGACATATATGTGCAACAGAGAAAATGCATAAAATTGAGAATCTCTTACTTAAAGCAAGCCAAAGAATCTCAAGGAGACAACGTACATAAGAATGGAGAAAGCACACCACATATTTTATTCCTACTAAGACCTAAAAGGGCCTATGGGAGGTAATGGTAGTTAAAGAATACATGAACATGAAAGATGAAAAAATGTAAGCTCAAATAAAGATGGGGGAGTGCAGGCTTCAACCCCTGTAAATACAATACAACAATCCCTTAAGGGGATTAGATGAAAACTTAGACAAAATCGCAAGTTTACCAAAATGTCAGAGTTGCTGGGCAGCTGCAGCAACTCAATAGAGCTAGAAATGGAAGGATCTTGCTGAATATGATGCATTTTCTGAAATAACTCCTTTTTTCAATCTTCCAAATGAAATGTTTATCCTTTCATTGAAGATCTCACCACCCACTAAAATACTGCAACCCTCACTGTAAATGATCTCTATGAACTGCACAGTAAAGGAAGAGGGATGCTCTTCTGCTGATGGAGAATGATTTTCCTGATGCCAAATATGGTGGAATGAAGATAAAACTCCCCCAATGATCTCCCAAAGGAATGGAGACTCCCTCCTTTGAAATATAATGTTGGAAGTGGTGTTGAGAAACCCTCCCCTGCAACACCCAGCAACACAACTCAACCACCAATGGAAACTGCGCTAGAGCTGAATGAAATGCTTTGGCCTCAAGCCAGAATATGGGGAATATGAATAAAAAGCTCTTCCAAGATATACTCCATGGAAGAGATGGGATTCCCGCCCGGGAACACCCAGTGCTAGTAGCACTGCATCTCAGCTAAACAACCAGAGAATGCTCTTGTCTAAGAAGACAAGCAAAATGATAATCGAAAGCATGAATGAGAATAATTGCTCCGTTCTCCTTTTTAAAAAGTGAAAGGTGCTTTTCCATGGGCCCCACACCTTAGGTTTTCCTCTCTAAAATTATCTCCTCCTCATGCAAACTGCGCTGGCCCACCAAGTGAATATTATCTTCTCTATCTGTGCAGTGTACTTGGCCTCTTCTAGATTTATCCACCTCCAATATGTCTCTTTTCACACATGGGGTGTGAAATATAGTTCTTTATTGACCCCTTTTCACATTACAAGGGTGCCTTATTTAGATTTTTATTATCAATGGGTTTTCCAACCCATTTATTCTTCTCTTAAAGAAAAAACAAAAGTTTTTAATGTTCGACAAAATTTTGGAACATTACAGATTTTTGCACCTAGTAGATGAATAAATAGGAAAAGGACCCATTTTTAACTTTTATTGACATAAAATCCCTCTTGGTGTGAAAAGGGGATAACTTGGTGGCTGGATTTTTCACTTCCCATGTGTGAACATGAAGAGGATCATGAAGATTCAGTCATAGTTGACCAAGTCAATAGCACTGCCTAAGGAGGTGTGGCTTGCTTAAGAAGGCAGCGCAGTTTTGGAGGGAATGTATTCACATGGTGTTGGAAACCATAATAGGTGGGACCCAAGGTGAGGAGGCTCAAAAAAATTATAAGGAGGAATATGGCAGAATTTTGGGGTTAGCTTATGGATTACATTTTCATGTCTACTTAGACATTTGAGCATTCTTCAGCTGTTGAGCTGAGTATGCGGTGTTGTTCAACACAAGGAATTCCTGCTTAGGGATTCCTTCTCATTATTTGAGAGATCACTTGGAGGAGTTATGTTCTTCATTATCCCATATCCAGGCTTGATTCCTATCATATCCTATAGCTACAACTTTATTCTTGCAGCAGGAAACACTGTGTTGCTGGGTGTGCAGTGGGAGATTCACAGCACCAGCTCTTGAGCTTATCTTTCAGAGGAGGGAGCTTCCCTTTCTTTGAAAGATCTATACAGGAGGTCCCAGAGCTTATTTGAAATCTTGGAAAGTGTCCAACTTACTTCCCATCCACTACAGTGCAGTTTATTGGGAAAACTGCATCATTTTTTCCAAAGCAGCAGTTGCAGGGTTTGATCCCTTATTTGTGAGCTAGTTCCCTGGAGGAGAGGCCAACCTCTCTCCCGGAAAGCTCTGTATTTCATTATTCTTCCATAATTTTTATATTTCAGTCATAATTATTTATTGCTGCAGTAAAACTGTGTTTTTCAGATCCATATCTGTAGATCTGCATTTTCATACATTGTACTTTCATGTAATCCCTTGCCGAGTGATCTTATTTTGTATAAAAAGGAAGGAATCTCGATTTTCTCTGCCATTGAATGATTGTAAACCTCTGATAAATTATTTCTCATCATTTTCTGCATAAACCCTCATTAAAATAATGCATTCCTTGCTTCATTACTTTCTGCATGAGCTAGGATATGGGGTTTGGGCTTATTTGAGCTGTATTGACTTGGGGATATCTGTTTATGTTAGCTAGAGTGATTTGTTTCACCTATAATTCTGCATATGAGTTGTATATCATGTCTTCTAAGGGATCCAAGTCCCATTTCTCACTTTTATATCATTATTTTCTAAAGACAGTTGTTTTATGCTCTATATTGCTACATTTCCCCACCCAGGAAGGAGAATATAAATCATATTGTTGTTGAGGTTATTTCATCTACTGGTATGATGCTATTTTACATCTGATGAGCTGATATACATTTCCATGCTCATTATTTTCTAAAGCTCCACATTGTTAATAACTCAGATTATTCCCAATAGTGTAGTTGTTCCCATTTTGGGATATTATAGTGGTATCAAAGCTACCATCTTGGGTCATCCTATGGATTTAAGATCCAATCAGAATATAAGAAGAAAAGTAGAGAAAAATTATGGAGAGGTTGAGATTACTCTCATCCATTTTTATATCTAAGGAGAGCCTCTCCAAGGAGGTTCAACCGATGAAAGAAGAAAGATGCAATGGAACTCCAAGAGGGTTTCAAGAAAGAGAAAGTTGTAGTGCGACCTATAGAAGGTTTCAAGAGGAAGAAGAAGACCCATGCACTTCCTATTCTCATAGAGGGAGTGGAGAGCAAGAAGACCACTTAGAATGTGAGGTCCTGAGTGGATATTTGGCAGAATACAAGTGCCAACCTAGGGCTTTCAAAGAGACCCTAGACTTTCCTCAGTTTATTCAACTGAGAGAAGAAAAAATTCCATGCAGTAAGAGAATGATAAGAGGAAAAATATTTTTCTTGTCTACATTTGATGGTTCACTCAAGTGTGTAGCAGAGACTTGGGTGATGAGACTAGAAGCCTTTTTCTTGCTACATCCAGTAGTGGATAAAGAGGTTGTGGAGATCTCAGTGCTGCACTTGGAGGGCAAGGCAATCTCATAGTGGGTCAGCCATGGAATTCATGCAAGAGTACCTACTTTTTCTGATTTCACTCAGCAGATAATCATAAGGTTTGGTAGTAGAAGGCCAGAGGAAAATGAGTTCTCTTCTCCACTTGAGGATACCTTTACCAGCGCTGTCATATTCATGAGGGGGCAGCCATCCATAGCAATAGTTGGATCATCCAACACATTGAGGGGAGGGACTCTTGCAGCCATACAAGATGTTCCAAAGGCTAAAAAAGGTATGCATAAATTTCTATGTTCTAACATTTCAAAAAAAATTATGGAATACTTTGGAAATTTGTGCTCACATGGTCCAGGATCAAAACACATTACTGATGAGGAGAAACAAGCTTGCACAACGCTGTGCAACCTTGGTTTGATCCAAGAAGGGATAAACATCTGTCCATTTGCACCTTTATTGAGTTACATGTAGCATGAGGTGTTAGGGTGCAATACTTTGGAATGCATAATGCATGTTGTGTCACTTTCTAATGATGCTTGGTTTCTAGCACACTTGGATTCTTTTGAATTCAAGGGGTTGATGGGTGAGAGGTCTTCCTTGAAAGATCACCAAGGAGTTACATCTCATCTTCCCATGAGGTGTAAGGAGGAATAATTGCTTTGGGAGGTTGGTAGTCTTCATTGGGAAGATGTCGGTGGAGAGAATGATTGGGGGCATCCACACTTGGATGAAGGGAGGTGGATGGAGAGCGAGAGGCTTGTGATCCACTTGCAGATCTATGACACAGGGCAGCAAGAAGCAAAGTTGTTCTAGCTACTCTTGAGAGATTTTGGCCATCCTGAGGCATATCCTTCTCCTAAGAGTATGAGGGAGGAAGACATTTGGCTGGATACTTGCATCATGTGGCAGCAAGGAGGATGGATGCAATATGATGATGTGATCATTATGTTTTCACCACATGGGTTGTGTGATGGAGGTATGCGGAGGCATCAAAGAATTTTGATTTGGAGGATTGGGAGAGATCAAGGGAAGATTTTCTCTCACACTTGGCATGATTCTGCAGGAGTAGGGGATGTCACTATCATAGTGCAAGGAGGCTAATCCTTAACCTTAGATTATCTGGAGGTACTTCCACCTTGGAAGAAACTTCTTGTATGCAACAACATTATGAGAGGAGTCTTTGACATTGAACATGTTAGAGGATGGATTTATGAGTTGGCAGGAGCCTATTTGCATAGGCAAACAACGCTGTCACTTTGGAGCATGAGTTTGTTGATGGAGTGTTCCTAGGATCACTTCATATTTGATGCATTTGGTGGGCATAGAGGAGGTGAGATTGGTAGAGTGGTGGATGGAATCATTAGTTATTGTGGTATGTTCTCCTTGACTTGGATTTCCAAGCATGAGAAGGAGGATTTTCATGCAACATGTGGTTCATTCCTCTTCATATGGATATTTCATCCCACTATGGAGGACCTATCTGTGGATTTAGTCACCATCTTGCTTTCATCACATGGTATGAATTCTGTTTTTGCACTTATTGATTGTTCAACACAATATTTGCATGCTCTTACCACTTTCTTGCAGTGCATTGCTCTACAAAGGGGCAAATTTCTCTTTAGGCTCCATGGACCATTTTTGGTCAGCTATTATGATGGAGACAATCATCTACTATATTATCTGGGGCAAGTGTTTGGTTACTCCTTGTATGCTCAGATGATACATTCAACCATCCACTATTTTCTGGTAGATGTGGTGACTTGCACAACTAGCCATCTATCGAGAAACAACTTGTCATGGTATTGTATGAAGCTGCAGTGGGGAAGACTACGCTGTGACCACTTGGGAGACTGTTGGTACCTTCTAGAACCACATAACACCTTTAGTCTTTCTTTTATTATGATGCTGATCATGATCCCAATTACTGATGTTTTTTTTACCTTTATGGGGAGTATGATTAGAGGAGGAACACATTGGATGATTGTGTTCTTGGGGGAGGAGCATCCCCACACTTTCTACATCCCATGCTATAAGAGGAGCATGGGAAGAGGTATGGCCACTACAACAAGATTTTTATGTCTTTATGAGGAGGGCCATGATATGGATGGGGTGCCATATGATGGTGATTTCTTATCCATCATGTATGAGATGGTTTGGGCCAGCTTGATTCACAACGTTGGAGGAGAGATCCTTGGAGATTTAGCCTTCATCTTTCCAATGGAGGACAATCATTTTGTAGCCAAAGATCAACATGACATCTACACTTATCATAAGTGGAGAGGAGAACAGCATGGGATAGGCCCTCTTGCATATCATGTGCATTTATTCTTGGAGGAGATTCTTAATGAGTTGCCATGTTGGAGGGTGACTCATTTCATATGGATGATAGCTTGGGGGTGGAGGTTTCACTTGGGAATGAAGATTTCCCATACATTTCATACCCCATTCCTTGAGAGGACCTCTAGACAGCACATAGTTGTCTCCTTGAGTATGTTACTTCTGCATGATGATAGCCATTTGGGGTGTCCACCAAATGCTACTTTGTTTGCTTGGGAGAGCCACTATGAGGATTCATTGTTGAGACAACATCTCTTTACTTGGAAGAAACCTTCATACATGGATGCTACTTGGAGAGGAGGGAACATAACTCAGTCTACCCTTGCACTTGCTTGAGGACAAGAAATCTTTGAGAGGGGATGACTGTAATATTCCTAAAATTAGCATGCAGCTAATAGGAATATTCGATTTTGATTTTTGCACCTAGTAGATGAATAAATGGGAAAAGGACCGATTTTTAACTTGTATTGACATAAAATACCTCTTGGTGTGAAAAGGGGATAACCCGGTGGCTAGATTTTGCACTTCCCATGTGTGAACAGGAAGAGGATCATGAAGATTTAGTCATAGTTGACCAAGTCAACAGTGCTGCCTAAGGAGGTGTGGCTTGCTTGAGAAGGCAGCGCATTTTTGGAGGGAATGTATTCACATGGTTTTGGAAACCCTAATAAGTGGGACCCAAGGTGAGGAGGCTCACAAACATTATAAGGAGGAATATGGCAGACTTTTGGGGTTAGCTTATGGATTACATTTTCATGTCTGCTTAGACACTTGAGCATTCTTCTACTATTGAGCTTAGTATGCGGTGTTGTTCAACATAAGGCATTCCTGCTTAGGGATTCCTTCTCCTTCTTTGAGAGATCACTTGGAGGAGTTCTATTATTCATTCTCCCATATCCAGGCTTGAGGCCTAGCATCTCCTACAGCTACAAAATTATTCTTGCAGTAGGAAACACTATGTTGCTAGGTGTGCAGTGGGAGATTCACAACACCAGCTCTTGAGCTTATCTTTCACAGGAGGGAGCTCCCCTTTCTTTGCAAGATCTGTATAGGAGGTTCCAGAGCTTATTTTACATCTTGGAAAGTGGCCAACTCACTTCCCATCCACTACAGTGTAGTTTACTGGGCAAAATGTGTCATTTTTTCTAGAGCAGCAGTTGCAGGGTTTGATCCCTTGCTTCTGAGCTAGTTCCTTGGAGGAGAGGCTAACCTCTCTCTCGGAAAGCTATGTATTTAATTCTTCTTCCATAATTTTTATATTTTAGTCATATTTATTTAGTCATGTAGTAAAACTACATTTTTCAGATCCATATCTGCAGATATGCATTTTTATACATTGTACTTTCATGTAATCCCTTGCCGAGTGATCTTATTTTGTATAAAAAGTAAGGAATCTCCATTTTCTCTGCCATTGGATGATTGTACACCTATGATATATTATTTTTCATAATTTTATACATAACCTTCATTAAAATAACACATTCCTTGCTTCACTACTTTCTGCATGAGCTAGGCTATGGGGTTTGGGCTTATTTGAGCTGTATTGGCTTGGGGAGATCTGTTTATGTTGGCTAGAGTGATTTTTTTCACCTCTAATTTTGCATGTGAGTTTTATATCATGTCTTCTAAGGGATACAAGTCCCATTTCTCACTTGTATATCATTATTTTCTGAAGAAAGTTGTTTTATTCTCTATATTACTGCATTTCCCCACCCAGGAAGGAGAATATAGATCATCTTGTTGCTGAGGTTCTTTCATATGTTGGTATGTTGATATTTTACATCTAATGAGGTTATTTAAATTTCCATGCTCATGATTTGTTGAAGCTCCATATTGATAATAACTCAGATTATTCCCAATAGTGTAGTTGTTCCCATTTTGGGATATTACATATTAATAATGAATCATCAATTACTTGGTATATCACTACTTTTGAATTAAATATATTTTAATTCACTTGATCTTCCACTAGCTCATTAGTCAGTTAGAACTAGTTAAGCTGATTTTAACTCAATTAATTTGAGTTAATTGATTTCACTCACACCACACTAGTGCTACAACTGCAACTGGACCCTGTAAATAATAGAATCACTCTACATGCCTATCCTTTGACCCTCAACTTGAAATTCGTGAGCTAACTAAGGCTATCACACTTAGTTAACTATTACAAGTTGTTATGAGATAAGATTACAATTTATTTTCAAATTTATTTAAAAATTGGTTTCCCACATTCTCACTAATGTGTCACTAGAATTCCTCACTCATGTGTGACCTAGAATCCCACATTAGTATGTGGTGCATTTTCTTGTTGAATTTCAACACTCCCTCTCAACAATAAAGGGATTATCTACTACCTTTATCATGCCTCTGTGGTATTCAAATTTTCTCTTCGCAAGCGCCTTCGTCAAGATATCTGCATCCTGGTCCTTTGTGGGAATGTACTGCAACAACATAATGTGCCTCTGAACACAATATTTGAGATGGTGGTACTAGATGTCAATATTCTTGGACTTGTCATGGAAAATCAGATTAATCGAGAGTTTTATGCAACTCTGGTTATCACAATGTATCACCGTTGGATCCATGTGATGACTGAACAAACTAGCAAGTATCTTCCTCATCCAGATGGCCTCACATGCAGCCTGACTAGCTTCCATGTAATCTGCCTCAGCTGAACTGAGTGCAACTGATCTCTGCTTCCTGCTATACCAAGAAAACGTTGTTGATCATATGCTGAAGATGCCCCTTGATGTGCTCTTCTAATCTGATGGACTACCCACCCAATCTTCATTGGTAAATCCTTGAAGCTTCACTCCCTCTATTCGTCTATACCATAATCCATACTCTGTAGTGCCCTTGATATATCTCAAAGCATGCTTCCACGCCTTCCAAAATATCTTGGTAGGCTTAACCATAGCTTGACTAAGTTGGTTAACTGCATAGCATCTTTCTGGTCGTGTGTTCACCAAATACATAAGTGAACCCACAAGCTGCCTATAAACAATAACATCCACTACCTCACCTGAGGTATAATCCTCCTTCCTCCAGTTTCCTACAAGATGAGTCTCCATGGGTTTTCTGCCCTCCTTGTGGAACTTCCTCAGAATATCCTTGGCATACTTGCCTTGAAATACAAATATCTCCCCATCTCTTTGCCATATTTCCAAACCAAGAAAATAATGAAAGAGTCCCATGTCATTCATCTCAAACTCTCTTGGAAGATCCTCTTTGCAAGAATTTATGAGCTGGTCATCACCTATCAGTATAAGATCATCAACATAAAGTAAAATAATTAAAATCTTTCCATCAACCATGATATGATATAGGTTCGCATCCACTTCACTCTTTGTGAAGCCCAACCTAGTGAAATGGTTGTTGATCCTGGTGTACCAAGCATGACGTGCTTTCTTTAGCCCATACATTACTCTCTTGAGTCTACACACATGTGACTCCCTATCAAAAGTCTCAAAAATTTTTGGCTGCTCAATGTAAACTTCTTCCTCAATAACTACATTTAGAAATATTATCTTTACATCCATCTGATGTATCTTCCACCCCATCTACATTGGGAGTGCAAGGATAGATCTAATCGATGAGTACCTTGGAACCGGTGCAAAAGTTTCCTCATAGTCAATCCCCTCTACCTATGAGAATCCTCTCGCCACAAATAAAACCTTGTATTTCTCCACACTCCCATCTTCTGCTTGCTTTTCCTTGTAGATCCACCTCTATCCAACCACTAAATTCCCTACTAGTCTTGCGACCACTTCTCATGCAATGTTTTTGATAATGGAGTTATACTCCTCAACCATGGCATCAAAATATGTTGGTTGCTGAACGTATTCCTCAAAATAGGATGGTTTTGTCACATTACAGTCACTCATAAGGGCCATGTATTCAATATACCTGTATGGGGACCTTCTCTGCCTATGCTGTGATGTAGGTGCACCTACATGCTCTGTCACATATAGCATCAATCTATCAGCCTCTCTAGTGTACTTCCTAGCATTTCTCATGGATGGATCTACATGAGAGGTTTTTGCCGCTCCATGATCCTCTACTTGTGGCTACTTCACATCCTCAGGTTCATCCTTTGGAACTAACAGGTCCTCATCTGCATGCAATTCAATCTCCCTCTCAAGGGACAATCACATGGATTTATCCTCATCAAATTTAACATCTCTCCTGACAACTATCATCCTGTTAGCCGACAAACACACCCGATAGTTGTGGGGAGTATCAGTGTACCCCAAAAATATCCCAACCTCTGTTGTTGGTTCTAGATTCTTCCTGGCATCTTTGGTCACATGGAAATAAACAGATGAGCCAAAAATTTTAAAATATAAAACACCTAGTTTCTTACCTGAAAAATATTCCTCTAGTGTACTCATGCCAAGTATCCGATGAGGACTATGGTTCTGAACAAATACTCTTGTGTTGAATTCCTCTACCCATAGATGAAATGGTAGGCCCTAATCGTGTAACATAGCTTATGTTTCTCCCATAATTTTTTTGTTATTTCTTTCTACAACCCCATTCTATTGTGGGTTATGAGGTGCAATCAATTCTCTCTGAATTCCTTATTTGGCACAGAAGTTCTTGAATTCATTAGAGATATACTCACCACCATTGTTTCTCCTTAGAGCCTTCACATTCTTCCATATATCTTTCTCTACCATTGCTTTGAACTCAAAAAACTTGGAGAACGTCTGATCTTTCTTCTATAGAAATAATATCCAACGCTTTCTAGAAAAATCATCAAAAAAATCACATAATACCTCTGCTTTGTTGTGGAAGCTATAGAGAATGGTCCACACACATCTGAGTGAACTATCTCAAATATTTTCATTGCTCTGTTCTCCTTCTCATGAAAAGTGGCTTTATTATACTTCCCCATGTTACATTCCTTGCATGTGTCTATCTGCACAAGATCACCATTTGGAAGACTTGTAGAAATCTATTGCATGATCCTCAAAGAACTATGGTGTAGATGGCCCAATCTCCTGTGACATAACTCACCTATATCCTAACTCACCACCTTCCTTGCTTTACTACTAAATGTTTTGTAGCCATCTACATCAAGTTTGTAGAGGTTCTTCACATGGACCCCAATATTCTTTACTTGTCCTGTGGCTTTGTGACAAAGGAATGCCTTTCCTTCACTGAAAACCACATCATATCCAATATCCTCCAACATAGCAACTAAAACTAAATTATTTTTCAAGCATGGTACATGCATTAAATATTTTAATATGAAAGGTTTACCAGACTCTCTCTGAAAATAATTGTACCAATCCTGGTAGTGCTATACCTCTCGTTATCACCCATCTCGATGTGCATCTGAAGATCCTTCTCCTCCAAGCTACTAAAGATTTATTTTCTTCCCTTCATGTGGAAATATGCTCCACTATCCAAGTACCAAATTGATCCCATCACAGTTGATGCCATGCATGCGATGAGAGATAATTCCAACTCAAGTTGTGAGGCCAAAGCTTCACCCGCTGCAACACCTAGAGCCTTCTTGTTCTTCTTCTTCTTTTGTGGATAATTTGTGGCATAGTTTCCATGATCATGATAGTGAGAACATTTCACCTTTGACATTTCATGCTTCTTGTCTTCTTTTCTAGTCTCAAATTTGCATTAGTATTTCTTCCCCTTTCCCTTCTTTTCCTTACCATCCAAGGCATAGTTTTCCTCATAATTAGTCTTGGATGAGGATCCATCCCTAGTATTCTGTCGAAACTCTTCTTGTACCAAATATGACCATAGTCACTTCCAATATGGTAACTTCTCCCTCCCATTCACAGAGTCCTAGTAACTTGCCAGCTCTTGGGAAGGCTTAGAAGTGTTAGGCTCACCAAGTCATCATCAACTATAGTAATCCCAACACTTCCAAGATCATCTCGAAATTGAGTGAACTTGGTCAAGTATTTCTAGATTATGTCGCCCTTCTCCATGTTTATTTTTATGAGCTTTTCCTTGAGTGCCAATTTTTTGTGGTCACTTTTGCTTTGAAACAAATCTGTCAAGGCCTTCCACATAGCATATTGAGTTGTCGTTCCATGGAGACTTGAGACAATATGATCTCGAACTCCCTCTAACAAGATCCTCCTTGCCTTTGCTACCTTATTTTTTCATACACCCGATAGTTGTGGGGAGTATCAGTGTACCCCAAAAATATCCCAACCTCTGTTGTTGGTTCTAGGTTCTTCCTGGCATATTTGGTCACATGGCAATAGACAGATGAGACAAAAATTTTAAAATATGAAACACCTGGTTTCTTACCTGAAAAAGCCTCCTCTAGTGTACTCATGCCAAGTATCCAATGAGGACTATGGTTCTGCACAAATACTCCTGTGTTTCAAGCCTCTACCCATAGATGCAATAGCAGGCCGTAATCATGTAACATAGCTTGTGTTGCTCCCATAATTGTTTTGTTCTTTCTTTCTACAACCCCATTCTGTTGTGGGTTATGAGGTGCAATCAATTCTCTATGAATTCCTTATTTGGCACAAAAGTTCTTGAATTCATTAGATATATACTCACCACCATTGTTTCTCCTTAGAGCCTTCACATTATTCCATGTATCTTTCTCTACCAGTGCTTTGAACTCAAAAGACTTGGAGAACGTCTGATATTTCTTCTACAAAAATAATATCCAACGCTTTCTAGAAAAATCATCAAAAAAAATCACATAATACCTCTGCTTTGTTGTGGAAGCTATAGAGAATGGTCCACACACATCTGAGTGAAATATCTCAAGGATTTCCGCTGCTCGGTTCTCCTTCTCATGAAAATTGGATCTAATATACTTCCCCATGGTACATCCTATGCATGTGTCTATCTGCAAAAGAGAACCCTTTGGAAGAACTATAGAAATATGTTGCATGATCCTCAAAGCACTATGGTGTAGATGGCCCAATCTCCTATGACATAACTCACCTGTATCCCAGCTCACCACCTTCCTTTCTTTACTGCTCAATGTTTCGTAGCCATCTACATCAAGTTGTAGAGGTTCTTCACATGAACCCCAATATTCTTTACTTATCATGTGGCTTTGTGACGAAGGAACACCTTTCCTTCACTGAAAACCACATCATATCCAATATCCTCCAACATAGCAACTGAAACTAAATTGTTTTTCAAGCCTGGTACATGCATTAAATATTTTAATATGAAAGGTTTACCTGACTTTCTCTAAAAAGTAATTGTACCAATCCTGGTAGCGCTATACCTCTTGTTATCACCCATCTCGATGTGCATCTAAAAATCCTTCTCCTCCAAGCTACTAAAGAGTTCTTTTCTTCCCTTCATGTGGAAATATGATCCACTATACAAGTACCAAATATATCCCATCATAATTGACGCCATGCATGCGATGAAAGAGAATTCCAACTCAAGTTCTGAGGCCAAAGCTTCAACCGCTACAGCTCCTGGAGCCTTCTTGTTCTTTTTCTTATTTTGTGGACAATTTGTGGCGTAGTTTCCATGATCATTACAGTGAGGAAATTTCACCTTTGACATGTCATGCTTCTTGTCTTCTTTTCCAGTCTCAAATTTGGAATAGTACTTCTTCCCCTTCCCATTCTTTACGTTACTAGCCAAGGCAAAATTTTCCTCATCATTAGTCTTGGATGAGGATCCATCCCTAGTATTCTATTGAAACTCTTCTTGTACCAAATATGACCATAGTCACTCCCAATATGGAAACTTCTCCCTCCCATTCATAGAGTCCTAGTAACTATGCCAGCTCTTGGGAAGGTTAGAAGTGTTAGGCTCACCAAGTCATCATCAGCTATAGTAATCCCAACACTTCCAAGATAATCTCGACATTGAGTGAACTTGTTCAAGTGTTTCTTTGATTGTGTTGCCCTTCTCCATTTTTATTTTGATGAGCTTGTCCTTGAGTGGCAATTTTTCGTGGTCACTGCTGCTTTGAAACAAATCTGTCAAGGCCTTCCACATAGCATATTGAGTTGCCTTTCCATGGAGACTTGAGACAATATGATCTCGAACTCCCTCTAACAAGATCCTCCTCACCTTTTCTACCTTCCTTTTCCATACACCCGATAGTTGTGGGGAGTATTAGTGTACCCCAAAAATATCCCAACCTCTGTTGTTGGTTCTAGCTTCTTCCTCGCATATTTGGTCACATGGAAATAGACAGATGAGCCAAAAATTTTAAAATATGAAATACCTGGTTTCTTACCTGAAAAATCCTCCTCTGGTGTACTCATGCCAAGTATCCGACGAGGACTACGGTTATGCACAAATACTCCTGTGTTGCATGCCTCTACCCATAGATGCAATGGTAGGCCCTAATCATGTAACATAGCTTATGTTGCTCCCACAATTGTTTTGTTCTTTCTTTCTACAACCCCATTCTGTTGTGGGTTATGAGGTGCAATCAATTCTCTCTGAATTCCTTATTTGGCGCAGAAGTTCTTGAATTCATTAGAGATATTCTCACCACCATTGTTTCTCCTTAGAGCCTTCACATTCTTCCATGTATCTTTCTCTACCAATTCTTTGAACTCAAAAAACTTGGAGAACGTTTGATCTTTCTTCTACAGAAATAATATCCAACACTTTCTAGAAAAATCATCAACAAAAATCACATAATACCTCTGCTTTGTTGTGGAAGTTGTAGAGAATGGTCCACACACATCTGAGTGAACTATCTCAAGGATTTCCACTGCTTGGTTCTCCTTCTCATGAAAAGTGGCTTTAGTATACTTCCCCATGGTACATCCCTTGCATGTGTCTATCTGCACAAGAGTACCTTTTGGAAGACCTATAGGAATATGTTGCATGATCCTCAAAGCACTATGGTGAATATGGCCCAATCTCCTGTGACATAACTCACATGTATCCTATCTCACCACCTTCCTTGCTTTACTGCTTAATGTTTCGTAGCCATCTACATCAAGTTTGTAGAGGTTCTTTACATGAACCCCAATCTTATTTACTTATCATGTGGCTTTGTGACGAAGGAATTCCTTTCCTTCATTGAAAATGATATCATATCCAATATCCTCCAACATAGCAACTGAAACTAAATTATTTTTCAAGCCTGGTACATGTATTAAATATTTTAATATGAAAGGTTTGCCTGACTCTCTCTGAAAATTAATTGTACCAATCCCAGTAGCACTATACCTCTCGTTATCACCCATCTCGATGTGCATCGGAAGATCCTTCTCCTCCAAGCTACTAAAGAGTTCCTTGCTTCCCTTCATGTGGAAATATGCTCCACTATCCAAGTACCAAATAGATCCCATCACAGTTGATGCCATGCATGCGATGAGAGAGAATTCAAACTCAAGTTGTGAGGCCAAAGCTTTACCCACTGCAGCTCCTAGAGACTTATTTTTCTTCTTCTTCTTTTGTGGACAATTTGTGGCATAGTGTCCATGATCATGACAGTGAGAACATTTCACCTTTGACATGTCATGCTTCTTGTCTTCTTTTCCAGTCTCAAATTTGGAATAGTACTTCTTCCCCTTCCCCTTCTTTGCCTTACCATCCAAGGCACAATTTTCCTCATCATTAGTCTTGGATGGGGATCCATCCCTAGTATTTTGTTGAAACTATTCTTGTACAAAATATGACCATAGTCGCTCCCAATCTGGTAACTTCTCCCTCCCATTCACAGAGTCCTAGTAACTATGCTAGCTCTTGGGAAGGCTTAGAAGTGTTAGGCTCACCAAGTCATCATTAGCTACAGTAATCCCAACACTTCCAAGATCATCTTGACATTGAGTGAACTTGGTCAAGTATTTCTGGATTGTGTCACCCTTCTCCATTTTGATTTTGATGAGCTTGTCCTTGAGTGCCATTTTTTTGTGGTCACTACTGCTTTGAAAAAAATCTGTCAAGGCCTTCCACATAGCATATTGAGTTGCCTTTCCATGGAGATTCGAGACAATATGATCTCGAAATACCTCTAACAAGATCCTCCTCACCTTTGCTACCTTCTTTTTCCATGCATCAAGAAGTTGGGCATCTACTGCCATGGGCTTGGGAATATCATTTTCTATGAATTCCTTCAATCCATTGTCCTCGAACACTGCCTCCATCCTGTCCTTCCATGAAATATAATTTTAACTACCCTCAAGTGCATATTGGAGTCTCAAGCCATTGAAAGACATCTTGATCTGCTAATAGCTCCAAAGAAGGTATCTGCAAATTTGAATACTATTCAACACAAGCTCAATTTATTCTCCACTATTCTGATTCTTGGCACTCTGAGACCATGTAGAAATTACACAAATGGATTCAATCGGATCATGTAATGTACTAAAAAAAGATACTCAATCCTTCTATAATATTTGCAGAATATAAAACACGATCGCTTAATCACGTGCAAGTAAGAGGAAGAAGTAAATCAATCACACAACACAAGATTTTCCTGGGGAAATAAACTACTCAAAACCTCTCCATATTTATTGTATAATCAACCAAGGAATCATGAAACAATACAATGCATGTGTGCTCACCACAACCACATACACTCTACCAATTGTCTCACATTGATCTACTAAACATTTGACCAATACATAGCCAATTTCCTGCCCACCTTTAGCATGCCTTTCCCACACAATCCCTAGGAAAAATAATTCCTATTAAATAGGAATTCCAACCTTCCTTAATTGCAAAATCCATCATGGTCTTCCTGTGGCTTTATAACTGCACCTGGGTAGTTCGCTAAAAACACAACTAATAGTTTACTTGCCTTTAACCTTTGTCTCAATTGGGTCTCCATTAGAATTGACATGCATGCAACTATTAATAGTGAATCATCAGTTACTTGGCAGATCACTACTTGTGAATAAAATATTTTAATTCACTTGGTCTTCCACTAGCTCATCACTCAGTTCGAGCTAGTTAAACTTATTTTAACTCAACTAATTTGAGTTAACTAATTGCACTAACACCACACTAGTGCTACAATAGTAACTGGACCCTGTAAATAGTAGAATCACTCTACATGCCATCCTTTGATCCTTTACTCAAAATTCATGAGCTAATTAAGTCTATCACAATTAGCTAACTATTACAAGTTGCTATGAGATAAGATTACAATTTGTTTTCCAATTTATTTAAAAATTGGTTGCCCACATTCTCACTAATGTGTCACTAGAATTCCTCACTCATGTGACCTAGAATCCCACACTAGTATGTGATGATTTTTCTTGTTGAAATTCAATAGGGCGAAGCCCACTAAGCTAACAAGACGAAAGGACATGAAGGTCACATTCGTAACTGAGAAAGAACCTGATACAAAGACTCTAGACACAAGAGGGGATGATATTCTTGGAGGTGATCTTGACATAGATCCAGCTTCCTCCTTTACCACCAAGCGAAGATAGCCATAGAAGGGTAGCATGCGAAAGAATTCAAATTCTGATAAGTACGCTGGCCCACAAGCCATGGTCCTTACTAAAGGGGACCTTGATGAAATTAGGGATACCATGAAGTAGGCCGCTGAGCACTTATGGGGCAATATTGAAAAAAATATAATAAACTTTTGGCAGATGTTCACAATGGTTTGCAAGACTTGCAGGTACAGACGAGCACTGTTCAGGCGAGAATGAGCGGATTGCAAGTGAGTGTGGTTCAACCAAGTGGAGCACAGGCCGATACAAGCACAATTGTGAACGATTTGGTGCTAACATCTGAAATCTGCACTGTGCCTATCCCTGTAGGCACTCTAAGTTTTGACATAATGGAGTTTTTAAGAAAAGTGGCCCTTTAGCATAATACAAAGTTGAATCTCATTACAATGCCACTGCAGACTTTACATGAAATCAGCAGGGCATTGATGAGAAATTAAACATCAAAGAGCTATGGGCCCTCCTCATCATTTAGGATGTTACGAAGGAATGACAGAGCATGGCTGAGGAAAAACAGCTTGTTGTCCAAGAGTGCGTGGCTGAAGCAGTGCAATGGAAAAAGCTAGAGGAGGCTATCTCTCAAGCGTGCAGCTAGCTACCAAAGCTCCAGATTCAGGCTACAATTGTGCCAGAAGAGAAAGTCGCCAAGTTGGCCATCGCAATTAAGGACTCCAATGCCAAGGTTGATGAAGTGCACTTGTAAATGTAGATGAATATAGTTGAGTGGTAGATGCAATTGCAGCCTGCAACTCCTCATAAGTATGGGAGTAGCATGAAATAGAGTTGAAAGCTGCATCCAAAAAATTTTAGTCCCGCATATAGAAGTTTGTGCATGTGTTTGGGGAACTTCTTGATGTATGGTCCTCACTACACGAGGACTCTCAGGTGAAAATGTTGCATGGCAAAGTGTGCCGGAAGCTGGAACAAATGGATCATATTAAGGTAACTACTAAGACCTTAGCACCAATGCATTGGCTTAGTCAACTCCAAGAGAGTAAATTATTACAATAACAGGTTGATGAGCTGCACAATAAGGAGAAACTACTTACACATAGACTAAAACCATGGGAACCTAAGGCCAACCAACTCTCCTAAATGACGGAAAAAAAGTTGAAGGCACTACGCAGGACACAGAGAGGATTTGAGCAGAACACAGCTAATAAGGTTACAAAGTGCTATAGGGTAAACTTCTTGGGTTGTTGGTTTTCGAATATCCCTCTCAGGGCTTTCCGGTGCCCGAGGCAGACAGTAAGATTAGCTGTGTTGTTCACAAAGATGGCATGATCATGTTCATATTAACTTAAAATAACTTGATAGAATGCGATGAAGAATTACCTCTTTGACAATCTTGGAGTCCCTTGGAGAGCGCTAGGCAGCGAAGCAAGAGTCCTTATTCAATGGCTCCAAATCTTAGTCCTGCAATCAGTCAAAGCACCCGCGTAATTTCTAACATAACATATATCCTATCAATCAAGTCAATATATAATGAACTTCTAGATTATACACATCTGAGCCATTCATATCATGCAATGTAAACGTTCAAACAATAATGACAATATTAAGCATTGAATGGACAAAACGAACACAATTCTATTAATTTTGAAAGAAGGAGGATTACAACCGTCGGTTGTACCAAGCCCTCCTCAGTCTCCCAATCTCTTTTATCTCTCAAGTGAAGAAGTCCAAGTCAAAAATCTCTCTAGGAACCTCTTTGACTCTTGGCCTTCACAATATAACACTATTCTCTATTCCACAAGTATGCCAAAACCTTTAGCAATCCTTCGACCTTCAATTAAGAGCCTTCAGCTCCTTCTTATAGGAGAGGGAGAAAGCCATTGTTGCCCTTCTCTTTCCACTAGTTTGGAATGGAAAAAACTTAGATGTTTCTTTAATCTCTATGATTTTTCCTCCTTTGGAGTTCAGTCTTGTTATAGCAATGACCAATAATGAACTGGTGCTCTGCAGTTTCTTTTGTGAACTGACTCTCTTGTGAGGGAAAGTCGGAGATTCAAATCATTCTCCGCGGGCTTTTCCTGATTCAAACTTAAAACACAGGTAATGCTGCCCTTTAATGTAAACAGAGCGTTTCCCTAGCCAATAACGCGGCATATTCACTGATGTACTGTGTTATAACGCTCTTGTATTGTTCTAGATAGGCATTACCCTGGCAGAAATAGGTTTAATTTAGGTCTTTGTACTCCTTCCATATTTGTCTTCCCCTCTGAGCTGATGAGGAGGTATTTTGACCTGTAACAGATTCCCCCTAAAGTGTGAGGTCAGAGACGAAGACGATGGCTGAAATACTTTATAATTTGTGTAGAGATAAAGAGATTGAAAGACTGAGGAAAACCTGAAACAACAACATATGTCAGAAAATATAGTATTTGCCTTGAGTCGGGCATATCCCATGCTCAGTAGCTTAAACAACATGATTTCTCTAGAATAGAGATATGAAGAATTTGTCCACCGATAGGCACAATGTGGAAGTGTCTATCATAACAGGATCAAGATGAAGAAGCTGTCTCCATAAACAATATCGCAACTTGGGGAAGGAAACACAACTTTAATGATGTAGCCTTTGCCCCAAGGTCTTGACCACCGATTCACTTAAACTGCATATTCCTCAACATGTGAATGAATGAGTTGTCATCGAACATGTGAGAAATTGTCTGACACAACATAAGGAAAATATTACAGATTTTTAAGGTGGTTACTGATAACATGAGATGTCCAAAGATGCACAATCTAGCGAGTGTGAAAAATGAGTTGAAGTCGAACACTCATAGAATCAATCGACCAGGAGCCAATGATGAAGACCCCTGATCAAACACAAGACTACCTGCCACTGATGTCTGCAAGTATCCAGGTACTGATGGGTTTCTGGACCAGCTTCCTAGATAAGATGTTGAAGTCGATAGGAAGAGATCTGTTGAAAGGTAGGCACTGAGGCATCCTATATTAGTCAACACGAAACGGAAACCAACTGATGTTGTTTATGATTTGAGATAATGAAGAGGAAATGGGGATGTCGGACGACAAATAAGTTCTGGCATAATGAGCGGTTTGGTTGATAACAGGAGCAGTAGATAGCGAGATCTGCTTGAACAATAGAAGGCACGAAAGGTGGTACTTAGGCAAATTAAGCTATTAACAATGTGTGAGTGTAAGTAGATTTACCTGGTAAGTGGGACACTGGGAAATGAAGGCCAATACTCATAGATGGTAGGGTTCGGCTAACTGCGAAAGAGTTTTCTGGGAAGTGCCATGTTCAAGAATTTTTCTACCAAATCAACCTTTTTGAAAATGTAACAGAGGTAGTATCCACTTTATCCAAATTTTTCCCCGTCTGAATAAGTTTACTTGTCCACGCAGTAAACCCAAGAATTTTCATGTTTGTGAGTCCAAATGAGCACAACTGTGGCTCCCATCTGTGATGATTTTTAATCGCAGTCCATATGATGTCGCCTCCTCGGTGTGGACAACTTTTCTGCTTAGAGAGTCTCGAAATGTCGTGAAAGACAACTCTGTGCCCCATCTGATTAGGTTTAACGAGTCCAGATGAGTAAACTCGGTGAATTTTTCATGTTTAGAGAGTCTGAAAAATGTCAGGAAAGACAACTCTGCTGGGGTACCTTTGTCATGTCTTGATAACCGGGCACGGCAAAGGGATAATAGTAAGCCCGAAACAGTTCATTTTTCGTAAGTTAGTCCATCGAAACCGGAAAAGTGAGAAATCTATGTTCGATAGACGTCTACCTCATTTTGTTATGATTACGAGGAGACGGAGTGAACTCAGTATTCTTTGTGAAATTTTAACGAGTCCAACAAAGAAAACTCGGTGCTCTCTGTGAAATTTTAACGAGTCACGTGGAGAAAACTCGATTACCTCCATGAAATTTTAACGAGTCGGTGAAGAAAACTCAAGTACTTCCAGAAATTTATAGAGCTTTCCACTGAGAAAACTCAAAGAGCCCAGAAAATCTAACGAGGTCACATGGAGAAAACTCGCTAAAATTCCTAAAAGGGATGCAGTTTTGCAATTTCCTCTGGATTGCAATCGGCTCCAATCTGAATATTTTCCACGATACCCGTTTTGACCGAGATATCAATGAGCATTGTCTTAGAAATATTACCCATGTTCCCTTCTGACTCGATAGTTTGGACAGTCGTGTAAGCGGAGGGAACCATCTCAGGTGGGTCAAAAGATAGGATTTCAGTTTTTATCGCCTCCGAGTCAATCATCGAAGCGCGATGGTGAAACTCTCCCCAAGGTTGTTCTTCTAGAGACATGATCTCTCGAATAGCTTCGTCTGTAGGCAAGACTTCATTGAGGAGATCCTTAGAGAGAACAGTGATGGGAGTGAGGTTTGTACCTTCGGTCGAAACCATAGCAGTGGAGGGTTCAGATGCGGTTTGGATGGCTTGATAAGCCAACTCGGTTGGCGAAAGCGGCATCTGATCTCCATAGGAATCAATGTCTGAAGGTGCCGGGATGATCCATGGGTCGATAGAGCCATCCAAATTGGTGGATATCATTGCAACCGTGTTTGGGATCAATGAAGCATGGAGAGGAACAACTCCGCAGGGATGATGCTCTCGTAAGACGGCATCGACATCACGTAAGAGTTGGGAAAGGAAAGCTCTATCAAAGTTTTTAAGGCTACTGAAACGTGGCATAATTAGGGGTGCAGAAGGATAGCTGATCCACTGTGACTATTTTCCCATCCAATGGAAATAGGATGAGTCGGAAGACCGAAGACACAATGGCAGTCATGGCATAAGACCAACTGTGACCAAGCAATAGATTATAGTCTAGATGGCACTCTACGACTTCAACGTCCACGTTTACCATTTTCCCACTCAGAGTGATGGGAAAGCTAGCAAGGTATCCTTTTGGGAGGAACGTGTGGCCATCGAAAGCTTTGAGGGAATTCGATGGCGGGGTGAGGGTAGGAGAACCTAAATTGAGCCAACAAGCTTGTGACATAACGCAGGTCAAAGCACCTTCGTCTATGACAGTGCGATGGATTGGCCTCCCTTTCGACACAACCTGCACCTGGAATGCGATTTGGTGTGAGAGGTAAGGTTTAGCCTTTTCCATATCAAAGATAGCTAGCATGGAATCCTGGGGGTCTATTCCACCAATGGCCGAAAGCAAGGCTTTCCTTTGTGCTGGACAGATTTGTAATACTTCGAGAGCAGACATGGCTGACGGTGCCTGTGCCAAATCTTTTACAATGTTGTAGTTTTGGGCCGCGCGCACGTACAGAGGTGTTATGAGTCGTGTGTCGAAGTGTCCCTTTGGGGGGATGAATCACAGGTTCAGCAGTAGGCCATTCGATATACAAATCGTTGGGCGGCGGTGGATTTGAACTAGTTCCAGGTTCTTGAGCATCTATGGTAGTATTTCCATAAAGCTTGGCTTGAGTTTGAAGTTCAACACTCTCAATGCCATAAATGGCAGATGGTCCTTCACCAGAAGGATGTGAACCACCATTGCCCCGTTGATGGGGTTGTGGCAGATTGTCAACCATGTGTTGATGTTGCTGCTGTTGTTGGGAAAGGATTATGAAGAACGACAGGTGTTCGCCCAGAATCCTTGTTGGCAATAAAATCGGTGCATTCCTGCAGCCGAGGACATTTGTATGTCAAGTGGTCCTCCACACAGATTTTGCAAGGAAATTTCATGGGTTTATCCTTCCCTTTGTCATTTTTGGCAGCATTTTTCTGATTAGTGTTATTCTGATTATCCGACTGCTCTTCCGAAGAAGATGACTTTTTCTTGTTCTTCTTATTTTTCCCGCTAGGTTTTTGTGAGGTGTGCACCGAATTTACCTCAGCGGTGGGAAGAGTAGTCATTTGGTGAGGGGCGGTGGTAGCCGAAGATGGCTGGGAGGCTTGCCCCTGAGACTGCTTTGTGGCTATGCCAGAGATCGTGCCAACGAGACCATCGGCATGAGCTCTGGTTTTCTGAGTAGCCGGAGGATTTGTGTTGCCAGGGACATGGGGGAGAAAATCATACAACATGCCAAATTGTGAATAGATTAAATCTAAATGCTGGGCACGGTGGATGCATTGATCTTCTGTAACCACACCAAAAAGGCCAATGTATTTAGCTATGTGGGGTAAGAGAGACTTGCAAAACCAATTGGCTAAGAGATGATCTGGAATTAGCGCTTTGACTAGCCTCCTCCTACATCTCCATTCATGAATGTGATCGGAGATGTGGGTGGCGGTGTCTTGGCGGAGTGAGGTTAATAATTACGTTCCGGTCTCAAATCTAATTGGTAGTTGGAAGTTCTTTAGAAACTCCGTTGCTAAAGCACCAAACGTATTGATGGTGGCGCGTGGTAATTCAATGTACCACTTGGTAGCATTTCCTGTCAGTGTGCGGGGAAATAGTCGAAGTTCGACACTATCATCTACCATGGAATTGGATATAGACCATAGGTGAAAGGTAGTGATGTGTGCGGTTGGGTCATCCCCTTGTTTCCCGTCGAACTTCGGGATGTCGGAAGGAATCTTATGCGGCACTGGAGGCCAAAGCGAGTTGTGATTGATGGGATCGTTAGTCAGTTTATGGATATCGGGGATGTCCAAAGCTGCCAAGAATGGAAATTGTGGATTTGCCCCCGAATCTAACCAAGGCAGTATGGGCTGACTATTTAGACCATAGGGTCCACCCATCAATGTGTTACCAGGAGGATAAGTAGGACTTTGGTAAAAACTTCCTATAGGCGGAGGAGTAGGGACATACGGTTGATGTCCATAGGGCATGTTGTATTGCGGGGCGAACTGTTGGTTGCCCCCAGTATAAAAGTGCCCTCCCATTCCAGATGGAGGTTGGGGTTGGTTAGTCCAAATGGATGCAATAGAGTTTCCCGGAGGCATGCTACTACTTGTGGATATCGGGGATGTCCAAAGCTGCCAAGAATGGCAATTGTGGATTTGCCCCCGAATCTAACCAAGGCAGTATGGGCTGACTATTTAGACCATAGGGTCCACCCATCAATGTGTTACCAGGAGGATAAGTAGGACTTTGGTAAAAACTTCCTATAGGCGGAGGAGTAGGGACATACGGTTGCTGTCCATAGGGCATGTTGTATTGCGGGGCGAACTGTTGGTTGCCTCCAGTATAAAAGTGCCCTCCCATTCCGGATGGAGGTTGGGGTTGGTTAGTCCAAATGGATGCAATAGAGTTTCCCAGAGGCATGCTACTACTTGCATAGTTTGGCAACGACATAGACCCTACACCTATATTTGAACCACTTAAGGGAAGAGTATTAACAATAGGTTGTCCTATTTGTCCTAAGGATTGCAGAGGAAGTGAAATGTTCCTTGCTACCTGCATGCTGGTCACACTACCCCCTGGCATAGAGGCCAAGGGGTTTGAACTCAGCAGAGGGTTCCAACCGAAAGGGTTGCTAAAAGGTACCGAAGTAGTCATACTCGTGGGAGGAGCTACCGTGGGTCCCAACGTGGTCACGGTAGAAGTAGATGCCGAAGGATTCGGTAAGCTACTGACAGTTGTGATGACCGTAGGGTTGGGAGTAGGTATATGTTGACTACTGGGGTTACCCAGTGATGGCATAGAACTGACCACCGGCGGGGAGGATGGTGGCGAACCTAGGATGGTTTCCATTGGCATCAACCCGGTGGATACCAGTGGTGAAATGGATGTTGGTGCGGCCGAAGACATATCTTGGCATGGTGGAATCTGAATTATCACAGGCCCCAACGGATAAGTGATCGGAGGATTGTAATGAGGTACAACCCCTTCAGTGAAAGGGTCCTCCGGAAATTCCGGATGATATGAGGCTATGTGATAATCAAGATTAGTCAGTGGAGACTGCTCTTCCATAGAAGGCACGGGTTCACCAAGGTTCAGTTCTTCCTCAATAGTTAGAGGAGGTAGACCCTGCTGTCGTCTAGACAGACGGCGTGGGTCGGGGGACGCCACGGTGACCTGCTTAATTTTAACAAATTTTTATAAATCGTGATGTATTATAAAGTCTCAGTGATAGTAACCACACACCTAAAAAAGAAAAAAGGGACTCTCTAAAATCAATCAGCAAGCAGCCACAATAGGGTACCCTATCTGAGTACTACCGTTCGCTGGTGATGAAATCCAGCATCACAATAGTATACAGAGAGGGTTGGTCGAAAGTACAGTTACGGTCACTCTAGAGCTTCGCCCGAAACTCAGACGATAGGTGTAAGCACTCTCATGAAGACGAGTACCCTCCTAAAGACTGAAGACAGAGTGGGTCCGTCTGTTTCAGGTACCAGGACAGCCCGTCCCAGTCACCTTGTGTAAGTGCCTAAAAAGTATGGCCACTAAAGATACCTCAAATCACAGACATCATCAGGGGGGTCCACGGTCAAGGACAGTGTGCTATATGGGCAGAATACCTAGATCCCCGATCTAGTTTCGACATCCCCGAAGGGAACCCCAATATATAACACACCCACAGGATGTAGTCGAAGGCGGGCTACCTTCTTGTGCACCCAAGTGTTGTCTCACGCTGAGCTCCGGTAAAGGAACGGTCCCGATAATATGAGTGCAGTAGGATTTCGCTCGTTAATGACTCTAGTTTCAAGTTTTGAGATCTTGGGTAGTTTTCTCACTGCTCCTAACCCAAGATCCTAGCCTGAACTACTGTTTGTGTGAGTTCAAAAAAGAGTAATGTGATTGATTTTATTATCGCTTTATTCTTAGTGTACTTGATTATTAGTCTTGCGGAGGGGGAGTGGACGTATGAAATGTGATGAGACTCTAACTCAAGAAACCATGAAAAACATGCTCTAGATATTAAATTCGATGAAGAGTGTTTCTACAGGGAGAGGTTTCTTTTCAACATCCATGCACTAACATTCAAATAGCTCAGTTCAACTTTTAAAGATTCAGACTTCTATCTACCTCTTTTAAATAGTCTATGAACTGAAAATTTCAGAATAAACTCAGCTAGATGCAAAAACATAATTAAAAAAAAAAATCTCTTAAAAAGTAAATGCTTTGGACACTGAATTTTCAAACAAGAGAAACAAATAGAAATGCCAGCTTAGTGGACAAGCACAGGGATTCAGTCGGCGAAAGGTATTGATGGCCAAAAAAATCTACAACTAAAACACCATCACAGTAGTGAACAGCAAGGTTTTGGTTGAGTAACACTCTGTCTGTGAGTAAAGACAGCGACTAACACACTGTATTTAATCAGAGACAACATTATAATGCACTAGACAACCTATAGAGGTAGCTTTAGCCAGGGAAAATTTCTTCAGTTGGTCAAACAGAAACAGGATTGAGCTCTGCGAGCGTTTGATATGTCTACTAGGCATCAAAAATGGTCGGAAGGGTCTATGAACAGAGGAAAGAAGACAGGAGGGAAGGAATAGTCTAGAAACTATGGGGAAACTCCCCAGCAGAGTCACCAATTCTACTATAAGGTAAAATGCTTGGGTTGTTGGTTTTCGAATATCCCTCTCAGGGCTTTCCGGTGCCCGAGGCAGACAGTAAGATTAGTTGTGTTGTTCACAAAAATGGCATGAGCATGTTCATATTAACTTAAAATAACTTGATGGAATGCGATGGAGAATTACCTCTTTGACAATCTTGGAGTCCCTTGGAGAGCGCTAGGCAGCGAAACAAGAGTCCTTCTTCACCGGCTCCAAATCTTAGTCCTGCAATCAGTCAAAGCACCCGTGTAATTTCTAACATAACATATATCCTATCAATCAAGTCAATATATAATGAACTTCTAAATTATACACATCTGAGCCATTCATATCATACTATGTAAATTTTCAAACAATAATGACAATATTAAGCATTGAATGGACAAAATGAACACAGTTCTATTGATTTTGAAAGAAGGAGGATTACAACCGTCGGTTGTACCAAGCCCTCCTCAGTCTCCCAATCTCTTTTATCTCTCAAGTGAAGAAGTCCAAGTCAACAAGCTCTCTAGGAACCTCTTTGACTCTTGGCCTTCACAATATAACACTATTCTCTATTCCACAAGTATGCAAAAAACTTTAGCAATCCTTCGACCTTCAATTAAGAGCCTTCAGCTCCTTCTTATAGGAGAGGGAGAAAGCCATTGTTGCCTTTCTCTTTCCACTAGTTTGGAATGGAAAAAACTTAGATGTTTCTTTAATCTCTATGCTTTTGCCTCCTTTGGAGTTCAGTCTTGTTATAGAAATGACCAATAATGAACTGGTGCTCTGCAGTTTCCTTTGTGAACTGACTCTCTTGTGAGGGAAAGCCGGAGATTCAAATCATTCTCCGTGGGCTTTTCCCGATTCAAACTTAAAACACGGGTAACGCTGCCCTTTAGTGTAAACAAAGCGTTGCCCTAGCCACTAACGCGGCCCATTCACTGATTGTCTGCGTTATAACGCTCTTGTATTGTTCTAGATAGGCGTTACCCTAGCAGAAATAGGTTTAATTTAGGTCTTTGTACTCCTTCCATATTTTTCTTCCCCTCTGAGTTGATGAGGAGGTATTTTGACCCGTAACAATGGAAATGGTGGGGAAGTGGTCTATAAAATAAATCACATATGTATTAAAATGATTTATAATGCGATTTGTAAATCATAAGGGGAAAAAGGTTTTTTATAAGGAAAATATTAAAACTTTAAACATAAAGTTTTAAGGGAAAAATGGGAAATAGGGATTATTTGAAGATATAGGGAATTTTACTTCACTTAAGCATAAATTTCAATCCAGAAGTCAGTTTTAAGAGTGTAATATACCGTTGGAAAGCTCTTTCCAGGCTCGTTATGATGGATCTACTTGGAAGATGATTTGGTGCTGAGAATGCTATGAAAAACTTCTCTGAAGGCAGGATGATGACTTTGTGGAGATGGCAACTTCTGAATTGTGACTTATTACATATGATGATATAAAATTACATAATGAATGATAATAAAGGTAAAATATCATGTTTTCACCTCAAAACATGGTTTGAGGTGAAAATTACATCAAACTGAATAAAATATATCTTTGATCTTCCAGGTGCAGTGACTTTGAGTTTATTGACTTCCTCATGACCTTGCTGATATTCATTGACATTTGACTCATTAATTTGACCATGGTAAGACCCTAGAAACTAATGAGACCCATCCTATGACCTAATGAAATTATTTTGAAAGTGAAAGTGACTCATGAACCAAGACCATAGAAAGGAAAATTAGCAAGTATTTCATGAGGGAAAACTGATGAAAAATTACTACCATCGATGAATCCATGACCTAGCGGAATGGTGAAATTTATTTGGTATGAGACTCCTAATATGAAAATGCAAAAGAGAAGTTTTGATCACTGATGGAAGTATGACTAGACTGACACTAACAAACCCATAATCAAAACAAAGGTAGACGGGACCCTCTCCATCCGCGAAGAAAAGTCGCCCACCAAGCCTCGCCCTCAGCTCGCGTGGGCCCAATGGCGCTGTAACGATCCTGGGCCTCATCAATGAAACCCACTCCAGTAAGAAAGAGACAATCAGTGTACCGTACCCAAAATATCTCTGGGTACAAGTCTTGCATGCAGTAAGCTCTGCTCGGACCCGATGGAAAACTCCGTCACACTAGTCAAACACCTGAGGCTGCATACAGTCCAAGGCTAGTATCATCTGGGCCTTGGTGGCCACATGTTGACTCTTGTCACCTGCCAAGTGAACAATCATCCATAATATAGACCTCAGTGGTCTCAAATTCACCCGTGTGATCGGTACCCAGTTGCTCACAGCCTGTGTGTCACGTATGCAATGCTCAAGAATAAGAACATCAGTGAAACACGGGTCAGCTCTGGACCTCGTCAAGTTGGGCCTCGGTCCATGACATGATAGGCCGGTCAAAAATTACACATCATCCTTTTCGATTGAGAGCTCATTGCCCCCAATCTGAAAGACATGGTGCCGCTCATCCCATTGCTGAATCATCCACCTCATGAGGTCCTCTTGATGCCTCATCAGTTCTAAACGTGCATATTTTAGAAAATCACATCTACGGAGAGCCATCAAGCTTGCAGCATCCGTAATCATATCTCGTTCTTCCCATTCATGTTCTATCTCTCACCAGATACTCATGATTAACAGCTGAATACTTGCAAATGCAACATTTTTAACCGATTAAAAATTTCCTGGACCACTTCAAAACGTTGATAAATGAGTTGCTAAAAAACATGTTGTGCCTAACGCTGTCTATAGTGTAAAACAGAGTGTGATAACGTGGCATCCCTTCATGGGAAGTGCACTTAACACAGCTATAACACTACTGGCCCACGTTAGCTGCAAATATTTTTTAGGGCCTCACAAATTTCTCCTTTTTAACCAGCAAAACTTCATAAAAATACAATTAAATGATAGCAGGAGGTTCTAGCTCTTACCAGGATCTCGCGGGAAGGAAAACCATTGCCCGAATTGACCGTAATCGTCAGCTGAAGATTTCACCCCTTTTCACCCCAGAGCTCCTTCACAACACTCAAAATAGTGAAAATGAAGGTCTTCTGACCTTCTTATAGTCAATTCTGGGGCATGACTCTCTTAAGCTAGTCAGCAAAAGTCGTGAATTCTTGCTGCATATGTGTCGCAACTATTGAGATTTTTTACTGATGTTCTGATGAGTGATCAAGGTTCATATGCAGACATACACATGTTTTGTCGAGCATTCTTTTTACGGTATTTTTCTTGCTCGTTAATCCGAAAAACCTCGAGTTCCCTTCTTCGGACTCGTTAAACTTATACGAAGTTGATATCGAGCGTTCTTTTTATGGTCTTTTTCTTGCTCGTTAATCCGAAAAACCTAGAGTTCTCTTCTTCAGACTCGTTAAAATCATGAAGAAACACTGAGCATTCTTTTTAGGAACCTTTTTCTCGCTCAATAAAACTGAAAAAACCCCGAGTTGACTTTGTCGGGCTCGTTAAACTACCACGACAGAGAGCAAGGAGCCATTCTTTTCCTCTTTTTCAAAATCTCTTTAAACCGAAAAAGTAACCGAGTTTTCTCCGCGTGACTCGTTAAAATTTCACAGAGGGCACCGAGTTTTTCTTTGTTGGACTCGTTAAAATTTCACAAAGAGTATTGAGTTTACTCCGTCTCCTCGTACTCATAACAAAATGAGGTAGACGTCCATCAAACATAGATTTCTCACTTTTCCGGCTTCGATAGATTAACTCACAAAAAATGAACCGTTTCGGGTTTACCATTCTCCCTAAAAATACCGAGAGGGGGGGTGTTTACTTAGATCATTGCATCATTTATTCATCAGATATTTAATAAGCAGTAATCATGAGTAGTAACAACAGAATCAACCATCACACATAAGCAACACACATGTACACCAGTATTTAAGGTGGAAACCCAATTCGGGAGAAAACCACCGTTGTTGTTGTCTCAGTCTTCAATATTTATTATAAAGAAAACTTCTTACAATTTTTTTCTAGCACAGACTTATACCAGCACGAAGGCACCAACTTGCAGAAGGCTGCAACCTTCTCTCGTTCTCCAGTTACTACTAGAAGGGAGCTCCAACCCCCTGATCTCATTTACTAGCCTTTCCTAGAAGGGAGCTTTGACCCCCTGAATTAACACCAGCTTCTACTGACAGAAAGTGTCCAATTTCATACTGAAGGCTTCATCCCTCAGATCCACCAACTTTCTTCAATTTCTTCATCAGACTTGCGTAAGGTCTTCATTATTTCTTTTGCAGCTCTTCCTGGAGATTCATCATTTCTAGATCTAGAGATCTTGTACCTTCATCATATTCACCGGTGCATCATCAATTCAGATTTATCAGAGTTCAATCATACAGATATCTCTTAAAGAGATTTATTTATTAATAACCCCTCTGCTTGCACACGTTGTACTGTAATCGTCTTCTCCTTATATAGTATTTGCCTTTATTAAAACCATGAGTAGAAAACCACTCAACCGCTAATGGTATTCTTATTAAAGATCAAACCAATCCAAATTCAAATCCCAATCTTCGTTCTTCCATGCACGAATTGTCCCAAAGGTAATCTTTATCTCCGCCAAAAAATACTAAAGCCAAGGTTAAGTAACATTAACGTGCCGCTGATGGTTTTCTTTCTTTTATTGGAATTTTATTTATCAAATTCGTGGAATTTGATAAATAAATATTATTCACAACCTTTGGCAATTAAATATATGATAGGACTTTATATTAATAACCAACGCTTTTATCAACTGGCTTTTAAATAGACCTTTGGTTCCGGCCCCACATACATAATCGATGGCCCAATCAATATAATTTAAAAACTGGGGCCCATCGCTAACGATCGTATCCATCCGACGGCGAAGAGCACATCGCTCGGTCTTCAGATGATCCGACGGATATCGTTCGTTGATGATGCATGGATGATAACACGCGATAGCGCGCCGTACCTTGGGTAACCTTCATGCATCTATAGCAAATGAACATCGTCCGATGACCCCTTCCCAGATCAACGACGTTCAATAATATCACTCGGCTTCTTTGGTAGAACATTAACGTGCGATGACGTGCTTTGATAGCATTTTTCGCGGGTCCACCTTTGCCACGTGTCAACGTTTCTATGGAATCGCTCCCCAACCAGGAAATACCACCTATCACCGAAGGGTCGTGCGATGAAACCCGAAAACCGCCTTCACTATTCACTCGGTCATGGTTCCGCTCTTCCACGCAGGGTTCCGTCGCGCTTCCTTTTGTTATGTTCCACCTCTAAGTTCCATTCATGATTCCAAAGGGTTAGTCTGTGTTCCACCGAAAGTTCAATGCCAAATACTCTATTTTAGTTCTTCCGCGTTATAACTGATTTTCTCTCGCTCCTCGTTCCTTTCTCCATGAAAGCCAGTCAGCTTCTTACTAATAGCGTAGACCCTTCCATGTGGAGCTTAAAACCATAACTTTGTTCATATCATATATTCAATGAATATATAACTCCACTGTCTACCAGGTTGGATACACTGTCGATTGTATTAACATCGGTTCCTCGAACAACATACAGAGCACCATTAATCCTCTCACAGGGTTTCTTACATATCACGGATTCCATCAAGGTGCATACATATGTTCACACATGAATTTCCATTTACTAGAACATTCACTTATTCGTTTCTGTCTACTCTATCTCTGGACAATTCTGCTGCAACTTTGATTTCCTCTTTTCATGGTTACTATTTCAGATGCTCCTTCTTTGCCAATTCCTTTGCCATCAATGACAACATTTCCAACAATCTCCCCCTTTGGCATTGATGGCAACACTCTGCCTCTGTTTGTCTTATAGAAACCCCTTTATTTGCTTTTCCTCCCCCTTTGACATCAATGGCAAAGGGTTGATCAAATCTAATCAGAGTTCGCATTAAAAGCTGTGTGGTTAACGTTGATCTGGGATCAATGGTACTGTGGGTGCACAAACAATCCAATGATCATTTTGTACTGAGGAGTGCCTCCGCAGTACCTTGAATCTAATTTAATAAATCAAGTTCCTTTTGAGGTCCGGTGCCATACATATTGTGGGGCCAATAATACCAAGATTCTATGTACCGATAATACCATGCTCCCCCTGAGATCATGTTGTATCTAGAGATACCCAACAGCACCGCAGCTGTGCTGAAGAATGCTGACCCAAAAAAAAATTGTCAGCAACTACCCATATGCGGTTTTTTGTCCTTCAGTCAAACCGCATATTCAATTAATCTTCTGTAGTTAAGTAGATATGATCTTCTTCATGAAAGAGACTACTCCCAGCTTCTGTTTGAGATATTCGAACGCTTCCCTGGGTAAAGGTTTGGTAAATATATCAGTAACTTGTTCTTTGGAGGGCACATATTCCAACTTCACCTTTTGTTCAAGCACTTTTTCACGTAAGAAGTGATACTTGATGGGAATGTGCTTGGTCTTGGAATGCATAACAGGATTCTTTGAGATACTGATGGCACTTGTGTTATCACACATAATGGATATAGGAGGTGAACATTTGATTTGAAAGTCTTGTAAGGTTTGCATCATCCAGAGAAGTTGAGTGCAACATGATGCGACAGCCACATATTCTGCTTCTGCTGTAGATAAGGCAATAGAGCTTTGCTTCTTGCTAAACCAAGATACTAACCGGGGCCCCATATAGAATGCACCACCACTAGTGATTTTCCGATCATCAACACTTCCAGCCCAATCTGCATCAGTGTATGCATGAAGAGTAAGATCAGCATTATTTGGATACCATAGTCCAAAGTCTTGAGTTCCTTGTAGATATTTGAATATTCTTTTCACAGCCTGAAGGTGAGACTCTTTTGGATTAGCTTGGAATCGTCCAACAATCCCAACTGCATGCATGATGTCTGGTCTTGTCCCAGTGAGATAAATTAGACTTCCTATCATAGATCTGTATTCTGGTTGATTCACCGTGGGGGAATCATCATTAGAACTGAGATTACATCCGGTTATCATTGGTGTACTTACAGGTTTGCAATATTCCATGCCATACTTCTTCAGGATTTGCTTGAGGTATTTTGCTTGTGATAAGAATATGCCATATGTTGCTTGTTGCACTTGCAAGCCAAGAAAGAATGTTAGTTCCCCAAGCAAAGACATTTCAAATTCTTGCTGCATATCAGAAGCAAATTTCTTACTCATAGACTCTTTATTACTTCCAAAAATGATATCATCAACATATACAACCACAATCAATAGTTTGTCATTTTCAGTTTTTGTGTATAAGTTGCTATCAGCAGACCCTTTTGAAAATCCTTGTTGATGAAGATATTTGTCAAGACGATAGTACCATGCCCTTGGATCTTGTTTGAGACCATATAGAGCCTTTTTAAGTCTACAAACAAGTTTTTCATCATTTCCCAAAATGAATCCTTCTAGTTGTTCTATATAAACTTCTTCTTCTAGATCACCATTGAGAAAAGCATATTTAACATCCATTTGATAAACTTTGATTTGTTGGAAGCTTGAAAAAGCAAGAAACATTCTTATGGCTTCAAGTTTGGCTACAGGAGCAAAAGTTTCTTCAAAGTCTATACCTTCTTGTTGAGCATACCCCTTGCAAACAATTCTAGCTTTATTTCTTATAACATCCCCATTCTCATTTAACTTGTTTTTGAATATCCATTTAGTTCCAATGACATTTTTTTCATGAGGTCTTGGTACTAATTCCCAAGTGTGATTCTTTTCAATTTGATCAAGCTCTTCATTCATTTCTTGAATCCAAAATTCATATTTGCTAGCTTGACTGACATTGTGTGGTTCAATAGTGGACAGAAATGCCAGATTGCTAGAAGATCCCACAAGAGTCCTTCTTGTTTGTACACCTGATCCATTTTCTCCCAAAATTTGAGATTCTGGATGATTCTTTTGAACATATCTGGATGGAGCTTTTTCAGATAAATCATCTTCGGGTTCTTCATTGGGTTCACTTTCTATATCATTTCTATTTGATGTAGAAGGATATATGTCATCATCGTCTTCATCTGTTGTTTGTTTTTCTTCTTTTGGAGCTGCAGGAGACTCATCAATAACAACATCAATACATTCAACAATCTTCTGAAGTCTTTTATTGTAACATTTATATGCTCTACTCCTAAAGGAGTAACCAAGAAGTATTCCTTCATCTGCTCTGGGTTCAAACTTGCCAAGATTTTCATCATTATTTTTGATAAAGCATTTGCTTCCAAAAATTCTAAAATGCTTTACAGTGGGAGGATTACCATACCAGAGTTCATATGGAGTTTTATCACTATTTACATGAACATGTGCCTTGTTGAGAATGTTTACTGTTGTATGTGCTGCTTCTCCCCAAAATGTGTCAGGTGTTCCGGAATCATCAAGCATAGCTCTAGCCATTTTTTGAACTGTTCTATTCATTCTTTCTGCAACACCATTTTGTTGTGGAGTGCCAGCTACAGAAAACTGTCTTTTTATGCCATGTTGTTCACAAAATTCAAGGAATTCATCTGATGTATATTCTCCTCCTCGATCATATCTGAGACACTTTATTTTTAGATCTAATTCATTCTCAACTAGTGCTTTGAAGATCTGAAACTTCTCGAATGCTTCATCTTTGTGTTTAAGCAGCCCAATCCAACACATTCTAGAGAAATCATCAATGAATAAGATATAGTATTCTTCACCACGTGGTGACTTTTTCTTCATAGGTCCACATATGTTAGTATGAATGAGTTCAAGAGGCTTACTTGATGATCCTTCCTTGGCATTAAATTGTACTCTGGTTTGCTTACCGAATTGGCAAGATTTGCATATGATATTTTCAGGTAGAGTAATATTGGGAAGATCACGAACAGCTTTAAGTCTTCTTGATTTGTTGATTTGAGAGAAGCTTAGATGCCCCAACCTTCTATGCCATAGCCATTTTTCTGAAGATTTACTCAAGTAACATTGTTCTTTGCAGTTCTTCAATACATACAGGTTGCTTGGAGTTCTTTTTCCTTTTATAATTGTTTTACCTGTATCAAGATCACGTACCACACATTATTTTGAACTAAAGACAACTTCAGTTCCTTGATCACACATTTGACTTACACTTAACAGGTTATGCTTTAATCCATCCACATACATGACATTATTAGCTTTCACCTTTTCTTTTAGAAAAACAGACCCTTTTCCCTTAATGACAGCAGCAGTATCATTTCCAAATGTAACATTCTTCTCTTTTTCTAGAGCACTATATGCAAGAAGTTTGTTTTTGTCACCTGTCATGTGTTTAGAGCATCCACTATCAATGTACCATTGATTTTCTTCACCTTCTGCAAATAAGGCTATGCCACAATTTTCAACTTGTAATTCCTTCTTTTTCCACACTTTGGAGCTTGAAGGACATTGCTCTTTTGTCTGGATTTTGCTTCTGCATTCAGATTCTTCATGGCCAAATTTATTGCAATACGCACATTCAACTTCATTTTGAAGAGGAGAAAAGTTGTTATATGTATTCTTCTTTGTTCCAATATCAATCCTTTTCTTTCTTGCTTCTCTTGTCATGATGGTTTTATATGCAACACATTGAGCAGCTTTATGACCAAAATTGTGACATGAGAAACATTGTCCATTGAAGAAGAAATTTCTGTGATCATGAAATCTTCTACTCGAATTTACCTGTTGATTGGAGTTTCTTTGAAATGTATTCCTGTTAGTGTTCTTTGAATTGAAATGGTCATGCTTTACCTGTAAAGATTCTTTATTCCCTTGCTGAGTGGCATAATGTTGTATGCTTGCTGTAACTACTTTTAGATAATTTGGTGTTGAAGCCTGGGAAGATTCTCCGATATATCCAAGACCTGTCTTTATAAGAGGAGAACGTTGTACCTTGATAATCTCATCTAAGGTTTCAGATCCTTTAGTAAATCTAAGATTCAAAATCTTCATTTTCTCAATTTCTTTTCTTAGACTTACTATTTCACATTCTAATTTCTCATTGTGTTTCTCCTTTCCTTCAAGCTGATTTTTCAGAGTTTCTATGGATATTTTACTTTCTTCTAAGCATATTTTAGTTTCTTCTAAGCATATCTTGAGTTGATTGAATTCATCAAGAAAATCATTATCCTCCAAAGCATCCATAAAGGTATCTTTTTCTTCTTTAGATTCTTTTTCAAATGCCATGAGAAGTCTAAGATCTTGTTCACATTCTTCCTCACTGTTAGATAACCCATCACTGTCTTCATGAGTATAGTAACTTTTTCTAGTGCTAAACCGACTCTTATTCCTTCTTGCTACTTCTTTTCCTTTTTCATGTGCTTCTTTGTGAGGACACTTAGCAGCATAATGACCCACTCTTCCACAAGAAAAACATTTGAAAGGAAGCTTACCTTTGAACCATCCTGTACCAAGTTGGAGTTTCTTTACAAAATTTACCTCATCTTCTTCTGAGATATACCCTGATCCTTCTGTCTCTTTTACTTCTTTCCCTTTTGTAGAAGCTCTAAAGACGGCTTCTTTGACTTCAGATGGTCCTCCTCTTCTCATTTCATATGCAGTTAGTATGCCATGAAGTTGCACCACAGTAAGATTTTGAAGATCCTATTTTTCTTCAAGAGCAGCAACTTTTGACTCAAATTTTGTCGTTAGTGATCTTAAAACTTTCTCAACCAAAGTAGATTCGGTTATTGTTTCTCCTAGATTTCTCATACGATTTACAATATCATCAAGACGTAAAAATAAATTAGCAATGCTCTCCTCATTATGCATTTTTAGATTCTCATATTGAATTCTGAGAGTTTGGAGTTTAGCACTTTTTACCTTTGCATCACCTTCATAACTTAGAATGATTTTGTCCCATATTGCCTTTGTTGTATTCAGCTGCATAACTTTGAAAAATTCTGATTCAGTTAGACTTCCTAATAGAGCATTGACCGCTTTTGCATTCGTTTCGTAATTCTTTCTTTCTGTTGGATCTATTGGTACTACAGCCAGATATTGATATCCTCCTTCAACTATAGCCCATACATCTGCTCCCAGAGACTGAAGATAGGATCTCATCCTTGTTTTCCAGAATATTAAGTTGTTTCCGTTGAAGAGCGGAGGCCTGATATATGTTGTTCCTTCTTGATTGTTCATCTTGATTGATCTTCCTTCTAGCGGCTAAGCTTTTTCAGAAGGACCTGCTCTGATACCAATTGTTGGGAAAAATACTGAGAGGGGGGTGAATCAGTATTTAGAGCTGACTAAAACATTTTACCTTTATGCCTTTAATTCTTTACTTAGATCATTGCATCATTCATTCATCAGATATTTAATAAGCGGTAATCATGAGTAGTAACAACAGAATCAACCATCACACATAGGAAACACACATGAACACCAGTATTTAAGGTGGAAACCCAATTTGGGAGAAAACCACCGCTGCTATCGTCTCGCCTTCACATTACAGCAAAGAAAACTTTCTGCTACCTCCAAGCAGCATTTGCATCAGAAGACGTTGTGCACTAACCCTGCATACAACCTTCTCTCTATCTCTCCGCCACTACCGGAAGGGGAGCTCCAACCCCGATCCTGCGACTAGCCTTTCCGGAAGGGAGCTTTGACCCTGCGATTTTAACACCAAATTTTCTACCGACGTAAAGTGTCCACTTCATACCGAAGACTTCATCCCCGCATCCACCAAATCTAGTCAATTTCTTCATCACTTGTGCCGTCTTCATCATTTCTTTTGTAAAATTTCCTCTCCTAGAGATTCATCACTGGTGGCTCCTAGAGATCTTGTACCTTCATCATATTCACCGGTGCATCATCGATTCAGATTTATCAGAGTTCAATCATACAGATATCTCTTAAAGAGATTTATTTATTAATAACCCCTCTGCTTGCACACGTTGTAATGTAATCGTCTTCTCCTTATATAGTATTTGCCTTTATTAAAACCATGAGTAGAAAACCACTCAACCGCTAATGGTATTCTTATTAAAGATCAAACCAATCCAAATTCAAATCCCAATCTTCGTTCTTCCATGCACGAATTGTCCCAAAGGTAATCTTTATCTCCGCCAAAAAATACTAAAGCCAAGGTTAAGTAACATTAACGTGCCGCTGATGGTTTTCTTTCTTTTATTGGAATTTTATTTATCAAATTCGTGGAATTTGATAAATAAATATTATTCACAACCTTTGGCAATTAAATATATGATAGGACTTTATATTAATAACCAACGCTTTTATCAACTGGCTTTTAAATAGACCTTTGGTTCCGGCCCCACATACATAATCGATGGCCCAATCAATATAATTTAAAAACTGGGGCCCATCGCTAACGATCGTATCCATCCGACGGCGAAGAGCACATCGCTCGGTCTTCAGATGATCCGACGGATATCGTTCGTTGATGATGCATGGATGATAACACGCGATAGCGCGCCGTACCTTGGGTAACCTTCATGCATCTATAGCAAATGAACATCGTCCGATGACCCCTTCCCAGATCAACGACGTTCAATAATATCACTCGGCTTCTTTGGTAGAACATTAACGTGCGATGACGTGCTTTGATAGCATTTTTCGCGGGTCCACCTTTGCCACGTGTCAACGTTTCTATGGAATCGCTCCCCAACCAGGAAATACCACCTATCACCGAAGGGTCGTGCGATGAAACCCGAAAACCGCCTTCACTATTCACTCGGTCATGGTTCCGCTCTTCCACGCAGGGTTCCGTCGCGCTTCCTTTTGTTATGTTCCACCTCTAAGTTCCATTCATGATTCCAAAGGGTTAGTCTGTGTTCCACCGAAAGTTCAATGCCAAATACTCTATTTTAGTTCTTCCGCGTTATAACTGATTTTCTCTCGCTCCTCGTTCCTTTCTCCATGAAAGCCAGTCAGCTTCTTACTAATAGCGTAGACCCTTCCATGTGGAGCTTAAAACCATAACTTTGTTCATATCATATATTCAATGAATATATAACTCCACTGTCTACCAGGTTGGATACACTGTCGATTGTATTAACATCGGTTCCTCGAACAACATACAGAGCACCATTAATCCTCTCACAGGGTTTCATTATCAATGCGGGATTCCCATCAGGGTGCATACATATGTTCACACATGAATTACCATTTACTAGAACATTCACTTATTCTTTTCTATCTACTCTGTCTCTGGACAATTCTGCTACTACTTTTCTTTCCTCTTTTCATGGTTACTGTTTTAGATGCTCCTTCTTTGCCAATTCCTTTGCCATCAATGACAACATTTCCAACAACTATTCTCCTTTTCATACGGTTAAATAAGACATGACAAAGTTACCCAAATGGAGTGTACCCCAATGGAGTTGTCTTTTACGACATTTTTCAGACTCTCTAAACATGAAAAATTCACCAAGTTTACTCATCTGGATTCGTTAAACCTAATTAGACGGGGCATGGAGTTGTCTTTTATGATATTTTTTAGACTCTTTAAAATATGAAAAATTCACCAAGTTTACTCGTCTGGACTCATTAAAATTAATCAGACGGGGAAAATTTTGGACAAAATGGATGCTACCTCTGTTACATTTCAGAAAGGTTGATTTGTCAGCAAAAATATTGAACATGGCACTTCCCAGAAAAATCTTTTGCAGTTAGCCGAACCCTACCATGTATGAGTATTAGCCTTCATCTCCCAGTGTCCTAACACTGGTAAAATCCTAACACACTCTTTGGTGTTCATTAAGCCTCAGCTGCCTTGTACCCTGTTACAGTGCCTTCTATTGTTCAAGCAGATCTCACTATCTACTTCTCCTCTTATCAACCAAACCGCTCATTATGCCAGAACTTATTTGTCGTTAGACATCCGCATTTACTCTTCATTATCTCCATCACAAACAAAATCATTTGGTTTCTGTTTTGTGTTGACTGATGTAGGACGCCTCAGTGCCTACCTTTCAACAGATCTCTTCCTATCGACTTCAACATCTTATCTAGGAAGATGATCCAGAAACCCATCAGTACCTAGATACTTGCAGACATCGGTGGCAAGTAGTCTTGTGTTTGATTAGGAGTCTTCATCATTGGCTCCTGATCGAATGATTCTACGAGTGTTCGACTTCAACTTTTTTTATTCAAACTTGCTAGATTGTACTGTGCATCTTAGGGACCATCATCATTATCGGTGGCCACCTTCACGTGCGGTAACAATTTTTCATAAATGAATGGTAATCGGATGGATTCTCCCAAGTTGATGATAGCTCCTTCATTCACATGTTGAAATATACGGTTCCCAAGTAGATACGGTCAAGACCTTGGGGAAAAGGTTACATCATTAAATCTATGGTCCCTTCCCCAAGTTGTGATATTGTTTATGGAGACATCTTCTTCAGCCTAATCCTGTTATGACAGACACTTCCACATTGTGCTCATCGGTGGACAGATTCTTCATATATTTGTTCTAGAGAAATCATGTTGTTTAATTTGTTGGGTTTCCCATGTTTTGGCAAGGTTGGCAATACCAAAAGATGAGACAACATAGAACCACTTTCAGACCTTAGGATCTAGCCCTCCTAGGTCCAGAGAGGGATCTCTCTATGATAGCCAAAGGTTTATGTCTTTAAGGCTCAAAGTATAAGATTTTAGGCTAGTTATAGGCTCGAGGTTGTTTGTTTGATTGTTTGTGTTTGGTTGGAGGGAATCAGGAAAAGAAGGACCAATATAAGACAAGGATGAGCAAAGAGGAAGCTTAGGCAGAGACAGATGACTCAGAGAACATCAAAGCCATTGGGCTATGGAGTCAAGAAAGGATTTATTTGTAATCAATGTGCAAGCTTTCAATTGGGTTAGTCATCTAGAGCATTGGATCTTAAAGGAGATATTTGGAATGGGACATTAAGGACAGAAAATGAAAAGAGGAGAACCAACCAACTCTGTCTATAGATCAGACCAGAGGTAATTTAACTCCAGGCTTGCTTGGACAGAATTAGAGGTGAAACAAGGGATCTTAGAAAGGTTTAATTGGGATGGAAAGCTCCTAGAGAGACAGAGATCAGGTTCTAGACCTCCAGGATTCTCAACACATTCAACTAAATCCTAACAAGAACATCTAAATATTGATTTCATTAATTCATACATTATAGAGCAGGAAATAACATCCAATACACTGGCTAAACCAATTGAAATCAACATTCAGATACACACATAAGCAGAAAACATAGAAGGCTGGGAGAGCAGCAGCATAAGGTACCTATCAAGGGTAAATCTTATGCCAAACTTCTGATGCAAGCCTGAAGAAATGTAATGAAATGAAAGAAAATCAATCACAAATACAGAGAAAGGAGAACATCACCAGCTGCTTTAGATCAGGATCCAAAGAAACATGCTTGTCATATTAAAAACAAGACCAATCAGGTAGATCATAGCCCATAGCTTGAACATTCAGTCTGAATAAATCTAGTCTCAGTCTATCTTACAATATTACACAGAGAACTTGTCTCAAGAGGAACAATGCTTGCATTTCAATCATATCTCATCAACAACCATTACAAAGTTTCCTTCTGTGCTTTATAGCAAAGGATGAACCTAAGATCGACTGAAGGAGTAGGTGAAAACAAGGTATCTTTTAAACATAACAATGAATGCAGGGCCGAAACCCATTCTTCTTGACATACTGTATATTTAATCTATGTCACCTTCCTTGTGAGAGAATGATCTACTCCAGATTTGATCTTGACATCTTTTGGCTGAAGTACTCCTGGTGATTTGAACAAAAATGAAGTGAACTGCTAGGAAGGTCTGTCTCATAAATGTCTGACTGTTTTGAGGTCCATTGTCTGGTGGAAAACACTTCAGGGACATGGTGCATAATAAAGCCGTATGGGCACCATGTACCTGATGAAGAACAAACATTCTGCCGATGAAAAACCGTATATTACTCACCGTGCTCCTGATCCTTTGATCGATCCCTTTCTGGTCTCCGTAAAATGATTTTTCGCCTTAAATTTCTGATTTAGGGCTTAAGATCTCTGCTGATGCGCCCTAACTTCTCCTCGCTTCTCGTACCGAAATTTTCGTCGTTTCCACGCCTCACGAGTTAACCTTGTGCTTAAATGGCGCCGTGATTTCCGCGTCAACTCCGCTTCTTTCTTTAATGCAAGTCCTGACAGCCCCATTCCTTGACTCTCTCATGATGGTACTAGTTCATTGGATTTGATCTTGTCTGCGCCGCTCGCTATTGGGATAGTACACTGAATAGCGGCAGTTTTCTTCCTCTAGAAACCCTGCAACATAGCAAACCTGTGAAGAAAACAATGGACGGAGAAATGGATGCAGTGTGGATGGAGGAAATGGCCATGCAGATGGAATGGAGGGAAAAAATTGCAGGGGAAATGGTGAAAAAATCGCTTTGGTAAGGTTGGCGGACGCTGCAGAATGAAAAACGCATGAAAAATATTAAAAAAACCACGAAAAAGGGACATTATATGTGTCGGAATGGTTGGATGGTACAGGATATGCACGGGGGCGACGTGGCGTACGGACGGCCAAGTGGACAGATGACATGGGGACACAGGCGACGGTGGAATGGTCAACAATGCATGGAAGGATCTGGACCGTCGATGGGGTGGAGATCTACGGTGGAAACACGATGGAATGTGGACTCGGAATATGGAGGGGGAAGGTTAACGGGGGACGCAGCTTCGATGAATTACGACCATAGGATGAAGAGCTCGAGATTGGACGGTTCGCATAGATTCCACTGCGTGACTTTGAACTGAAGATTAATGCGCAAAATGAAAGCGGTTTTGCCGCCGTACCAAAGCCAGGTGTCAAACGATGGGTGGAATTGCTGGCTCTCCGGGGAAAACCGCCTACTGTAGATGGGTGGTGCGGAAAATACCGGTGGATTTTGGAAACTGCGCAAGCGGGGGCAGGGACCACCATTTCGGGTGCGCTCCGCGCTGTCGATCTGTCGGGCGAATGGACGGTGGAGCTGGACTACGGGGGGGCCAAGGTGTACGGGCACGGGAGCTTTGGAGCGACCCCCCGTAGTGAATAACGACCGTTGACTGGGTTTTCCCACATCCCGAGGAGTCAACTACGGGGGCTCCATGGTTTGACTCTACGGACGGAGAAGAGCCCCCGCAAGGAAAGAGCCTTGGTCACGGCGCCAGGTCACGTGGAAGGCGGAAGGGCACGGGGCGCTGGGCAAAGGTGCTAGGCCTTTTATAATGGAATACATGGGTTTTATTCGTTTTTTAATGCAATTTGAGGCTAGCCAGGGTAACGATAGGGCAATGAGGGGCAGGAGAGGCCAGAACAGGGGCAGGAACGGGATTTCAAGGGGGAGAGGGGAAAAGTGGTATTTTGTAGGGATATGAGAGGTAATATAGGCCCTTTCGAGAAATGGGGCAGCAGATAGAATTTATATAAGGCAAAGCACTCAGAGGCTTCAAGGGGAATGGTTTTTTAGGGAAAGGCATCCCTTGAAGGCTCAACAATCATTCAGCCCCCAGCTTGCTTGTCAAGAATTTCATAGGGGGGCTAACAGTGGCTCCACATGGGGATGGCTTCTCCTTGGAGGAGTCAAGAAACCAGATATGATCTTTGGAGTAGGCTAGATGCCTGCTATCATAAGCCATCTTTCTTCTTCAATTTCAGCTGCCACAGTATGATAGAATCATCAGCAAAGATATTCCCTCAACCAATCTACCTACCCAAACTAAAGTTCTAATTGTTCCCTTTGGGTGCATTTGAGCTTGCAGACCCTTTACATTTTATTTTTCAAAACAAAAACAAACCTATTCTAAATCTACCATTATTGCTCCATGAGGCCAGATTAGACTATTGGCCTCATACAATTCTCTACCTAATCTACTACCTGTTGGGATTAAACTGTCCAACAAGTTTCTTCACCTACATTCTAAGACATGAAATTTAAAACAGCCAAGCTAGGATTAGACTGTCTGACTTGCTGGAGTGGGATCTTGAAAACAAAACTGTGAAGGCATGAAATCTGCAGTTCTGATATATCCTTCTTTCTTTCTTGTGACTTAGGTTTTGAGCATATTTGAGTCACCTCTTTTCTTTGCTTCAGCTCTAGTTTTGGGCATATTAGAGCTGGTTCTTCTTTCGCTGTTGATCCAGATTTTGAGCTTATTAGGACCAGCTATTTTGCTTCCTTTGGCTCGGATTTGATCAGGTTTGAACCATGCTTTTTACTTCAGAGGTTCATGTTTTGAGCATGTCTGAACCTCTCTTTTCATTCTGTTTTTGGAACATTTCTCTTTTTCTGAAAGTATAAAACGACAAATGGTATGCAAAGCAATGAAACAGAAATCGGAAATGGAAAATTAGTGTAAATAGTGTTTGAGCATCCCGCCATTGACAGACCCCTTCCAACTCTATACCATCAAGTTCTTGTAAGAAAAACGCATTAGGACCCACAGTGGCCTGGATGACAAATGGACCTTGCCACAAGCTGTCAAATTTGCCATGTTTTCCCTTGTCCTCTCTTCTTGAATCCCATCTTAGAACCTTATCTCCAACCTTGAAATCTGATGTTTTGGTTCTTTTTTCACACCGTCTCTTTATTTTTTCTTGGACTCTGATATATCTGTTATAAACCTGCTCCCTTGTTCGCTGAAGATGGATAGTTTCATTGATTCTTCTCACCATACTGTTCTCCTCTGATTGGATCTCCTGAACAAGCTTGATTACTGGAACACCAAGGCTAGTAGGGAACATTGCTTCAGTCCCATAAACCAGCTGAAAGGGTGACATGCCAATATATTTCTTTGTAGTGAGCCTGTCTTCCCACAAGGCATGTATCAAATTTTTATGCCATGACCTTTTGTTCTCTTCCTGTGCTAGCTTAATGATCAGAACTGTGCTTTTATTCTCGATGACTACCTAAAGCCTTGACCCCCGGGGTACAGTGGCTGAATTTCCAAGTGCTATTTCGTACCTGTGACAGAAATCAACCATTCTTTTGGATCTAAAAGCGGCAGCATTGTCAGTGATTATTTTCCTTAGACAGCCAAAATGAGATAGGATGAAGTCTTCTAGTAACCTAATGATGACAGAGTCAGTGGCATTCCTAGTGGGTATAGCTTTTATCCATTTAGTGAAGTAACCAGTGGCTGTTAAAATCCATTTATGTTGTCCAGAGGAGGCAGGATGGATTTCTCCTATAAAGTCTAGGCCCCATTGCATGAAGGGACCTTCTATGGTGATAGGTTGCAGAGGGAGGGGAAGGAGTTTTCTTTTGCCTTCAAAGATTTGACATTTGTGGCAGGCAAGAATCATTTTATGGACATCACTAAAGAGTGTAGGCCAATAGTAACCAGCCCTGAGTATCTTATTTGCAGTGGTTCTCCAACTCAGGTGGCCTCCACACTCCCCAGCATGGAATTCTTGTTTGATTTTTTCAGCTTCGGTTTCAGACAAACATTTCAGCAAAAGGCCATTTCGATTTTTCCAATATAGACTCTCATTCATAATGCAGTAATTTCTAGCTTTGATTTTTATGAACCTGGCCTTTGTTTTGGATAGTTCTAGAGGGGCATTGAGGTTTGTGAGCACGTAAAGGATATCAGTATACCAAGGACAGTTCTGAAACTGCTCCTCAACAGTTGGATGGGGCAATCCTTCCTGCTCATCTAAGGCATTCATCATGTTAACGTCAAGGGCTTGCAGGTTTGATTCAGCCATTAATTGGGCCAGGCCTTGACCTTTGATCAGATTAGTGGGTTTTATTTCAAGGTCATATTCCAAGATGGTAGCAATCCATTTGCCCCTTTTCCCATCAGGGTCTTGGGACAAGATGTTTTTGACCACTATATTTGACATGAAAGCAATGGTGTGAGAATGCAGAATGTACACCCTAAATTCTTTTAAGGCCTTAATCAGAGCATAGGCCTGCTTTTCCATGATGTTTTATTTTAAGGGTGCATCTCTTAAGGCTTTACTGAAGAAGGCTATGGGCTGTTCATTACCTTCTGAGTTTTTTTGCAGCAAAACTGCAGCTATTGTGTGCTGGGAAGCAAATGAGAAGATTGGAAAATCTTTTGAGAAGTCATGGCTAATAAGGACAGGGGCCTTAGTGAGTGCAAGTTTTACCGACTCAAAATATTTTTTGGCTTCGACAGTCCACTTAATTCCTGCACCTTTCTTCATAATGTTGGTCATTTTCCTAAGGTGCTCGGTAAGATTTGGGATAAATATTCTAAGGAAATTGATCTTCCCTATGAAGGACTGTAATTCCTTGATGTTTCTAGGATGTGTAATTTGAATTATTCCCTCAACTCTCTGTGGGTCTATCCTGATCCCTTTCTCAGATATAATGTGGCCCAGAAGTTTACCTTCTTGCAGCCCACAAACAGTTTTCTTAGGATTTAGGGACAGACCATACTTTCTACATTTTTCAAAAACTTTCCTTAGATGCTTTAAGTGTTCTTCTTATGTCTTAGAAAAGACAATTAAGTCATCCAAGTAGATAACTATGAAGTGTCCTATCTCTTCTGAGAAAGCTATGTCCATCGCTCTCTGGAAGGTAGCTCCAACATTCATCAATCCAAAAGGCATTTTCAAGTACATGAAGGTGCCCCATGGAGTGGTAAAGGATGTTTTGAGTTGATCTTCTGGGAGTGCCAGAACTTGGTTGTATCCTGAAAAACCATCAAGTAGGGAGATCCTTTTAGAGCCTACTACCTTTTGTAGGATATGTTCCACTCTAGGAAAAGGGTAGTTATCTTTCAGGGAGGCTCTATTGAGGTTTCTGAAGTCTATGCATAGTATAATCTCACATGTTTTCTTTCTTACCTCCACTAAGTTTGACACCCAATCAGAAAACCTTACAGGGACTATTATGCCTACATCATACATCTTCCTGATCTCTTTCTCTACTGCAGGCAATTGTTTTGGATTGATCCTTCGAAGTTTTTGTCTGAAAGGCTTCTGATTTTCCTTTAGTGGTATCTTGTGTTGTATGATGTTGGTGTCATAGGCCTTTAGGTCTTCTTAGCTCCATGCAAACACATCAATGAATTCCTTAAACAAGTCAATGTATTTTTTCTTCATGCTTGCAGGTATAGACTTAGCCAGGTTTATCATTTTGGGTTTGTCTTCAATGCCAATGTTGCATTCTTCCACATCAGAATCAACATGTTCTATTGTGGGCTTTTTTTCTACGTCATCAAAGTCAAAAAGGTCTTCTAGGGGTGCCAGGCCTCTAGGTATGTTTTTATCTTTGGCCTGCAGCACCTCTACTTCTTCTGTTTCTGCGTTTTCACAATTTTTGGTTGGATTTCCAATTTGTTCAGAAAAAGAATTTATTTCTATGTTACAGGGCGTTTCTTGTTCATCTGGGGGATCCTTGATTGGGCAGTTGTCATTAGAAATTGAGTCTAAGTCCGAAAATTCAAACTCATTCCTGCCCACTAGGAAATCTTCGATCTGTTTGTCTCCTTCAAAGACTTGCCAATATTTTTCATTGTCCGGCACTGCAGGCCTGAATTTGGTCTGAATGATGATTTGTTAGTCAGCTGGGGCTTTAGGATATGAGCTAGCTAGACAAGCTAATCCATTTGCAATTGCATTTTTACCCCTAGGAATGAACACCAATTCATATTCAACAAACGTTTTCAGAAAATCCAGAGTGTCATTCCTGTATGCTCTTAGTCTGGGGTGTTTTGCTGAATACTCACCCCTCACCTATTTGATTACTAACTCTGAGTCTCCTTTCACAGCTTTCCTACAGGCTCCTAATTTTTTCAACAGATTTAAGCCCAAGATGAGAGCCTCATATTCTACAATGCTATTTGTGCATTTGAAATGCAGATTCACAGCATGGCTCTCTGTGTGGTCATTTTCTGTGTTACGTAGCCACACTCCTGCCCCAATGTTTTTCCTAGTACAGGACCCATCGAAATTCATTTCCCACAGGGGTTCTTTGTTTAATTCGTTTTCATCCCCTCCCCTACAGCTGGATTCACCGTTATGTGGAGTTGTGAGGTTTGTGCTAGGAGGGGGGTCATTTTGTGGTTCATTATGGGCATGCAGATCAAGGAGGTGGCTAGCTTGCTGTTTTTGTTTTGTTTATGTTTCATTCGGAGTTATATTTTCAGCAGTTTGCCCATGGTCTTCTTCTTCGTATTCTTCCAGAGTAGCCATTATGTTGAAATCCATGGGCTGTATGTTTGTATTTCCATTATCTGATCTTGGCTCTTCTGAGGATTGGTCATTGTAGAGGATGAAAGAGTATAGGTCTATATGTACAGAGTATAATGGTGAGTTTTTAGGTTTCTCGGGGCTACTGACTAAAAATTTCATCCGAGACTCTCTATACAGTCTTCTAAGTTGGCCAAATATAGGGACAGTGGCATATGAGCCGTTCATCTGCATTGTTCCTTGCAGTTTGGCTCCCCATGATCTTGACAATAGCATGCCATACTTTGGTGGCACATCTACCACCACCACATCCATGACCATACACTTCGCAGGAATCTGGGTCAGGCTCACACATAAATCCTTGATCAGTCCTAGACATTTTACTCTACTAGAATCAAATGAGTATAAGTCTTTGTAAGGCCTGGTAATTTATAGGCCTAGCCTTTCCATCACTACCTTAGGCATTAGATTGTGTGATGCACCAAATTCATGCATGGAATTATGGAGGATCTTGTCATGAATGTTGAGACTAATATAAAAAGGTGGAACTACCCCTTCCTGAAACTTTCCTTCAATTTTTGGACCAAAGAGTAGGGTTGGTTGATCATCATTCAGATTTATGGAATCATTCATTTCTCCCAGATTCAATGCTTTCAAAATTTGGCCTTTATATGCATCCTGAGTGGCCAGCTCAGACAATGGTACAAAGATTTTGATTTTTGCAATCTCACTCTCTAGATTGAAAGTGGACTGGTTCTTTGTGATGCTCAATTCTGTTTTATTTGCTACTTCCTTAGCAATTGTATCGGTTTGTGATTTCTCACTATGTACAAGGTTAGGAATCATTTTATCAGGAGCACTAACTGTGGTTCTAGTGCTACTGGTTGGTCGACTTTGTTTTTCGTTGTCTTGGTTGTCTTTCTCCTTATGTTTACCAGAACCTTCAGCTATTGTTTTGTTGTCTGCAGCAGATGCTTTAGAGGATTTATCAGGTATTTTCTTGATGGTTACCTCAAGAGTCTTTGTTTTGGAAGTATCTTGGCTTTTCTTGCTCCTAAGTTCATATTGTTCCCTAACCTATAACATGGCATCTTCAAATCCTAATCTATAATCCTCAGTTTCTAACCATTCCTCATCCCAATATGAAGGTGAGGGCTGATTTTCTTCTGAATCACAATTAAGGACTGAGTCACCTGCTTCAAAAATATTTATGGTATCCCCTTCAGACTCTTCAATGATTCCCTCATCTTCATCTAAAAAATTTTCTTGAAATGGGGGAATGATTTGTTGATCTGACTCTCTTTGTCTGTTGGGGGCAACATTGTTTCTTCTAATGTTTTGGTTCTGATTTCTGTTTTGGTTGTTGTTTTGGACAACCATCCTCTTTATCATTTGTTACAGTTCTTCCACATTCTTAGACAGTCTATCGTATTTGGGATCAGATGTGGAAGCTACATTGTCATCCCTATATGTTACCCTCTTTTCATCCTTTAGTCTTTCCCTTTTTTCCATCAGGTTTTCTTCTATGGTTATTTCTCCTTTCTGCATGTCTTCCAGGGTGGTGTATTCTTTGTCTCTAAGCTCGTAGGCGAGGTCAACATCAAATCCATCATGATACTTAGCCAGGGCCATTCCTTGTGGTGGTTTCATGTGTGGAGGGAGAGCATTGTAAATGTTTTTGAACCTAGTGGTGTAATCGTAAACACTCTCTCCTACATTCCTCTTAAGGGACATGTACTCTGCTAGGAGCTGACGTGGGTTTGCTCTAACCTCCCATTTGTTTATGAAGGTCTGGCATAATGCAGGGAGATTTTGAATACTGCCAGGAGGTAAACTCTTAAACCATTTCTTCACCTCACCCCCTAAGCTTTGGGCAAAGATTCTCATTTTAATTGTTTCGTCATCAATCTCCATATAATCAAAAGAATCCTCCATATTATCTACATGTTGTTGAGATGTGATGGATTCTTTAGAAGTGAAGTGTGGGATTTTTGATTGATAATCATTTGGTAAGGGTAACAAGGGTTGAGGTAGAACTAAAGGTGCATACCAAGCTGCCATGTTAATGTTCTGATGAGGTATAGGGTTGGCTTGAGCAGCTGGTATTTGGATGACAGGGATGTTAAGACCAGCAGAGGCTTGTTGAGCAGATCTAGGGTGGGAGAGCCCCAAGTTTTGAAGGAAGTGAAAATCAGGTGGTGTAGATGGAGGGGTTCCACTATCCCTAGGGTCTGGCTGGTCTGAAACACTGAATGACCTAGTTATAGGTAATCTGTTTTGAAGGTCTAGGTCAAAGAAAGAGTCTAATAGAGCTGTAAGATCTTCTGGTGCAGAATTAGCTCTATGAATGTTGCTGGAAATAGTTGATCTCCTACTTGCAGGTGTTATCTTAAGGATTTTCTCGGGATTATCAACTATTTTAGGTGGGTTTGGATCAGGGCAAGCTCTCGTATGGATGGTTCTAAAAGCCAGAATGTTGTTTGTTAGCCAAGCAGCTTAACCCTATCTGTTATTTCTATTTTGGTTGATGTTGTCTTAGGGATTGGTCTCCCAGTGGAGTCTTCATTATGTTTCGGGTCTGGTCTCCTAGTGGAGTCTGATGCGAAACCAAGATGATCAGCAGGCCTACTGATCACCAGTGGAGTCTTTTAACGTTTAGGAGCTATGGAGTCGCTAGGTGGAAAGGTTTAAGGTATTTCAGGGGATACACTGTCCACCACAGTGTTGTTGAAATATCCCTTTTCAAGGATATCCCACTAAACATGAAAAACTCTAACTAGAGATTGACTGGGAGGGCATTTACCAGATATGTCACCTCAAATTCAAGATGAAAGTACTGGTACAACCTCAAAATGCGAGGTCATTATGTTGGTGATTTATGCCGTCATAAAATAATAATGTTCTCATTACAAGCCTTCTAAATTCCCTGGAGTCGCCAGAATAAATGGTGACGATGTCAAACCACACACTAATAATGTTATTTCCGTTATAAAGCCTGACTGCTCTGTCCCCAATGTGAGTCGCCATTATGTTGGGGTTCCCACAGCCAGCTGTTGATGAGACTCCGAAAAGATGAGACAACACAGAACCACTTTCGACCTTAGGATCTAGCTCAGTCCAGAGGGATCTCTTCTATACAAGTCAAAGGAGGTGTTGTCTTTGAAGCTCTTAGGCTATGATTTTTGTGTAGGCTATCAGAGTGGCCTGTGGTTGTTGGTTTGATTGAGTTTGGTTGGAGGGAATCAGGAAAAGAAGGACCAATATAAGACAAGGACGAGCAAAGAGGAAGCTTAGGCAGAGACAGATGACTCAGAGAACATCAAAGCCATTGGGCTATGGAGTCAAGAAAGGATTTATTTGTAATCAATGTGCAAGCTTTCAGTTGGGCTAGTCATCTAGAGCATTTGGATCTTGAAGGAGATATTTGGAATGGGACACAAAGGATTGAAAATGAAGGAGGAGAACCAACCAACTCTGTCTATAGATCAGGCCAGAAGTCATTTAACTCCAGGCCTACTTGGATAGAATTAGGGGTAAAACAAGGGATCTTGGAAAGGTTTAATTGGGATGGAAAGCTCCTAGTGAGGCAGATACAGGATTCTAGACCTCCCAGGTTCTCAACACATTCAACTAAATCCTACCAAGAACATCTAAACACAGATTTCATTAATTCATACATCAGAGGGCGGGAAATAACATCCACTACACTGGTTAAATCAATTGAAATCAGTATTCAGATACACATATAAGCAGAAAACATAAAGGGTTGGTAGAGCAGCAACATAGAGCACCTAACAAGGGTGAATCCTATGCCAAACTTCTGATGCAAGCCTAAAGAAACATGATGAAATGAAAGCAAGTCAATCACAAATACAGAGAAAGGAAAACATCACCAGCTGCTTTAGATCAGGATCCAAAGAAACATGCTTGTCATTTTAAAAACAACACCATTCAGGTACATCATAGCCCACAGCTTGAACATTCAGTCTGAATACATCTAATCTCAGTCTATCTTACAATATACACAGAGAACTTGTCTCAAGAGGAAAACGCTTGCCTTCCACTGATATCTCATCAACAACCACTTCAAAGTTTCCTTCTGTGCTTTATAGCAAAGGATGAACCTAAGATCGACTGAAGGAGTAGGTGAAAATTAAATGTATCATTAAACATAACAATGAACGTAGGGCCGAAACCCATTCTGCTTGACCTGCAATGTATTTAATCTCTGTCACCTTCCTTGTAAAAGAATGGTCTGCTTTGGATATGATCTTGACCTTTTGGCTTGTTGTACTCCAGGTGATTTGAACAAAAAATGAAATACGCTGCTTGAAAGGTCTGTCTCATAAATGTCTGACTGTTTTTGAACTGTAGTTAGGGCGGAAATCATTTCAGGGACATTCTGCATAATAAAAGTTATATGGGCGCCCTGTACCTGATCAAGAAAACATTCTGCTGGCAAATAACCCTGATGGTACCTTCTTCTTGTGCACAGGATCCTTTGAATCGTTCCTCGGGGTCTTCAACTGGTGCTTTGTCTCTTAGACCTCTGATTTTAAGCCCGAAACCTTCATTTTTGTGCTCTGATCCCTTGTCCTTGCTCTGAAACATTCTCTCTTCTCTGATCTTGCCATACTGCGTTCTAAATGGTGCCGGAAGGTTCCTTACAGGGTTTGAAGTATGCTCATTTAATAGAAATCCCTGTCTCCACCTTCCCTGGTCCTTTTCCATAAATTCAATCTGCAGCAAAATGGTTCTCTGCAATTTCTCTGACATTGTGACAGGGATCATGGGCTAAGGTGATATTTTATCCTCGAAAATCCTGCAAAACAGCAAACTCGTCAAGAAAACACAGATGGGGAGACGGAAGTGGTGTGAACGGATGAGATGATCATGCAGCGGGTGGAATGGGGGCTGAAAAACACGGAAAATGGTGGGAAACCCATGAACAGTGGACCAGAAGACGTTGCATGCGGCAGAGCGCAGGATTGTGTGAAAAACATTAAAAATCGTGAAGAGTGGAGCAATATATGCAACGGACAGGCATGCGCACGGAGGGTGCACGTGGGATGCTGACGTGGAGGGACCGGTGGGAAGTGGGATGGTCAACGGCGAGCGGGGTGATCTGGACCGTTGATTGGGCACAGATCAACAGCAAGGGCGACACATGGTGGGTCTGCGGGTGCAACGGAGACCGACTAACGAGCGAGTAGCTTGGACGAAGGGAGGCCGTCGGATGAAGATCGCGAGATCAAATGGTGGTCATGGATTTCGCTGGGCGTCCCGTACCGAAGTTTAATGTGCGAAATGAGGGTTTTTTTTTCCCCCGTACAGATTCCACGCGTCGTTTACTGAGTGGAATCGCTGGCTCTCCAGGGAAAACCGCCTGCTGCACATGGGTGGTGCGGAAAATACCGGCGGGTTTTGGAAAACAGTGCGTGGAGTGGGGACCACCATTTCGGGCGCCCTCCGCGCCATTGGATTTGGGACGGATCAACAGTGGAAAATGCGCCCGAAGCGCTCTGGCTATGAACCGTCAATCTGCGGATTTAAACGGACGGTGGAGATGAACTGCGGGGGGCCAAGGTGTACGGGCACGGGAATTTTGGAGCGACCCCCCGTAGTGAATAACAACCGTTCGATCGGTTTTTACCACATCCCAAGGAGTCAACTGCGGGGGTTCCATGGTTTGACTCTACGGATAGAGAAAAACCCCCGCAAGGAAAAATCCTTGGTCACGGCGCCGGGTCTTATGGAAAAAGGTGCGGAGGCTAATGGCGAAAGGGGCTAGGCTCAATATAATGTTTGGAGTGGGCTTTTCAAGCCTTTTTGATGTAATTTGAGGCCACAGGAGAGCAACAATAGAAGGACCAAGGTGTATTTGAATGAAACCAAGGGTGTATGGAGGATCTGATGGGGATTTTGGGGGGTCTAGTGGGAAAACGTGGTGTTTGCAGTGATACGAGGGGCAATGAATGACCTTTTTGGAAAAGGGGCAGCAGATAGGATTTATACAAGCCAAAGCACTCAGAGACTTCAAGGAGAATGGTTTTTCAGGGAAAGACATCCCTTGAAGGCTCAACAATCATTTAGCCCCCAGCTTGCTTGTCAAGAATTTCATAGGGGGGCTAACAGAATGTATATATTGAGCCTCTTATCGATGAGCTAATACAGTTATGGCATGGCATCACTATGTATGACATCACTAAACCAATCAAGAAAAAGAGATTTCAATGTCGTGGAATGCTTGTATGGACAATTCATGATGCCCCAGGACTAACACGTGTTTGTGGTATGTAATATTTCGTTTCACTTTAATATAATACATAATTATCTAAATTAGATATACCATATTGCATGTTTTAAAAATGATCTCAAAGTATAATTGTTATTGATCCATCTATTGCAGGTCTTCAAACAAAGGGTAGATTTGCATGTCCACTTTGTGGCCCTAAGATGAAGTATCGTCATTTGCCAGAATTAGGAAAGATGGTGTTTGATGAGTTTAGGCACTTCCTCTATAGGAACCATAAGTATCGTACTACTAAAAAACATCTTTTCAATGATAAAGAAGAAACTGGATTAAAACCACGAAGAATGACACCTCGGTTGTGGAAGTTGGAATATAACAGAATTAATAATCGTCAAGTAGTTGGTACGTAATTTGTCTATATATATATATATATATATATATATATATATATTAATTGTTTATGTAATTTTTGGAATTTTTGTTTTAACTAATGAATTTATTTTATTGTATTTTATAATTATTGTTCTGATTTATTTTATTCTTTGATATCAAGGTCATCGTCGCGGTGAAGGTACTAATATTGTACTTCCAGCTGGAATGAAATGTTATTCTTCTCAATTCGCGAGGTTTCCCTACTATGAGGACCTAAAAATAGCTCATTTGTTTGATACAATGCATGTCCGGAAGAATGTGACAGAAACGTTATGGCGAACCATAGATGGTGCACATGATAGCGATAAAATTGACAAAATTTGTGCTGACAATGAGAAATCGAATCATGCAATGAAAAGTATGATCGACAGATCAAATAACAATGGAGGTAAAAATAATAATAATATTACATGGTTATTAATAGAACAACAAAGCAATGATGTAAAAGAGGTCGTTAGAAGAATTAAATTTCCAACAGGTTTTGCTTCAAACATAAATAATATCTTAACAAAGAAACGTGACTTCAGTGGGGTGAAAACACATGATTGTCATACCTTTGTTAAGGTAATTTTTTTGGTATACGTTTTTGCATGTTATTGCTTGAATACATATTTTAAATTTTCCTTTTTTCTGTTTAATTTGTAAACTAATAACGATTCATTTTTTATTGTTATAGTATGTTCTACCTGTATCTTTCCCAAATGACTTCGACAACAATGTCAAACAAGTTATATATGGTCTTAGTAAATACATGAAGTAATTAGTTTTGATTTATACGCAAAATCTAATTGCTACAATTTCTTTTCGTACTTAATGAAATGATGTATTAATTTACTTGTAATGAAATATATATTATGTTTCATTGAAATAACCTTGTGTGATGATTTGCAGATGGTTGTCATTGAAAGAAATCCATCAAGATGAAATAAAGTATTGGAAGAGATAAATTCCTCGGCTAATGTGTGAAATGCAAAAGTATCTACCTCCAACATTTTTCAATGCACAAGAACACTACCTGATACACCAAGTTGAGGAGATTGAAATGTGTGGACCAGTACACACAAGGTCAATGTGGATGGTCAAGAGGCACCTGAAATCCTTGAAGGCTTTTGTTAGACAAAGAGCACAACCTGAGGGTTCTATGGTGGAGGGATATGTGGTATATGAATACATGGTGTATATTAGTCATTATCTTCCTATATTAGTTGCACCAGCTATGAAGGCGGTGGATTGCATTTGGGATGTGAACTCCATCAAAAAAATTGAAGTGGAGCACCTGTTGGGAAAAGGTAGAATGAAGAAAGTGAGAGGTAAAAGATTTATTATGTATAATACATATAATGTTTCATTCTTTTACATCATATATATGATCATTATGTTCATTTAGGTCTTATTCTTTCATAGATTATTAATTAATATAATTTACCATGGTTATAAGTAATATTTAATATTGGTGAAATTTTTTTTTATTCAAGTGCTCAAGATTATGAGGCACTACTTTTATACAATGCAAACAATCTTGAGTGGATGAGTGAATGGATTGAAACATGTAAAGCACGTAACGACGGTAGGTTATCATGGAAACTACTATCTGAATTGATTAGAGAAGTGTTTCGTAGTGGAGATGGAAACATTACGGACAGGGAAATTGATTTAGCATATGGTTTGAAAGATAGAAAGGTAAGAAATTAATTCACCTATTTTATTCATTACTTATTTTATACTATATTTATAATGTGACAACAAGTTTGATTTTTCAGATAATTTTCATGCTGTGTAAATTATATGATTAATTATTAATTGAGAATGCATCTTTTTTATGTTTGGCATATTGTAGTTGAAACACCACTAGGCGATGTGGTGTAATGGTCGTAAATTTCGCGTTAAACAGTTGGATGATAACAGGAAAACTTCTGATAGTGGGATAACTGCAGTATTCCAGGTCACTAAAATTTCCTCCAGGAGTGACAGACCTCCTCGAGAATCTGAAAATAGATATTATGGGTTTTTAGATGATATAGTTGAGTGTGACTTTAATTCCTTCAAAATAGTTTTGTTCGACGTCAGATGGTATTGGATACGAATGATTGTGTGTGATGATGATAGAACACTTATTCAACCTGAAAATGGATTTCCAATGGTTAAAACATCGTAGTTTGAAGCAAGAAAAGATTGTTATGTTTTTCCAAGCCAATGCGAACAAGTCTTTTACTCAGAGGTTCCAGGTGAGAACGAATGGTCATTTTCTATTAGATATGATCCAAGAGGAAGGCCAGTAAAGTATAATGTAGAGGAAGAAGATGATATTGATCAAGAAGAAGATGATGCAGTGGTAGATGAGCAGGAAGATGCATTAACATACGAAGAAGATATATTAGAAGATGAACCAGGCATAGGAGATGAGGCAACAATTATTGATGATGATGTAGAGGAGGATATTATTGAAAATGACATAATTCATGATGATGATGACATGGTCAATCATTTCAACACTGTTTATGAATCAAATGTTGGTATAGATGTCGATCAGTTGGATGAAGATCAAGAAGATACAGAAGAAGAATATTGATACAGATGTTATGTTCGAGTATGAGCTGGTATGTTATAACTTTATATTTTAATATGTAGGAATTATTGTCTTTAAATAATTTACTAATTATGTGGGTTTGTTGCATGTTGTTTATTATTTCAAACCAATAAATAATGGCCTTACTATTGTACAAGCTAAACTAAAATTATGTATTTATACAAACACATATTGAAAATTTTGTTTACAACCTTAATTAATTTTTGGTTTGTTCGTATTCTATTTCATAGATTGGGTATTGGGAAAATGAGAGTGATGTGAGGGGGATGGGAGGGGCCATATGAGCTTCCACCTTCACGTGGTTGGCCCTGTTTAGTACACAATAAATTATTTTTGAAACCAAGAGAAGCTCATTCATATTTATTTAATTTGCATTATCGTAAATGTCATCATTTTTTTCTGATTATTGCAGCGCCAAAATTGTTGAAATTGTTATAAAACATTAAAAGTGAATTTATTTTAGGAATTGTCCAACGAGGCCATAATAATTTTTTCCAGATGAACATTTTCTTGCAGCCGTGTCGTTTCTTTTTAGGGCACCCACCCAAACGCGTTCGGGTCGGGTCATTTTGTTTGAGGGCGCCCACCCAAACCCGTTCGTGTCAGGTCGTTTCATTTGAGGGCGGCCATATCAAATTTTCTAATTTGTGACCGCATGAGTGCCTTGTGCACATTCGTGCAACCCATTTGTCATTTTCTCGCTACAATACTTACAAAATTGTTACATTGAGATGCAAAGAATAAGAAACTAATTTTCACAAACAGAGACCAATGAAACTATCATCTTAAACCCTAACCCTTTAAACAGTAATTCCCAACCCCTAACGCATTTAACCCCCTAAACCTCTAAACCCCTAACCCATTTAACCCCTAAACCATAAACCTCTAAACCCTTAACCCCTAACCACTAAACCCTTAACCCCTAACCCATTTAACCCCCTAAACCCCTAGTAAACCCCTAACCCCGCCCAAGGAAACACGTTCGTACGGGTCGGGTCGAGTCGTGTGATGGTGCTCAAGGAAACACATTTAGGCAGGTGATCAACTTGTATAGGAGATCTATGATGACTTACATTTTTCCTTTGCTTGAATATTAATCTCCTAGCAATCTCCTATACAAGTTGATCATCTTTCCACATAAATTAATATTTATGCCCAAACATCATTTTCAAGGACTCCCCTTTTCTACTCTATAATTTTCACATGCCCATTGGCTCTCTTTCCTTGCAGTGAATTTATGGTAATGGTAGGGTATATTTTCTTCTCAACTCCTAGCATAGGCTCAAAAAATATTTTTATCTAGCGTTCCCATGTCTATAGAGGATCATTCATTATGTCTCCTTTCCTTTTCACCCAAAAATATTCGTGGGTGTCCCAATGGGCCAACAATTTTAACATGGCCATGAATACATCTATTTATTCACCTAAAGGGAATATCATAATAATCTAAAACTTGGTTAGTTCCATCTCTACACAACTTAGCTACAATTTTGGTGGTCGAAGATTTTTTTCTTTCATTCTTTTTAAAGAACTTCTCCAGAGTGTCCCCAATAAGTATGAAAGATCTCCCCTTACAAATTCAACAAGAAGTGAAAGGAGCTTTACCCGAATAGATTATACAATCTCTTTTTCCTTGATAGGGTCATAATAGGGTCACCATTCTTTTAATGACATGTAAGTATTGCTCGAGAACCAATTCTATTTTTGGATGAATTCCACATTCTTACCATGCATGAAAGTAATTAAACAATGTATATCCCTTTGCTAATAAGTGGAAGAATGAAGTATAACCCAACACGGATGTCCAATTCCTATTTATTCATTGAATCATAAAAGTTTTAGATATATGTCTCATATATCAATTTTTCACAGGTAGCATTAACGTAGTATTTGATCCATGTGTGCATATTCCATGAAAATTATCATTTAAAAATATCTTATACATCTTCATATCTCGTTAGCGCTCGAGTTAGCCACAGGCTGAAAAAACAAACTCGAGGCTTGAATATCGAAACACGGCTACGAGCCTTCGCTAGCTAGCCCTACGAGGACGGAGAGAGACTCCTCTCCCGGTGCTCAAACCCTACAGCAAAAGGTTTTCGAAGGTACGAGATGGCCAGATAAGAAAGACGCAATCTTAAAGCTAGTAAAGCTGGGATATGAATAAGGTTTTTTAATAAATGTTGGGTTTCTGGTGCAACGGTGAGAACCAAAAGAAGCGGTACCTTGAACAGAGATATGTAGACTCAAAAACACGGATTATCTCTCGAGGCAAGGTAGGCGGGAAAAATTTAACATCAAATTGAGTTAAATGGAATGGCAAAGGGCGAAGTGGCACGAGGAGCGAAGCAAGGGCATGAGAGGATGAATCCTTGTCGAGCAGAGTAAAGAAAACATTAAATATGAACAAATTTAAAGAGCGTAGCATACCAAATATGAATTCACTCTTAACACTTATTTGTTCAATTGGAAATGATCATGTGAAATAACATGTAACACATAACAAAGGCTACATATGAAACAAAAGAGGACACAAATGTTAAATTTCAAGCCACAGAGATCTCGAGAAACGCTGCGGGTATTTTCATTAAAAATCTCTCATCTAAGTCCGTACAAATAAACTCTAATTTTCTCACACTAGCTCTCTCGGAACCCCCCTTTCCAAAATGATTCATTTTAATACATTAAATAAGCTAAGCTAGAAGAAAACGGATCGACCCAATCAACAAGGACGTTGTTTTCACTACTAAAAGACATGAAGATAGAAAAGAATCATCCGCATCTTGCTCTAAAGATAGAAAGCCTTCATTATTCCAGCCCTACTGACCCATGAAAACTAATCTCTGTGAGCGTATGACTAGACACAAAAATGACAAACAGGCACCTAACCTTTTGAATGCCACTTTGCAAGCTGTCTCTAATTTTTGGAGATATGCTTTGCCATTACGTAGTTGGGAAAGAGGTCCCCAATATTTTAATGCTAAAATATAGGTTAAAGTCACACTACATATGCTCTTTAGACTTTCGAAGATGAATCGATCGCCCCAAAATAGCGCAATGACTTCCACGTACGAATAATGCCACTTTCATTTCGATTTATTTATTGACTGCGACTCTCCTTATTATCAAACTCACGAGATAAATACATCGCGTATATGTTCAAACACATGTAACGAACTTTTCCACACAATAATTTACTAAATATCGTTGCATGTCTTCAAATTGTTCAATGACACCACGATATAATGTTCAATTTTCTCGTTGTATCTTTGCTAAATCACTTCAGACCTATCCCCTCGTACATCGGTCATCTGTCATATATTCGGAGACTAAGTGTTAGAATACACTGACCGAGCGACATTTGCCGGATCACGCTTTTGCTTTGCAGCGCCATGCTAAAAAAAATCTTCTATAGAACACAATCTCAAAACCCTACATACGCATGGGAATCAACGCTTGAGAAAAGATTTTCGATAAAACCATATTCTTATCTCGAAAGCTATGAGTTTCAAGTTTTTGTTGAATAAAAAACTGCAGCTTCCAATCCCGTACTCGTAGCTGGTACCGACAATCAAAATATCGATTTTTGTTATTCTGAACTCTCTCCGACAGAACGCAGAAACCATAGCGCTCCTTTATGTCTGCTGCTGTGCAAGTCAATGGAGCCGATTTGATATGGTGCTGGCGCAAAAAATGAATTCTTTGCGAGTGATGATTTAACGTGGGTCGCGTCGACCTCCCGGGTGGTCGCCCACGCTCAGGGTGGGTCGCTCGACGCCCGGTGGGTCGCTCGACCTTCAAACCCGAGTCGGTAACTACGAATCAGATCTGCTCGCCTGAATTGTACGCAAAGACACGCTGCGACCAAACCAACTTTGTAGACTCTCGCGAAAAAGCTCGAGGCATCAAGGCATAAACATAGTTTGCTTGTCAAGTTAGATGCGCACCATCGGACATAATGAAGGATGGTGCTTCAAAAAACCACATTCTCGATGTTTCTCGGATGACGCAGTGGATAGAAAGCGGACAAATTGCAAGCCACGCGCCATTGGAGATTTAGCCATGGCAGCATTTGCTTTCACAAGTCACATGACTTCTTGAGTGAGTGTGTTCACAATATGTATCCGCTACCCGGGCATCCAATTTTAAAAATAATGCTTAAAAAGATCTCCCAAAAGTTCATCTCGCAAGATTTTCCTTGTAAGGAAGCAACGTTGTAGGGATACGTAGCAACCAAAAGACAGCCTTTTTCCTACAAGAGCGCCTATGGCATGCTGTCGATTGCACCTGATATACCAGCAATATGCTCATAAACACCACACTGCAGGCACTACATTCCGTATCCCGATTGTTTAAAAGTAATTGCAATTAACATCGAACCTCACGAGTGACATCGGAATCTGCAACAATCCATGAGAGTCCATGATTTCTACAAGTAGAGTGATTCGCCTCATACTAGTATATCAACACTCAAGGGAAACCAATAATTTTATTGACTATAGCTCATCACTTAAGTTCGATCAAGTTCATGAGAGGTTTGCATTCTCTCTATTCACTATTTGAGGAGAATGTATTAATCAAATTAACAAATTTTGTGCCTTATTCCATTAACTAGATTTTTGGATCCATACTCAAAAAGGTTGATTATGTTGTGCCTTATCTACGCAGAGAAAGCATAGATTTTTCAAGTTGACCAATGTTCCGGCTGACTACAAGCTGTCACATGGTCTCCCTTCAAGATTACTAACCATCAACTCCCACTCCCAACGGTGGCAGTATTTCATAATTGTGGCTCAAACATTTGGAAGCAAAAACTCCGTTTTGTTTTGTATTTTGCTTTGTCTCCTGCAATTCTTGATGATGTTTTGTTTTCTTTTTTGTTTGTGCTTTTACCCGAAGATAGAGTTGAGCCGTCTGCTTTTCGAAAAGAGTCGGAGAATTTGATTCTACATATTAAAAAGCACATTTAATGATTTCTTCGTCAGCACGAGTTTGAAGAAGAATCAATCTCACATGTGACATAGACGGAGTCTGACATTGGCCTCGATGGGATGGTCACTGCGCAGCTCTCTTGGAGGTGCCAAGGAACCATGAGCACTTTTGGGAGAGCGACACGATGTCCTCCATCCATTGGGCTATGGAACTGCGTGATCAACTTATTAGATCGAAAAGCTGGTCGAAATGATTTGAAAAAGATACAGCTTGTGGCAAACCTCAAACTAGAGACTCGACAGCCCAGGCAAACATGTACGCTGTTTTGGTCGCTTATGTTTATTTCACAAAAATCTACCCTACTGCTAAGCAGAAAACAATAGACGGTGTAACACCGAAATGCCGGATTAACCATTCAAGTAAACGCTGAAGTCGGATGCCGCTTGGAGCCGGCTAACCGGATCATGATACGAGTGTGGCGACCCTTCATGCACGTGAATGAGCTCTGGTCACGGAAAAGACGGCTTTGATCTATCAATCAAGATCGAAAACGTTTCCATGTATGTTGCACCGCTGGATCGTGAAAGCTTGGAGCCTACTGGCTGGTACGTTTCGCATATACAATACCTCATCACGCACACTTGTCAATGCAATCATCCACAGTGTAACTCTATTGTTTCTGTTTTTGGAGGAGGAAGAGCTTCGAGACACTTTTTGGGATCTCGAAGTCATATGACTGGATTCTACTCGATTTAAATATTGAATCTCTTCTCAAACTTTTCAACAATTAACTCGCAGAACCTGGTTTTAGTTTCAAGAGGAAACTTTGGAGATTTCAAACATTAAGCAAAGCATCGAAAAAATCTTCGATCTAAAGTTCAAAATCCCGCTAACGAATTTCTAGCATCTTCTACGTGCCTTCGCAGAGAAGTGCGCTTTGCCACATACCCTACAGTGCATGAGTGGATCACGATCGACTTTGGAATCTCTTTCGGATTGAGTTTGAGGTCGGCAAGGTGAAAGTTGAGCCTTCAGTGTGTATCGCGACCGCTGTCCACCCATCGACGACGTCGGATCTGCACACTGCGACTTCTGCATCGAGGCAAGACAATCTCATAAAGTTGATTGCTCAAATCAGTCGATATGAAAACCATCTTCCCGGTATGGTACGCCACTATGTTAGCACTCAAATCTACCTCGGTCGAAATGAAGCAAAACTCAAGGCGTCACATCAGCACGCTCGACCTGGTAGCTGACCCTACGGGGACGGAGGAAGGAGCTCTCTCGCGTCAATCTCGGGCACCTGTGTGCTCATTTTCTCGAGATCGACGGGAGGGAGGCCCTCTCTGTCCTCGTGGGGCTAGCTACGGAGGCCGAGCGTGGTTTGATGTATGACCTTGAGTTTTACTTCTATTTCGAGCTTTCGTATCTGATAGTGTAACAATGTCTTTTTAACTTTTAATCCTTCTAATCTGTTCTCAGTACCAAGCTTTTCCCCTTTTTTTATTTGCTGAAGAACCCTACACTACCTCGTAAATACCACAGTGATGTTTCCCAAAATTTAGATGTCATGCTTCAGCTAGTAGAAACATCGTACAGCCATTATAAGTTCTTAAAGTTAAAAGGTTTGATTAAACACACAAAAAGAGTATAAGGAGAAGCTTATGGGGTGATATTAATAAAGGGGAACTAAAAGCTTTTATTCAAAACCTTAATTCCATGTTTAAGGGGAACTAAACGTAATTATATGCCATTTTTAAATCAAACCTAAAGTTGGGAATTTGTAAAAGGTTTTTAATACCTATTTATATGGTGGGAGCATTACTTCCATAAACTACTGGTTTTAATAGGAATTTCAAACGAATTACAAAAGGTTTCGGATTAATCATGTATGGGACTTTCAAAATTTTGGCATTAGATCACTATAGCTACACCCTACATGTAATGTAGTACTACGGCTCCTTGCCTTTTCTAATACGACTCAAACCCTATTGGATATACGCTCTGCCTACTACAAAGAACCACACCCGTCGCGCAAGAAACTCTAGAAAGCGAGGCCCTTGTCGCGAAAGAACACCATCGCGCAAGAAAAATCGCGAAGAAGTAGGCCCTTGCTGCAGAGACCACCCGCGTATGCAAGAAACTCCGTAAAGCGAGCCCTTCTTCCATCGCAGGAAAACAAGATGTGGCCAAACATAATTTTTCCCGGATTTTGAAAAGTGATTTTACCATTTAGAATGCCCGAGATTTTGAAGACTGAGAGTGATAAATTGGTGTTTCGTTTTCCTTGAACTAGGGCATGCTCAGTATATTTAGTTTTGTTTTTAATAGAAATTCAATGGTAAGACATAACGAATTCCGCAAACCTCGGTCTCGACATGCTTTCCATAAAATTTGAAGGGTGCTGATTTCCATCATCACAATTTTGTCTTTACAAGAAGAAAGAAAAAATTAATGTCACCATTTCCTACCATTTTCCTTCAAACAATATTAAGCACAATAAGATCATCGTTACGATTTTGATAGATCCCATCAAAAGAAGACCAAGAAAGACATGTTTTTCGACAGAAATATCATGTATTCCATACACTGGACATAACATATATATACCACGAGAGCTTACGATAGACGAGTGAAAATATACATTAACAGCGGGGTTTCTATGACATAAAAACCCTACAAATTTGTAAGTTCAATATATATATGAAACCAAGCTACGACGACACCAATATTTAGCGCCTTAAAACTAGGATCGAGATCAAAATCAGCTGCAATATCATTGAATGTAGACAGAAATATGCGAGAGACATTTCTATTTTTTATTTTTAGTGCAAAGTCATCTTCGTGCTTTTTAGGCAGACGATCCACTTTCTCATTATATCTGGAATTTCGCAAGAGACACCTAGTCACACGAGGGTCAAACCCGATTCATATCTTTCTCTTGCTGATTAGCCTCCCACTGTTCACTTTTACCTCGAGAGATATTTAATATATCTAATAGTCTTATTAAGGACAAACGGTGTCCATGTAATCTTTACCGCAGATTATATTTCTCAGTTGGACCATTCCTTTAATTCTCTTTTTTGGATTTTCTTAGTGACGGTATACACGAAAGGAGATTTATGTAGACCTGTCGTACATCTAAGTGTGCTATTATTTTTTAGTTCCTCGATACGACATACTACATGACCTCAATGCGCAGATATTCTTGTTGTTGCATTCATTCTCATTCGCAGCATTTTTGCAATTCTTTGGGTTTGGATATGTCCACTTCTTGGCATTCGGAGTGACTAGAAGGGTTATCAAACAAAAAACGAGTTGTCACGCTATACTAGACTATAGGCAAACCGTATTCTTCAATAATAGTAGGTCCCAAAGCTACATTTCCTCTTCTTTATGTTCTTGTTGATTAATACATGTTTTCTGGCAGCAAACTCAGACACTAGATGTAGATCCCCTAAATTTTGTATACATGCCTTTTTATTTCACTATATTCACTTGGTGAGTGACCAGCATACTCTCCTCTTCATCTGAACTTCCAAAAGAGCGCTTCAGAGTCTATAGTTTTTCATGTAGATAGTACTGAGAATCTCCAGAGGTTTCTCTTTTGCTGTAATACATCATGACTCACACAAATTGCATCTTCCTTTTTAAACACAGAACCCAGTCAATAAACTCACCCCATAGTTGTACCAGAGCTATCATGCACAATTGACTCAATCCCCATATTTTGGCATTGTTGTAAAAGATGAGAGAATAGTTTCCATGCCATGGAAATGTATTAACATCCCGGAGTCTGACAGTGTTCTCATGATGCACTAGTACTTAGTTGTGTTTTTCTCCATAGGCCATCAGCTTTTCAAGCTGGTCTCTTTCTTTGCCTTCCTGCATTGCGGAAAAATCTCGGAAAATCTACCCATGCTAGTGCGGGTGAAAATTAAACCACACACCTACCCATTCATATTATGATGCACATGAACATACTATTGTAATAATCAGGTGCTTGTAATTAGGAAAGTAAAGAAATCGAATTTGTGATAATTTATCAAGACCTGATCACCACCCCCAAACATTGACGATTTCACGTGGCATGAATGATACATCTCCCTTGACAAGAGTTATACATTCAGGCACATAAAGGCTGGATAAATTAGCCATGTGGATATAATACTATAGTTAATTCTAAACCCTCAATCTCGGCATGCTTAAAACTAGGATTAGATCAAAATCCGGCTCTGACTATTTAGTGAATGTAGACAAGTATGCGAGAAAGATTTCTATTTTTATTTTTAAGCTAGTGAAGCCATCTTAAATCGTGCTTTTTAGGCGACATCCACTTTTTCTCATTATATCTTTTAGAGTTCTAAAAAGAGACACCTAGTCGTTGTCCCGGGGTCAAACCCGATCCCGACCTTTTCCTCTCATTGATTAACCTCTAATCGTTCACTTTGAAATCGGAGAGATTTAACATATCTAATAGTCTTATTAAGGGACAATAGCGAGTGTCCATGTAATCTTCACCGTAGATTATATTTCTCGGGAAGATGGACCATTCCTTTAATTCTCTCTTTTTTTGGATATCAGCAAAAGTATCTCTGAAAAGAGATTTATGTGACCCGTCTTGCATCTAAGTGCGCTATTACTTTGTACTTTCTCTCATGTCGGCATGCTAACAGAGACTCAATGCACATGATATTCTTGTTGTTGCATTCATTCTCATTGGAATTTTTTTCAATTATTGGTTTGGATGTCCACTTCACAGGGTCGGAGTGACCCGAAGGAAGCTATCAAACAAAAAAGCTGGATCCTTTTGAGAAGAAATTGCTACAAAAAAAACCCGTTGGACAATGACCCGTAGATTAGCTGTCATCTCGACTTACCATCGATAGTCACCTCATTCCTTATCCATTTTCTATTGAATCGAGTTGATTCAATTACTGATCAAATTCGTAGTTACAATACAAAGTCTCGTAACTGCTTAAAGTTCTAGGGATAGTTGAAACCTTTTCCTAAAGCAAGAGTTATTCAAATTAAAGAAAAGAGGAGGTTTCGAAGGTGTTTCGAGAGTTTAGTTCTTGACTCTAGGCGAAAACATGCTGGAATTAAGGGAAACCAACGAAAGCCTTTTATATTCAACCTATGGAGGAGAAGCCCTCGAACAAGATGAGTCGAGTGGATGTAGCGCTTAGCCCCACACACACATATTTTTTTAGCTTCGATCACCTTTTTGTATTTTTCTGATGTATCCTTGGGCGAGGCAACCTTGCCACTTTATAACACTTGTATATTTTACAATGTCTTTAATAGCAGTCTCCCAATCATTCTGTGCTTTCTTGAATACCACAACAAAATTGTCCATATCCAGATTGAGGGATCACTAACATTTATTCATAGGCCATTTACACTCTTACTTCTACACTTCCTCTGACCCTCATTATACATCATGATATCTATGTTACTAAAAAATTTCGCTATGATCGATTGATATTTTTGTGACAGGTGCAATACAAATCATTTGATTTAACTCTCAATTTTTTCATATAACAACATATTCTAAGAGGCACGAGGTTTTCAAAAATTTGAAAAGGGATTTTGGCAAAATACTTGTGTTAGTGTAAAATGGAGAGTATATTTTATGAATTTCAAAAGTTTCAATTACATTTAAATTGTTGGATGTGATAGGCTAGAATCACTACTAAGGAAAAGAACCTCCAGCGGAGTGTTTTTGAGGAACCCCTTATAAAAATACCCCATACATATGTTTCTAATGCTAGGGTTACACAGAGGAGGTTGGCGGGTGGATGGTTTTGCGGATAATTACACATCTATGGTTGTATCTTATGTTCATTTCCATACTGTTTGTATGAGTACCGATGAAACTAGTAGAAAGTCTACTTTAGAAATTCGAGATCTTTGCTATGGCGAATGTAATGATGAAGTTATGTTGTTGCTTTTCTAGTGTTTTGTTTCAATTTTTTTGTGATTTATACCACAATGAGACTCAACAATACCGAAATTATGAAGCTGATTTGTTTTTAGATAATTAATATACCTTTTGATTTTTAAAATTTCACTACAAATAACCCGTTTAGTCTCATTGTCAACTCGTCTCTTGTTTGAAGTGTACCTTACATGTGTATGACATGTTTCAGTGACTAAATTCATGGCAATGCAAGGGCATATTTGAAACTCTCGTTCGTCTTGGGTGTCTTATTAGAAATTATTTCAGTTTTTCATTTTTTGTGTTTTCAAGTTAGATATTGTTTTCAAGTTTTCACATTTATAATTTTATTGCAATGTATGTAGGATCGATCAGTAGCGATGACAAAGAACAACCCCGAGATAGGATGATCGTAGAAAAGGACCGAAACGATAGAACATGTAAAAGTGCGTGCATTTCTCTATCTTCAGTATTTTAGTTATTGACATAATTGAAAAAATATTAATTTTGTTCAAATATACAAACACCTAGCACCATGCACGTGATGATTCCCTATATGAGAAAGATCTTTCTTCATCCCTATCTCCATTGCTCTTGTAGCGAGGTAACGAAAATCAAGGTCGTAATTTGATCACTTTGGTAGACGCGCTCAAACACCGAAACAGAAGAGAGGATAAAAAACAACTTATGACCCAATAGCAACATATCAAGTATTGGCAATGAAAAAATCAAAGGATATTTTTTTTGTTATGCATGAGATGTATTGTGATAGTTTGATTTTTAATTTTTACATTGACTAAACTAATGAGAAATTTCTTTTGTGTATCATTATCTAACACTTGTTGAACCCGAATGGTGGTGGTAGTGGGACACAAGGGACCGAAGATATTTCCCCAGCTAACCCTCTCGTACACCTTGGTCAACTTTGAGTGCCGACCGAGAAACACACTCGCTACATGGCCAGTACACCCGACCAACCACGTGAATGTGTTGGCCGGTGATGAGGCTAAGTACGTGGCTAACTACATTATTGCCCTTTTCCGAAGCTACATGTTGTAGCTCCCACACGGGAACCATTACTTGGCACATTGTTGGTGAACGATGAAGGTGTCCCTATAAAGCACGTAAAACTCCCGAGTAAGTTTTAATATTTAACTATTTCATGTACTCTATCTAAAACATATTTTTATCATGATTTTTTATTTTTAAATTAATGATAATATATATATATATATTTTTTTTGTAGGAAACAATGAGTTCTGCGATGTTTTTGGAGAGCCATGCGTTGGTAATTTTTGGCCCAACCATACGCACAAGGTGGAATTCCCGACATTCCAACTTCCAGAAAAAAGAACTTCACATTATCAAGAAGCCTTTTTTGGGGTGGGCACATTTGGCAGCGAACAACGGTGGCTCGGTGTGGCCGAGAAAATATTTGAAATATACCGAGGACACCCTATAGAGTACGCAATTGCACTTTTAACCTAGATATGAGTGTCCTCTCATGATCCGCAGTAGATTGAGTGGAGAGCACTCATCCATGATGGAAAAGAGAAAATGGCAAAGAAAGAAGGAAAAAAATGCCAAATCGGACATAGCAAGCTAAATTACAACTTCAATTTCAATAGCTTTACTTTTTCTTTATGTATAAAATAAAAAGTGTGCTACATATGTACGACTTCAATATTTTGATGATAGGTTGCCCTTCGACACACTCAAAAGGCAACCAAAAGGTAGGATTGAAAAAAAGCGCCATCACGAAGCTAGGCGCAGTGGCAACTTGAAATTAGGCGCAAGAATTGTGTAGCTAAACATCTTATAATTAATTGTATCGCCTTCCAACGTTTTTGTAATCCTATCAGGAAATAACGTTAAAAATACTACAATCATATGTAATGTAGGGGTGATGACTTCTGAAGCAGAGGGAAACTACGAGAGGAAGATAAAAATATACAGCTTTTCCATTTTTTGGCTATCAGGCCGTAGTTGAATGTCGCTGGAAGCTAGCGGTCCCAAGATCCGCAATGCTGATAAGGTAAACACGAATAATAACACTTTCAATATGTTTGTTTTCATCCATAAATTTAATTTCTAACAACTTTGTTTAAACTCGAGAGCAAGACCGCTGTTAGCGAGGCAAACAACTCGATTGTAGAGCCATATGTAGATGTTCCTCGCGTACGGCTTTGATCATTGTAGTGGGGACCGAGCAGTACGATGCTACTATCGATGAGGGCTATGACGGTAATTAATTTCCACTTATAATTTTTTCTAATTATACCTTGATGTAGTCAGTAACAGTTTGTTTTTTTTAAATGAGCGAGAGAATATTTCCCTTGAGGATCTTACCACTAGAGAGGAAGACAAAGAGCCAGCAGTCCCCAACGGCGACAATCGGTGCACTAGGTAAAATAATCTCATTACAATTTTTTTATTAATATTATCAAAGCTAGTTCGATGATATTTAAAAACCATGATATTAAAATTTAATATTATATGTTTTTAGTAGGCAATGCCCATCCTTTGGGATGAGACCAGACATTGTGACTACGCGAAACTAGGTTGGTAGTGTATGGAGAAAGGCACGGAAATAGGAGCAGAACACGATGATATTGATGATGTAATTAGGGCTTTAGAAATAGGAAAGAGAAAAGAAAAAGAAATTTGATAATGCAAAAATATTGTATTATTATAAGACAAACGTTACCATACTTGGAACGTTTTTTTCCTTATATAAAAAACTCATATTTATCGTACTATTTTTATGTCGTAGCACTAATTTCAATGTTTCTTGCGTACTTTTTGTTGCATATTAGTTATTGAATATTTTTTTTATGCTCATGAAGAAGTAAAAAACATGAAAATATAGATTGGGTATAGGGGAATTTGGGAGAGTGATGTGATGGGGGAGGGGCCATAAGAGCTTCCACCTTCATGTGGTTGGGCTTGAGTTTAGTAGAGAATAGATTTATTTGGAGCAATTTAATCTGGAGCAAACCTCCTCACGATCCAACGTGCAAAAAAAATCCACCGTTTCACTTAGTTGCTATACTTTCATATCGTATGGTGAGAGCTTGTTCCAAGCTCATGTGGACCTCCAATAAATTGCTCTTGAAATGAAGAGGAGCTTATTCGGTATGTTTTGACATTTTCAACATATGTTCTAACATTATCCTATAAAGAAACGCATCTTAGAGTAAAAATACTACATCAATTACTATGTATTTATTGTATGAGATAATGATGAATTTTTGATTGACTTGGAGAGTGAAGGCCAGTACAAATCCTCTTGCATCATGAGCTTAATACAACTTGTCAACTGGTCGGTCATGTCCACTATATTTTTGCTTGTGTGCTTGACCAGATTGTTCGTAATGTCACATATTTGTAAGTTCCTTTACTGAGCTTAATAATTCAATATTAAGCTTGTTCATGATTATTATCTAGGTTTTTTGTATGTGTTTTTTCATCTATTTGATTGTAAGCAACTATCACCATGTTTCCGTTGTCTACTATGATTTCATCCATTACCACTCCCGTGGATGAATACTAATTTATTGTTACATAGGTTAATTTATTGTTACTATGATTTCATAGGTTACATCATGTAGTTGTCAATCTCGAGTTTAGTGATGAGCTTTAGTTCTCTGCAGTTTGGAGGCTTTTTCCGATATTTTTCTCTCCAGCATGTCATTCCCGCGCATCACCTTACAGTTGTTTGAGCATGCCAATTGCCTACCACTTGTACCAATTGGCACATGTCAATCTTTGAGTGGTGCCACATTTCACCTATTTTTGCCCACTTGACCACTTAGAGAAAAACTCAAATCCACACACCATGTGTCTTTATCATGGAGTGCCACATGTCCTAGATATTTTTACGATCCCTAACATCATGCTTCTAATGTGTTATGTCAACCAATCACGGTGGTCCATGGGCTTCGGCACATGTCACCGCGATCCGGGAAGAGAGATTTGAGCCTTTTCTTTTTCATGATTTTTCTATTATAATTTTTTTCTTCGGGACGTGAAATCCCTTTTTGCAATAGATGGGGATTTTCCCCATTCCCCTGGAGTCATCTCCTAGAACACCCTTCGAAGCCATCATCCAAGAGGCAATCTACAACTCTCTATTATTGCCCTCTTGCCCTTGGAATTATGCACTTCTAGAAGACTAGTTAGGTGCACTCTTCTAAGCCCTTATTCCATTAGCACTCCATCATTGTATCAACTTCTCCCACAGTACGCTTCTATTTTTTTCCCATTTAAAGGAATAAAAACACTACCCTATGGTGAGGTTGCTCCTCAACTTCATCCCTACCACACTTATGGACCAACCATAGAATATGAACATTTCCCTTACTTATGGAGACACTTCTATACTCACCGCACATTCAATTCCGGGAGCTACTTTCTAAAGAACACTCCTACACTATGCCTAATGCTTCTCAAAAACAATCCTCCTTTAACTGTCGTAGTCAACCTCCCTTTTGGTCTTTTATACAGTATGTGACCCTCACACTATCAGAAGCACATAATGCTATCACAAGACTCAAACCCAATCCTACACTGTTCTCCACAAACTTCTCTTCTAATTCCCTTAAAATGTGATTTGTATTTTTTGAAAGAAACTCGGCTCTGTGTTAGAGGGCATCTATCTCCTGCTCAAATCCACCCTTCCTCCCACCTGTAAGCCTTCTTCTTTATGTGTTCTTGTTGGGAGACGAGTTTGTGGCTCTTATTGTGGCTTGTAAGTACTCATATACATGGCCTTGCTACGTGACGTATAGCGCATTTATATTTGTAAATGAAAATGAGCGAGACATAACATGGACCTAATTTCTCCCCATGAGAGTAAGCGTTTAGACTTGGACTCTCCTCCACAGCCATGATAGTCCATGGTGATTAAAATGGAATGGTTAGAGATGCTTTTCTACGTGCTGCAACAATTTGGGACCTTTGCCTAGTCTTGAAATTTCAATGACATTAGGGCTATGGTAGCCTCCCTACTCTTGCCTCTTGGGCCCTTCGCGTATGACATACGATGAAATTTATCATATAAAACTAACTCAAGCCCTCCACAACCATATTTACAATCACTTTTGTTCTTGGAAAAAATATAGTTTTGCGTGAAAACTAAATTATTTATAAAGTTACATTTAAGTCACGGAACATTGTATTCATTTTAGTCCTAAAGTTTCAATCTTAAAATGAGTTTGCGACGCTCGGATAATATAATTAATCATGCGATCTATAATCGACAGCAGAAATTCTGATACTTTTAATGTCTCAACTACACTATATAATACAACTAAACGCTACAAACGTTAAAAAAATCGGATCGTATTACTAACAAATGTTAGAAATCGGATCTCTTAGATCTTGTTTGGCATCTTGTGTAGGATCACCATTCGGGTTCGCTATGGGGATAACTCCATTAGCATGTTTTCACTTCTTCGGTGACATCATGTCTTTGAGTTTAGACGCGGTATGATTACTTCCACTACGCACTCTCTACAACGCTAGTTCGCTCCCATAGTGCTGCCCTTCAAGACTCTCTCGTTCCACTTCGGGGACCCTCCCTCTTACGACGAGAATGCCTTTCAGGGCTTCTGTCTTGAGGTGTGCTAGATTTATGCGAGGGTCATCCATTTGAATCTTCCAAACTCTCTAACGTTCGTACGGTGCTGATCGAGCACAACTTCATTTTTCTTTCATGCACATATGTGTTCAGTTTAGAATTATAGATTAGCTATGGTTAATTACTCGTAAAGTGTTGATTGTGGTCTCTGTGGGGTTATAGTAGCAATGGATTTTTGTTTTTGAAAAGGAAATCCTGTGTAATCCTCCTCTCCTTCTCGATACATATGTAGATAGAGGGCAACTATTCTAAGTCAATTAATTTGAATTGAACCCATGATCAATGCGCTACGATTTGTGCCCATAAAATTGACATTGTCCCCGACATGTCTATAGTGAGATGGCTTTCGTCGAACGTGCTTTACTTTCTCATCTTGTAGGGTCAGCTAAGCTATTAAGTCTAGTTTTTCTTTCTTTATTTCTCATCTATTCATTTTTTACTACTATTTATATGTACCAAAAGTGCCATTGCCGATGAAGGTAGGTAAGTTACCGAGAATTTTAGGTGCAATTTCTTTAAGTTTCTCGAGTTTTTTGTCTTTCGAAATTTGAACTCTTGATACGTACTTTTCATCCTTGCCTCGTGACTATTGCTTTGGCGGAAAGTAGACTAAAAATGTAATAGCGTGTATATGTTTGTTCAGGTGAATCTTGGCCATATAGACTCACCACCTTTATGGACTAGAGGATTGCTTTTTTTTTGTTGCCACATTAAAGTTGCATTTTGTTCATCAGTAAATACAAACTCTTATCAAATTGCAAGGTACTAAGATGGAGCGGACAACATGCCATCAACATGCCAATTCAAAATTTCTTGTTAGGGTTTGATGTAGCTTTGCGATTTTGTTCTAACATTAGTTTTTGAACATATTGATTTGTTAAACTGTTTGTAACCCAATTTTCTCTTTCGATTTTATGGAAATTGGGTGTTTGGGAGATCTAGAAAATTTAATCTCTATTATTTTGGCTTCTCTTAGTATGAACAAAATTTTAATATGTGACCATCATTACAATAAGAAGTAATAAGTTTTCTTGCGGAGAAGCAATACCCAGTTTCAATACTCATGCATCTCCTCCTTAGTATGGTAGTTCACTCAAGTCCTCATACCTCTGCATACATGCATGACCTCGATCGAATCACTATTAATTTAAGAGACTATCATGTTGGGGCATAGACAGCACATCGAGTTCAAACTCTTTGCCGCGAGGAGAGTCGACAAATTCATCTCCATATGGGCAAAGAGGAAGCAAATCGTGCAGGTTTAAGGTTTAGTCATTGCAAACATGTGAATCACCGCACTTTTTGACTAGTTCAATCTTCCCAAATGCTTATTGAGGAAGCAAAAGTAAGTATATTTTTGATCCATGGACACATGTGGTAAGCCCTTTCGAGATAGTTGGAAAAGAAATCGCTGTTTGAGAAGGTTGAAGGTATACCTCTCCTATTCTTGGTGATATCTATAATTATGACCCCTATATGAGATTCAAAATGATCATCTATGGGGTCTAGTATATACATTACACATAGTAGTCAAGCAAGGGTTTCGGATCGCCTCACATTCTTTTGGACTTCATATTTATGGATGAGAGTTTCTCATTTCAAAATCCATGGGCGGTAAAGGTGGAGGAGCCCTCTATGGGATCTCCATTCACTATTTTTTGACAACACTATCCTTCTATTTCATCGAATCACGAAAAACAAAAGTAAATTTTGAGCTCATTCTAGGATGATATGGTCTTGAAGTCCACCTTGCAAACACAAAAGCATGTAAAGTGAAAAGCTTTTCCTTCATTTCCAAGGATAGCAAGGTAGAAATTGGTGGGATGCTTTATCCTAGTCTTTTCCTTTGAATGCTATTATTTGGTTCATCTTTTAACTTGTTTTCGACATGTGTATCAATCGTTGAACATAGGATTACCAACATTAACAACCTTGGAGAGACAATGTTTCTAACTTTCAGCTTTTAGGATATTGGGCTAAGTGTACAGTTTCTTTAGAAGTCTTTTCATAATATTTTATGTTTACACATGACTTTCATTTTCTTCTTGCAATTTCTAGAAAATGAATGGATACTCTTTTGGACTATTGTAAAAAAATTTAGTTCTATTACCATGCTCAAGAGAATTTAATGTTTGTCATTATTGGAGGATAGATATATACCATAAGAGCTACGGTTCTATGTTTGTAGCTTTTTATTAAGACTTGAACTTTCGGTTAAACTCCCTCGGGACCTCATCGCAACCCTATGTTGAGAGCTGAGATTACTGTTGAAGCTTCTATCGCTCGGACCTCTTCATTGGCAGTCTCGAGAGCGGGTGATATAGCTACAAGATTTTGACATATGTACGGTGGCGTCTGCTTATCTATTGAAAATCTCGGATGTATCTCCTATTGCTCAAGATGCTTGAGCCAGAGATTTCGAATTGGCTAAGTCACCCTATTTACTTAAAAAACTACTATACATTGGCGTGAATTTTTTTTTAAATATTTTCTTAACCAAGATTGAATGTTATGTACTACATATAGTAAATACGGATGAGAATGGATCATTCAGTGGTTAGTACGATGTATTAGCTTCGGTCTTATGATTTATCAATGTTCATTTGGAAACTAGTTGATTGCTTGGGTAAGGAGTTACTGCTGGCGTTATTCGACGTTGTAAATTAAGCATGCGGGACTTTTCATCCCCATTTGGTTATTTTGTCATTTACGAATCACGAGATTCACTCGACCCGCTACGTCAAACAGCTGATAAACCCCTACATATACTACACCCTTTCCTCACAAACGTGATAACCCTTTCCTCATTGTATTGTTTGTATAATTCAGAATCAGTTAAATTTTGTAGAGATTTATGGTTGGTTACTCGTAGGAGGTTAGTAAAGTCACATGTATTGGGTCTCTTTACCACAAAACTAAATCGTTGGAGTTTTTCGATCTCACGGCCGTATTTATTAATGAGATTTTATTTTAAATTATGGCGTTGTTATTTCAGGCAATTGTGCCTTTTCAAATGAAGTTGTGTGGCCATTAATGGAGCGCCTTGAGCTTGTTTTTCACAGGTGTTCACAATCGTCGTTCAACATAGATAGAGAATTTTCTATGATAATATATGCTTTTAAAAGGGTGCGTATTGAAGAGTAGCGAGTATGTTAACCTCAGACTGAAACTTCTTTTATTTTTCGATTGTGTGTTTGAAAATTATGTATGTTCGCATGCTTTCTTGACTCCTAAGTGCCTTTCGGAAGGAATATCTAATTGGAGACACTGCTTTGTCAAAGTTTTAGTTAATAATAGTAAATACTAAATACACGATTCTTATATTTAAAATCAATTGTAAACACCGGTAAAAAGACGTTGTAGTAGAGTGCGATAAGTTGGGAGACTATGGAGAGGATTGAATTGTTGAAGAACTCATTTATGGAAATCACCTTCGACATGTTTACAAAGAAAAGAAATATTATGCTGATGACTTGTCAAAGAGAGACACCCAAATAGTAGTTTCGGTATCATGTACTATCGACTTCATAGGTCGGATGGGCATATGAGGCATCTAGTCTTTCATGTTTTCACAGACAAGGGTCCGCATCTCTTTATGCGCCATTAACCTCACATATTGTTTTCTATCGTTCTCTTTGGAAGCATTGGTGCTATCAACTCTTCTTCTTCTTTTTTAGTTGGTGTTTTGTGACTGTTTCTGGGTGGTGATCGCTGACTAATTATCACGTCCCGGAACTATATATTGTTTTCCGTGTTTAATATGGCTTTGTGTCCATATCTCTGTTTCCAGCAGTTTTCACGATGATCTAGTCGAGTTTGTTTGGAACTTCCTAATCCCTCATGATACATTGCATTTTCTGGCTACGTAGTTTCCCTTGGATGTTCTAAATTTTTTGTAATGATACTATAATGATGCACGCTACTCGTTTGAGCCACAATTTATTTTGGCAAAGCCTAGTTCCTTGGATAACATTGTTTCTAACCACCGTGACTAGTGCCTGCCATCTATGAGTTCAGTAATGTAAAGAGTAAAAACAAACTCTCGGGAGAACTAGAACTAGTTCTGGTTTCTTGATCTAGAACTAGATGCGAGATGGCCGATACATGGAGTGCAAATTTAGGGTTATAGAACTCTGGAGAAAGAGATAATTAAAACCCACTTTATAATTCTTCGTTCTTCAGTGTATCTTCAAATGATAGTGGTTTTACTTGGAGCGAGGGCTACTTCTATGTCATTGAAAAGGTGTCTCTGAAAATTTGCATCATTATGTACCTTTGCATATTCATTTATGTCACAATGAATCAGAGCACGAAAAAGAATCATATAAAGAGAGATATGTCATAGAACTCAACTACCACATAGGCATAATGCTTACAAAGATTTCAAAACTTGTATGCTCAAAGTGTCACAAAAATTCACTATACTATAATGCCATAAAATATTCGGATGCCACCAAATAAGTCATAGGTTGACGGATCAGTAATGGAATGCTTCTTGTGTTTTTCTATTGTAAACAATTCTCCTAATCTTTTTGAGATTAGATGCTTCATACAAATTTATTGTCATATGATCTCTTTTGATACTTTGAATCACATGTATCCAATATATACGGTACTCTTCCAGAATTTTGTTACTCGCTTCATTTTCCTACCTTCTATTTGTTTCATAAAATATTTATCCTTTTGTAAATACTGATTATCATAAACTTGACCTTCAACCTTAAGCGAGTGCGATTTATAATAGATGAAGTTAGAGGTTTCAGAAAAGCTTCATTGGATATTCTTTCATACTTCTTCCACAATCACAAAGAATATTTTCTTTGTATCAGAATGTCATGCGTAGTCGTCACTGTTCCGTTTTGGTGTCATCATAAGTGCTTGTCTTTACGTATCTTGGTCGAGAGATTAGCTTCTGGAAGAGATGTAGGGATTTATTGTTGGGTCTTGGTCCTAGATTCCTTTAGGATTCAACCTACGAGAACTTTTTGGAAAGATGCTAGCCCAAACCACTCATAGTCTCAAATTAGGATATAGACTTTTGGATTGTGAGACATAGTAGCATAGAGGATAACTGTACTTGTAAAAGGAAAGAGAATCTATCAAGAGTATTGATTTGGCTTCCAATAACGTCTTTCAATGATGGCTAGTACATAGAAGATGATCTTCAGAGTCTATTTGTTACAATAGTCTAGCAGGTATTCATACATTAAGAATTACTTACAGGGTAAGAATTACTACTTAGCTAGAATTACTGTGCACACGAGTAAAGAATGACATCAAGGGAAGGATATAAAGCTGCGTAGGGGAAGAAGCAAGAGGTTCCACTATCATATACCAAACCAACCATAAATATTTTCATCCCATGTACTTAAGAATAAGGTCAATAAAGGAACCTGCTGCACAAAAAGTCCTGACACGATGATCCTTTGAAAATCTTCTCTTCAGCTCCCCAAATCAATCATGGTATTGTGGATGAAAACTATAAATCCTATCCTTTTCCCTTGCTTCATCTTATAGTTCTGGATCCTTATTGAAGCTTATCAATGAGTATTTTAAGCTCGTTTCTTCACTCGCAACATACGAAAATTCAAAATTCTTTTGGAATCTGTACTCCATGTCCTCCGTTTTGGCCTTCATTTTATTTGAAATCCTTGTATATTCACATATATCTGCACGATTATTGCTTCATGCATTGATGATCGAATTCATGATTTATCACTTTGAGTAGTGAAACAAAACTATGTGCATTGCTTACCATATCTGTGCTATGTAATTTTCATGCAAGCATTGTTCGACATGGTGACCACTTGCGGTTGAAGTCTTTACAAGACGAATGTACTTGAAATGGAAATAGAGAAAATGTAGTTTTTCATGCCACAGTGTGTCATGGTTGTGTGGTAACATTTTTCCGTGGAAGCTTTATGTAGTATGCGAGGAGTTGTGTTATTTTATTGATGTACTTTGTGATATGTATAATATTATTTTGATCCCAAAGTGGGTGCACCTCGATGTTTCTATTTCTCATGTGTACTATGTTTATAGTAAGCGGCTTTTGCTTTGCTCCATTTCATTTCCATGCGTTTCTGCGAGACAAAATCAAACGAGTTCTTGAAAATGGTTTCATGATTGGTGTAAACCCGGGTTGAAATTTTGTTCTTATTTTTCATTCTAGGGAAAATTAAGGAGTTTGCATTTCTATAAAGGGAGTATGTCCATAGAGTACGAGGTGTGAAGTTGCGAAACATACAATTTTGCATGTTGTAGAAATGTCTCACCTAAAGAAACAGTGATGACGGATATACCCTTAGCATTCAAAATCACATGTATTTTTTGGAAACAAAGCGATGGAGATTAGGAAATGAGGATCTTTCCGATTGAGTTATACGATATTCATTCATGTTAATTGTTCAAATTCCCATATTTGTTTTTTTGATTAGGATGTTCTATGTAATTAATCATTATGGTCTCTGCTATGTGGAAAGAATCGTATATAGAATCCCATTCTTTCATTACCTGATAGAGTCAAATACCCTCTCTAAATTCGAGAAATAGGTTGGTTCATATGTATTTAACAAGGTAGCCAAATCATGATTTCCCCGAAGATTTACTTTGCTCATGGATGTCAATCACATTCAAGGACCTTCGAGCGCATGTAGCTCTCTTTTTAAAAAGGTGGCAGTGCACTTGGATGTTTCGGTGGCTCTCAATGCATACATTAAAGCTATCGAAACGGGAGGCATTGTATTGGATGAAATGAAAGACAAGAGACATGGTGTCATCACTTCTAGACTTGAAAGCACGACTTGATGCAATATGGGAAGAAAGTTTTTTGAAGTATGAGGACGCGCTACTAATACTATCAAGGATGCCTTTGAGCATCCGATAAATATAAAGGCAGAGTTAGTTACTATATGTTTATGCTCATTTTCTTTCTATTTATATAGATTTAATTATACGTGTTAGTTACTTATGTGTTTATTCTCATTCTTTCTTTATGTTTCATTTTCTTTAGCGCTTTATTCGGATTGTTTCGTTGAATTTGTGCTTTTGATTATCAGATAGTGAGACAGAAAGTTTTGGAAAGGATTAATGACAAAACAACTAAAGGTAAGTAATGAAAGAATGTTTTTAGGTAGACAATTGCATCTAATATTAGATATATAGTTTTTGATTTATGCGAATTATGGCCTTTGTCTGCCAGTGCCTGAAACAATAGGAACTTATTGCCAAATTTCTTGATGAGAAACTTCGATCCTAACGTAGGTGCTTCATAGAGTGAGTTGGAGAATACACTAGATAGAGTTCTCATTTTGTTCAGAGTTTATCTCAAGTAAAGAGGACCAAAGTCGATATTCATTTATAAAAAGTCTTAAATACTAATTAACCCCAACAAATAGAGATGTACTAATAGCTTGACATTACCTGCATGTATGCACTATGGTAGGGATTTAAAAGTGGTATGAGACCCAAATGTACATCTTCAACCATTAGAATTTCGGAGCTTAACAAATCTTGTTGCATCAATCTCGATAGAGATATGCACAGAGACGAGGCACCAATAACAAGGTTTCCCCAAAAGCTTTAATTATCTATGCAAAAGCAAAAGAGTTGTTGGAGGTTTCATTTTATCTATCTTGTGTATGTGATGGACAGATAAAATTGTTATGGGCGGCTATTGAACTACACTTGGATTGCTCCCATAAATATAAGGGTTTAGTGTAACCACTTCATGAAAGCCCTTCTATTGTTTTCTTCCATTAAGTTTCCCAACAAAAGAACGGTGAGAAACAACTTGGGTTACATCACATCTCATGCTATGTCTCAAATAAGAGGATGATTTAAAAATTGGAAGTCTACGGTGCATAGATGTTTTCTACATCTGAATATCTTTGTAGATATTAGTGGGATGGTCTATTGATGAGAGTGCAATAAGAGGAACAAGCTGAATGACCAATGACACACCTTATTTTACTCGTAAGAAATTCCACAAACTTTTGAGCAACAGGGTTATGGATTTTCTTTTAATGCTACTAGTTTGCATCGCCAATCTATTATTTGAAAACTTAATTGCCATTTGATACAGACAGTTATTTCTTATACCATCGCAGAGAGTGGATAGGAATATTTCCTTGTTAAAACATAGATATTGAAGTCTTTCCAAATACTAAGCCATATTTTTTTGCATCATTTTACATGTAACCCTACAAACATATTACAAAATGCAAACCTATTAATTATCATTCTAGAAAATATTGACTATCTCCTCCATCAAAGGTGTCATATAACTTTACATACAACATGAAAGTGGTGTTATGTATGCTATGATTCAACTTCCAGTGATTCACTCCTTCTTTGGTTCAATATTGGGGTGTGATTGTCACTCTTCCTGACAATTTATAAATTTAAAACCCACATACAATTAAGAGTATGTGTCAATGAATAGATAACAACAATGTACATCCGACAGGAATGAAATTTATGACATATATTTCAGTATCTCAATTTCATCTCAAATTTCATTGACATTGGAACACATCTGACGTAACTTTCCTTTGTATGTTATATCACCTCATACACCTCACTAAGCAGCTAAAAAGGTATAGTGGCAAAGCCATAAGCTCCACTTCTGGGTACATGTGGACTTGGTGTGTTTTATAGTTTTAAAGTGCTTCCAACTCATATGCACGCTAAAATTTTCTTGGAAAGAAACTAAAAGCGAAGCAAATTGTCAGTGATGACAAACATGAACCTTTCTTTGAGATAACAAAATATCCCATATTCAAAGACATCTGACTTAGTAAATTTTCTTTTCTAAATTGTAACCTGTCATCGGTATACTTGGCCCGCTTTAAAATCACTTTCGAGACTTGCAACGGTGTACAGAAGAGTTGTGTCTTATGCGACGCTTTATATGCGTCGGTCTTACGGCGCCTGTATACGCGTCGGTCTTGCGCACGTTCTGTAATTAATTGTTAGTTCGTATTGCGAACACTTCCTCTCAAAGCGTCGGTCTTGGCGACGCCTTTGAAAAAGCACGATATTGCGACACTCGACAAAGTGTCGGTCTTGTGTCACTTTTTGCAAAGTGCTATCGGTATTAGTGACACTTTAATAAGTGTTGGAAGAGAGCGTTAAAAACGTCGGACCGCATATCGTCGGAATTGCGACAATTTACAAATGTCGAAAGAGCGACGAGTTTACAAACGCTCGGAAGAGCGACGTTCGTCAGATGCCGTGACCACATATTACGTCAGAGTTACGACGCGTTTCAAACGTCGGAAGAGCGACAGTTTGGAAAACGTCGAAAGAGCGACGCAGCTCTTTGAAACGTCGGAAAAAGTGTCGGTGATTGCGACACTTTAGCAAAGCATCGTCAATTGCGACATAATGGCTAACCTTACACTTTTTGTCACAGATTTTCTACTTTGTCTGCTCTTGCGACGAATATGTGCTGTTAGAATAGCGACGAAGTGGGCTACGCTTCGAGAAATTGAGCCAGATTCTTTTCTAGTGTTTGCACAAAAATTAGTAGGAGATGTTAAAAAATGGTTCAAATATTTGTGCGCTTTAACCATATTGTTGATTTAGTTGCTTTCCACCCATTGTTCATAAATATATGGGAAAAGAAAGAAAAACCCTCTCCATATATTATATGAATATGAGAACATTACTGGGGATATCCTAGGCTACTCTTTGTACTAGGTTTATACAACATTTACAATGAAACTCATTGAATATCAGGACCCTCACCATAATTAGCCCACGATTAAATTTCCGGATGGTTTTGATGCGCTTATGTCCTATCAATTAAGAGAAAGAAACCCACGCATCTTTCGAATAAGAGATGCATAGTGATGCGATTAGTGTAGAAGCAAGCGTGCGGCTAAAAGAGCAAGGATGAGAATAGAGAGAAGAGTAACCATTAAGGAAGAACCACATCCACTTAGGATGTAAGATAGATATTTTTAGCTACAAAGTTTAGGAAATACCTAATGGAAAAGATTAGGAAACATGGAAAGAAAACCTAGGTGGGATAATTAACAAGGTCTCAACTGCACTGCGTAACTTTAAGAAAAGAAATGCTTAATATTGGTAAATACGATCATACAGTTGTACCTCAATCAGCGAATTGAACCACTTTTCCAAGAAAATTATGCTGAAGGTTCAACAAAGCATGAAGAAGACTAGAACACCCGGATAAACTTGAGGTAGAATAGACGATCGAAAATACCATTTTTCTTACCCAGAAAGAACAAGACTTGTACATGTTACTAGTGAATGTAAATTAGAATACGGAGAATCCTTTGATTAAAAAAAAGGCTATGAATATCACGTATCTCACGAAGTTCATACGTGATGTATAGCCTTAGAAGAGAAAAAATAACAAGAAGTGCCTATTAATAAATCAGTCCCAAAACCCAAAATAAGAAAAAACAACTAGAAGCTCTGTGACTAAAAGATTCTATGCAAATTTCTCGGGAGAAAACTCAGAAAACTTCCACACCAAATATTAGAAACATCAACTCAAACTTCAAGCTGCTACTTCAAGCTTTGTTCCTGACAAGAAAATTGAAAACAAAACAATTGACACACAAACCTGAATTACCAATCTGTTGATAAAGAAGACAAAAACACACAAACCGACAGCATTGTTAAAAAATGGAATCATTCAATTAGGGAAAAACTCAAAATGCCATTTAATATCAAAATTGAGATAACCAAATTGAACATACTAGTTCCTTTAACGGAGTTGGTGGAAAAATAACTCATACAAGGCACAAATCATCGAAACACTAAACATAGGTGAAGCGAAGATGTTGTTAACCTCAATGAGTGATACGACCCGAGTTATTATTTGGTCCCGAAGTTAATAGCAAACATCAACGAGGGTGTCCTTCTCCATTCTATATTATCTTTAATGTTCATGATCAAATTTTACATAATGCTATGTTGGATTCAGGAGCATCCCTCATAATTTAATGCCAAGAAGTCATGGAAAAATTAAACTTAGACATCACCAAACCCTAAAGGACCTATTCTCTTTTATTCTAGTCAAGTTAAATGTCTTGGTGTGATAAAATATTTGTGTAACTCTAGTCCGAGTGCTTGACAAGAAAGAATATTTTTATGGACATAGTAGGTTTTTTATATCCCTCCAAAATATGGTATGTTATTCTCTCGCTCATGGGAAGCAAATTAGTGGATCACTGTAATTAGACATGCTCATATGCTACCATTTTTGTGTTTGGTCAAAAAGCTTTATAGAAAAACCACTGGATGAAATTCATAGTAATAGTAAGCGAAACACAATAGAATTATCCTATTTATTCCATGTGTTCATTTGGACTCATTTATCTCATGAAATTCGGTACAATGACAAAGATACAAAATCACGGTGTAGAAGAAAAATACAAAGAATTGATAGTGAAAATATAACACATGAGTCTACATGTGGCATTTGATTAAATAGCAGATGGATCCTGTAAATAGATTAGGAGTGAAGAGCTGGAGGTATGGATCTACAATTTATAAAATGATCAGTTCGTATAGGACATGCTTTTCGTATTAAATTTCAAATGCATAATAACATGGCATAATATGAGGCATTAGTGCTAGGCCTTCAAAATTGTAAGAAAATCTTGGAGCCAAAAAGAGTTTCCATCATGGGAGACTCGAGAACTCTTACTCATAAAACAAGTCAAGGGTAGTACAATACTGTCATTAACCCTAGACTTGGGCATGCTATAGAGATACCATCCTAGACTGACAATGTTATTTTCTTGAGGGCCCGACTATGTATGTAATTCCGAGAAATGTGAGATTATATGTAGCTGTAGCTTAGTCACTTTTACCGACGACATGCACAGTTACCTTTCATACCAAATCATCAATACTACTGCTAACGAGGTAAGACATAGACCAACCATACTCGATAATTTAAAGTATTGGAAAAAAAATTTTCACAGAGACAATCAAAATCGTGATTTTATGATTTTTACTGAAGGAGAATTTCAAAAATGTAATTATAGATCATCGATTGTACATTATATTATACCATAAATAATGAAAACAGGATATAAATTATGTAAATAATATTGAACCAACTAAATTCACTAAAGTAGAAATAGAAAAAATTAGAAATAAAAGTAGAAAATTAAGGAATTAATCAATGATGAATACGGAAAGTTTTAAAACCCTCAAAGATAACTTTTTTCCTAATGGATTAGCCCCATTATAAGACCTTTTTTACTCAAATGATGTAGCTAGAAAACCTAAAAATGGAGCCTCTTAGGTTGGGATATAAAAGAATGAGCACATAGGAACAAAGGAAAAATCCGCAAAGCTTATCAAAATATCCAGACATTACCTCCATCTGAAAAGATCTGATAGTATATTACTTGTTTAAATAATTACAAGACATCTTTGCCTTGAATTACTGAAGACCTCAAGTCTTATGATACTAGACGCATTATCCAGCGATAAGATACACCAATTAAAGAAAATCGAACCCTTTAAACAAAAAGCTTAGGGAGAATTAACCATGTTCTTATGCCATTGATAGAGAAATAATTTAAAAGGATGTATGAGTGCTCAAATCATAGCACCCATAAACAAAGATATTCTAATTGGGTCTCTAATTTAGTCCCCACTAGAAAGAAAACAAGAGAAATCGGACTCATGTTGTGTTAGCCACCTGTAAATTGTTGACATAGCAAGCACGAGGTGCCTAAAAATGTTTTTAAGCATTCAAGAGAAACTATTTTCCCATCAAAATATTTCTCTATTCTTGAAAGCTTCTCTGTGTTTTCTTACGTTCCTTGGAAAATCTTTCCAACTGTTGTGTCCATTGAAAAGCTCTCACTGTTTGTAGAGAAACTATTATCAAAGAGGCCTCATTTCATATTACTCACATTCCCACAGCTTCTCCCTTTTTTCACCACTTTTTCCCCTCTTAAATTTCCCTCCAAAAACTCCCCCATTAACCCTATAAAATCATCAAAATTCCCTTTTTAAAACCTTACTAGCTCCCCTTGGTTGGTTTAAAAATCCCTTTCTTCAATGGCTGAACCCTCCATTGGCCTTAAAACAATCGACCCATTTGGCCTAAAATCCCCTTTTTTACATTATATCAGTCTTATATCCCCTGAGAGCCTTATATGGCTGACCCCCTTCTTCATAGACCCATGGCCCCACAATGCGGGCACTAAAACCCCAAAAACTCCTTTAAATGCATAAAAAAATGTTTTCCACTCCACAGAAAGAAGTTAGTCCCCAGGGCTTATTCTCCTTAACACTCTCACTCTCATGCAAATTCTATACAACTACATCAAGCGCTTAAAGCCTTTATAAACCCTTTCTCAAGCCTTTTTACTTTTATTTTATCATCCCCCTATGCGTTGATTTAAAATCTGATTCAAGAGCAGATGATCTCACGGATATCAACGGTGATCGGGCACTGCTCCTTTGTATGCCCCTTATCCCATTTGCTAAAACATTGCACCCTATCTTCTAATCTCGGAGTCGTCCATTCACATAATCCTCGACTGCGTCCATAATGCAGGCAGAGCGGCCCACATCCTCACTTCTGGCATCTTTCCCCATCGGGTTTTCTTTCGCATCGTCCGGTCAAAATCACCGTGAATCACGACGGCTGAAGTGACATATCGCGTAAATTTAATGTCATAAGTTAAAGCTCTGAAATTGTGCGTTATATATGTGGTTTTGTTTTGGCAACGCGTCAAACGTTGTGTGTGGAATACGTGTGATTTTTTCCAATCTACCTGCCGCTTCTCGAAACCCGCGCAAAAACCATCCCGGTTTTGCCCGCCTTACCATTACCCTCCGCATTGAGTTTTCATGTTAATCGCAGTGCAGTATGAGTTGATATGAAAGTCATCGAGCCACGGTAAGTGATCTCACCTCACTCGTTCTCCATTCATATGCTTCGAATAAATCTAATTCAAACGATCTCTGTACCGTTTAGTTTAACGAAATCCATAAACCGATTCGACATAATTTTAACTCGCTACCATTGTTCATTCATATTTTCTCCCCAATGACCCCTATCATATGAATCTACCAAGTAGTTATTACTCTGTGTTAAACCCTAATCTACTGATCCGAACACATAACACACCAAACTCGCTCGGACTAATTTTTCACCATTTTGGTCGCGTTTTCATTCGTTTTCTTGCCTACCTCCGACCATTTTCCTTTGCTTTCTGAGCCAGTGATCCTCTCGGCCCTCCGTGGCACCCATCCTCCCTCCCACATGGGTTTCTTAACATGTTGATCGTGTTTTTGCGGGTTTTAAATGGATGTGAACCCACTCGGTCTCACGATCCACGGTATAACGTTTTTTTAGAGTGCGAGCTCTATTTTCATAGCTGAAGATTGCGGGGACAGACTCCTGAAGAGGGTTAACAGAGCATGATTTTTATCAAAGATCACGTTATTAAACCCCACGATCCAGAACCCTCTGCAGTGCCTCCAAAACTCGACATACATGCAGCTTAAACAACTGAGAAGTGGAAAAGAGTATCGAGGAGAATTGCATTACAGGGATTTAAGGCTCCCTATTGAAGAATTTACGTTTATAATCCAATGTTTAAATCTCAAAGGACACAGATGAAAGACTCACTGAATATGATTAAGAGGCTTAATAAGGTCTAAAAAGCACATGAAACAATCCATATACAACTGTTTAATATCAACAGAAGACTCTTTTCTCCAAAAAGGACTCTAGCTACATCACTTCTATACCATCTTCCATCGAGAACACCCGGAGCCAATGCTACCATATGACAGCAGGCCTTCCGACACTGCGTGGAACAACAAGTATGGAAATGGGAGACACTGTGTAGACCTTCTAGCCACATTACTTCTTTCGGAAGGCAAAAGCAGTACCATACAACTAGTTTACTTCAAAGGATACACGGGGTTGCTGGCAAGGACTTCTAGATCCGGACTACGAGTAGCACACACGGTTAATGAAAGGAAGCCATTATGCGAATGGGCACTCGAGCCTTCTTCTCCTCTCTCCTTAATGGAACAATTAAGTTTACATTTACCATCGCTATCACTTCCGTTCTCCTATAAGAACTCCTTCGAAGAATACTATTGTAAAAGTTGTTGGTTGTTGGGATTACTGTACTATTAAAACTATTATTGAGGGAAGTAATTAGGTAGTTTGTGTATTATAGTAGGTACGAAGAAAATTTCTGTATTGTACAAATGCCATTGAGCTCAAAGTATGTGATTGGTTTTTCACATCAATGGTAATCATGTATTCAGTAGGATCCTAGTTTACATTATTGGTGATGTATTCTTCACCGTAATTGTTTCCTTTCATGTTTATCACTACTCGTCCATTATTCTCGTGACAAAGAGCGAGCAGAATAGATTAGGATATAATGTTTAGAACGTACCTAAATCTCCACTTTCGTAATCTTTATCTTGATGTTTTCTTCGTAAGTTGTGTATCTAAGAGCTAATCCATCATAGATTTTAACGATTATAGTAGTTGGGCTGGTCACATGCTATCTTGATGTCTGCAAATTTGGGGTTGAGTTTCTTAGATTTTCTTGATTGGATTAAGCTTCGAAAGAATATGGAAAGCGGGAGATTAGAGCTAGTTTCTGTCTCACTAAAGTGTTTCTTCTAACGATAGCATTTTCTAAGTTCCCTTTGTAGTTAGTGTCTAAAAGCGATTGAAGGTTCAAAGTCTTTCTACGATCTTGAGCCTTACTCTATGTTGAGATCTTTAATGTTTTCTCACCGATCTAAAAGTGGTTATGAGGACTACTAGATTGTCTTTCTTAAGAAGAGTATCACGAAAGGTGTCAGATTTAAATGACATACGACTTTCTGATATTAAGCTTTCCTCTTTGTCTTTTATTGAGAGTTTTCTACGAAGTATGTCAAATCGCAGGCTTAGATTTAAATGACATCCGACTCGATCTTAGGTTGCAATTTGGTTCCTTTATTTCACCATTCTTAATGTTCCATTCCACCATCTATTTAAAAGATCCTTTAGTATAGATGACTTTTCCTATGGAAAGCCTTGGATAGTTGTTACGCAAGTAATCCCCTTTTCATGACTCCATAACCCATTGGATTAACCTTTCTTTTGACCTCTCTTCCCATGTCTTTGCATCGTCTCTGTTCGGTTCCTTTATTTACTTCCATAACCTTCTCATTTAATGATCTCCAACAAACAAAACCAAATTAAAAACCCCTGTGCTTCGTACCTAGCCTAATACGTCAATTTGAGCCTTAAAGATATATATCATTCTTTATATTTATAGATGTATCCCTCTCTCGGACATGCAGGAGGGCTGAGATCTAGGGATCCCAAAGTTGTTTGATGTTGTATTATCTTGGTATACGCGCCAATAAACATAGGAACACAACATAATGGCGACTTCGACTTTCGAGAGTTTGGAGTATGAGTTATACTTGATACACTCTTGAGCCCTCGTAATCTCCGGTTAAATTGGTATTCAGGAAAGTGCCGATAGTGGACAACATCCTACTTCCAAACATTCAAATTCATCCACTGGAGACTCCACACTTTATAACCTTAAAATACCAAATGAATCCACTGTAGAAGACCACTGAACTGATTTGGAAGATACGATGACCTATCTTTTTACAAACATGGATTCCAAGTATGGAAAAGTGAGCTAAAATGCTTTGTCGAGATAGATTTACAAGAGTGGTAAACATGTACTTTGGTGAAATAATGGTGAAGATGTATGAGAGCTAATTTAAATACAAATGTTGATTATCTAGAGCATCCCATGCTTCTTCCGTAACAAGAACAAGCTCAACTCTATACAAGACCTAGACAATGAGCAAGACATGTGTGTGATGCTACGAGATTCTTTAGAAGATATGAAGAGGAAGGTGATCAAGAATTGTCGATTGCCCTACCTATATCTTATACGTATGATGATTAGAGAATATCATGACCCTAATGGAAAAAGCTAATAGGGAATATTGTCTCTAAGGAAACAAGTAACCACTTAGAAAATGCAGAATCCGACGTGGAAGAAGAACTGACGACATCTGGGGACTCCCCCTCTAGATGAGTATCTCATCTCGTAGGATTTCACAAGAAGAGTAGCATTTCGACGTCATCTAGAAGACAACTCATAGAGCCTTGTATTCTAGCGAATATCATAATGATCATGAGGAGTTGTTCCAGAAGAGCTGCAGAAAGAGATGTGAAACATCGAGAAAATCCTCAAAGTTTCCTGAAAGCACAAGTGAAGATATCCCTAGAAAGAGGCTCAAGAAGACATCCAACCACGCAAATCGGTTAATACAAAGAGCACGAAGAGGCTGCCGCATACTGCTCAAAGAAACACAAAAAAAACCCTCCCCTTTGACGAGAAGAAGAAATAGACTCGAGATCATCAATGAACATCCGCATCCGAGGTCTTTTATAGAACACATACTCTTGCCATTCATATACTTTTCAGAGCTTGATTGTACTGGATATCCGGAAAATCTCCCTATAAATCATAATGAAGAAATACTTGTTGATAATCAGTATATCCGATCGGGTAGCATTACTTACTTCGGTGATTTTCCTAGTTTTGATTTGTCTAATGATGATGTTTCTTTCAAAATAGAATTTGATCTTACAAAGCCCTCATTAACATGATTTGTGGGAGGAAAATCGGTTCCATCGACTTCAAGAAAGTAATGAGCCATGTCGGAGCTGCTCATATGACATCTTGATGGGAAAAAGTTATGAAAGTCTAGTAATAGATGAAGATTCGACTCAATTTTCACCGCTACACACTCATATCATCGTAATAGTTTCCATGTGATTGGAGATCAGCGACCTTTATCTGTACGTGAATCGAAGGAAAATAGAAAAAAGAAATTTTTGAGCGGTTTGAAACTAAGGAACCTTCTCTTGAAAAGGAGGAAGCAATAGAACAAATCACTCGCTCATGAATACAATGATCTTTTCCACGGAGCTCGACCACGAGGAAAAAAATGTCTCGTAGCTACAAGAGGACAAAGCGTAAAGGTATGTGATGAGTCCTTGATTCGTGATAGATGAAGATAAGGAAAGATTTTCTTTCTCAAAAAGAGTCTTTTCTTGATCCAAATGAAGAGGAAGAAATCACTTGGTTGAAACTTACTTGTCAACGTCTACAACTGGGTATCATTTTCAAGATCCTTATGCTCGACTTCCACCGTAAACATTTGAAGAAGGATCAAAGATCATCATGAGCGGTACTTGTTTCGAACAACGAGAAACATTTTAAAAGTAGCTGTCGAAAGAGAAAAGATAATGGGAGTGGCCTGTACATTCAAAGCATGCTCGAAAATAAATTGAGTAGAAAAAGACTGATCATGGGATCATTTGATTGATTGAGATGTATTGGAAAAAGAGATTTTGTAAGCTAGACATGTAAATATTCCCAGAGATTAGAGTGAGGGTAGGCTAGGAAATCTCAATAAAGCTCGATGATGTGAGCACTTTGAGTTGAGTTGTTGAGTTTTTTCTTTGAAAAGGAAAGAGTTCGTAGTATGCACAAAACTTGAACCAGTGAGAAAGGAAAGAAGCAGCTTCAACAAAATCAAAAACCAAGAGCTGAAATGAAGAAGAAAAATGACCGAACAAGCTCAAAGAATCAAGATCACAAAAAGGATGAAGGATGCTAGTGATTTTTAAATATTTGAAGCCCTCCGAATTTTAGTACTGCAAATTTCAGTCCATATGCTTGATCTTTGTCTTTATGAAATGGATTCACGGCGTCAGACCGGGTACTAATCTTGGTTTGTATGTATTTAAATTTACCATTTTACAGATATAGAAATAAATCTTGACGGTACGTTTAATCTCGGTAGATATTAGTTTAGGTAGAGAAGCTATGAGGCCAAGCCGATATAATATGGTCTCATGGAGAAATAAGGGTATGGCAGGTAGATAGGTTTATTTTCTTTCGTTTGCGGAGAAAAATTGATGATGTAAAAGGTACGCAAGTCTAAATGCACCTTGAAGAGAAAAATGCTAGGGGACAGTAGGGATGGGTAGGTAGATTGTCCGGGAGAATATTACTATTGATATGATATTTTTCATGTTTAGTGGCGGTCGATCAAACGAAGAAAGGGATGTTCGAGTGGTAGGCATGCGGCCTGCTTCCAAATATTATTTTCTAATACTTCCCTGACAACTTCAAGAAGATGTACATACTCCATGTGGAGCCATGATAGCCACCTATAAATTGTTGACATAGAAAACGATGGTGTGCTGGGAAACAATGTTTTTGAGCCTTCAAGAGAAACATTTCCTCTTGAAAATATTTCATTCTTGAAGCCTCGTGTGTCTTTACCGCTTCCTTGGAAAATATTCACTGTTGTTTCCATGTGAAAGCCGATCGTTTGTTGTGAAAGAAATTGTTGTCAAAGAGGCCTCCATTTCCTTATTCTTCATTCCCACGGTTCTCCTTTTTCACCACTTTTCCCCTTTCAAATTTGCTCCAAAACTCCCCATTAACCCTCTAAACCACTTCAAAATTCACTGTTTAAAACCTATAGCTCCTTGGTTGGTTTAAAAATCCCTTTCATTGTCACTCGAAAACCCTCCATTGGCCTTAAAAAACATTGATTTTGGCAGCTAAAATCCCCTTTTTTACATTATGTCAGATCTTTATGAGCCACAAGGGGCTTATATAACTTAACCCCCTTCTACATAGACCCGCGACGAAATCGGGCTAGCAAACCCCGAGTAAACTCCTTTAAACGCACAAAAAAACATTTTTCCACTCCCACAAAGAAGTTAGCCCAGGGGCATTTATTCTCCTAATAACCTCCCACTCCATGCAACCTAAAAAAATGTAATCGAGCACTTAAATGCCATTATAAACCTTTCTTCGAGCCTTTTTTCCTTTTACTTTATCATCCCCAGACGTGTTGATTTAAATCAACGAGAGCCATTGATCTCCGAAATCAACGGTGATTGGAGACTTTCCTTTGTATACTCCCTCATCCCATTTTCAAAACACTACGCTCCATCTTCTAATCCGAGTCATCCATTCACATAATATGATGGTCCATAATAGCACACCATGACTCACATCCCTCATGCGTGTATCTTTCCCCATCGAGTTTTACTCCAGCACCGATCCCAATCGAAAATCATCGGATACGCGGCTTTCGAAAGTGACATGACGTCGCGTAACCTAGTTTCACAAAATTAAAAGCTCCGAAAACTACGTGCGATATAGGTGGTTTCTATTGCGCACACGCGTCGCGCGATGTGTGGAGATCGCGTGATTTTTTCCAATTCCACTTACCGCCTCCGACCCCGTGCAGCGAAATACACTGTCGTCCTCTAGCTAGGTCTTTCCCACCCTTTTTCTCCCTACGCATTGAGTTTTCATATTTAATCGCAGTCATCGCATTGATATGATCAGTGACCATGGTTGGATCTCACCCCCACTCGTTCTCCATTCATCACGCTCCCCTAACAAATCAGATTCAAACAATCTCGACCGTTGTTTAACGATACCGACGATCGCGATATAATTTTAACTTTCACTTCATTTTTTCATTCATTATCCCTCCCCAATGACCCTATATAAGTGAATCTCGACCATTGATTACCTCACATTAAACCCTAATCTACACGCGTCCCGCAAACGCATAATACACAAACTACGTCGCATCGATTTTTCACCGTTACTGTTGCATTTTCATTCACGTTTTCTCGCTTTGCCTCTCCACCACTTTCCTTGCTCGCACCACCATCCTCCTCGGCCCTCTGAAGCACCCATCCTCCCTCCCACATGGGTTTCTTAATCATGGGTGATCATGCTTTTGCGAGTTTTAAAAGATGTGAATCGACTCGAAATCTCTACGGTCGCGCACGGTGTTTTTAGGAGTGCGCAGCTCTATTTTTCTATAGCCGAAGATTGCCGAGGGAAGACTCGCGAAGAGGTTAGCTTTGCACAGTGAATCAAAATACTCGTGCTACTAAACACGGTCCATACCCTCCACGCCTCTCAAAGACTCTGTACATGCACCGAAATAGTCGGGAAGAAGCGGAAAAGAGTATCGCGAGGGCGACAGTTAAGGGATTTAAGTGGCTCCTTGTTGAAAGATTTAACGCTATAATCCAATAAGTTTAAAGCCTCAAAGGACAGAGATGTAGACCATGAATATGATTAAGAGGCTAATAAGGTCTATCGCATGAAAACAAACCATATATCCGTGTTTTTAATATGCGGAGAAAATTTCTTCTCCAAAAAAGGACTAGCTACATCACTTTCACCATCTGCATCAAACACTGAGAACTATTACTGCAATCGACAAGACGCCTGCAAGGCCCAGCAGTAACAATAGTTATGGAAGTATGGGAGACATCTTGGTAGACACTTTTTCTCCGAAAAGGACTAGCTACATCACTTCTACCATCTTCCATCGAACAGCTGCAGCCAGCTACTACAATCGTACAAAGCGTCTTCACAAGGCTGTAGAACAATAGTCAGCAAAGTATGGGAACGACCGTACGATTCTAGCTACATTACTTCTTTCGGAAGGAAAACAGTACCAATACGGCACCAAGAGTACTTCAGAGGAACATACACAGAAGTTATTAACAAGGACCTTTCTAGACCGGACGCTACAAAGTAGCAGCACGGACAGCTAATGTAAAATACCATTATACGTAATGAGCATACCGTACCTTCTTCTCTCCTCGCCTTAATGGAACAATTAATTTTACATTTACCATCGCTATCACTCATTCTCCCTATAAGAACTCTGAAGAATACATTGTGGAGTTGTTGGTTGTTGGGATTTTATCGATTGTTAGAACTGTTATTGTGAGGGTAAGTAGTTAGGTAGTTTGTATTATAGTAGGTCGGGAAGAGAAGTGCTGTATTGTAAAAGACATCGCAGCATCAAAGTATGTGACTAGTTTTTCACATCAATTAATCAGCTGCATTCACGAGGATACATCGGTACTATATTAGTTAGTGATGTATTCTTACCGTAAATACGTTTCCTTTCTTCATGTTTATCATACTATCCATTATTCTCGGATAAAGCAGCGACATAGATTAGGCATATAACTGCGGAAAGTACTCCTAAATCTCATCGTAATCTTTATCTTGATGTTTTCTCGCTAAGTTGTGTATCTAAGAGCTAATACATCAGTAGTTTAACTAATATAGTAGTTGGTGGGTCCATGCTTACCGGTGTCTAAATTTGGGGTTAGTTTCTTAGATGTTCTTGATTGGATAAAGAAATTTGAAAAGAATACGGGAAAGCTGAGGGAGATAAGAGCTAGACTTCTGTCTCAGACACTAGCGGTGTCTATTTCAAAAGTCTAGCCTTTCTAAGTTCCCTTTTGAGTTAGATGTCAAAATAATTGAAGGTTCAAAGTCTTTCTCTAATCTTAGCGCACAGCTTTGTATGTCGAATCTTTAATTTTTTCTACTAATGCGAAAGTGGTTATGAGGACTACCTTTGGATTTTCTTTCTTAAGAGTATCGTTTGAAAACGGTGTCGTGATTTAAATGACATCTCGACTTTCGATCTTAAGCTACCCTTTGTGTCTTTATTGAGAAAGTTTCCTTTGAAGTATGTCAAAAATCGAGGCTTGGATTTCAATGACATCCGACCTAATCTTAAAAGTCGCACTTTGGTTTCTTTCTTTCACCCGGTCTTTCAATGTTCCATTCCACCATACGTATCTAAAAGATCCTTTAGTATAGATGACTTGCCACTCGTGGTAGCCTTGGATAGTGTGTATGTACAATTTGAATCCCCTTTTCATGACACCATATCCCAATGGATTAAACTTTTCTTTTTCGACCTATCTTCACATGCTTGTGAAACATCCTTCTATTCAATTCCTTCTTTACTGCCCCATAACCTTCTCGATTAATGGATCCTCCAACCAAACAAACCAAATAAAAAACCCTTGTGCTTCATACCTAGCCTAATACCTCAATTTGAGCCTCAAAGATATATCATTATTTACTATTTATAGAGAGATCCTCTGCTGGATCCGGGGAGGAGCTAGATCCTAGGGGATCCCAAAGTGGTTTGATGTTGTCTTATCTTTTGGTCTTACGATACGCTAGCTGTACAGAACCGACGAACATGTTGATTTCACAGACTTGAACAAAAGTATCACTAAAGGATAATTATCCCCTCCCTAAAATGGATCACATTCTCCAGGAGGGTAGTAGGGTCATCCAGTAATTTTATTATTTGATGGATTTTCAGATCCTGACTTACATCCTAGTCCCATAGAAACGATCAGCTTAAAGCAGAAGCTGCATTCTGACCACTCTCTGAGGAACTTTCATGTACTTGAAAAATGCCCTTTGGATTAACATCAAATGTTGGAGCAACATTCCAAAGATCTATGGATATAAACTTTGCAAAGGAAATCCATGAATTTTTGGTCATTTACCTAGATGATATTAGTAGTGTTTTTCCAAGTCAAATAATGAATATTTAGATCATCTGAAGAAGAGTATTCATAAAATACGAAGCTTTAGCATATCCTTAATCCCAACAAATCACTTTTTGTATGTGAGGAAGTTGTAAACTCTTGGGACACATAATTTAAAAAAAGGGCATTAGAATTGATCCAAATTAGAATAGTTAAACATCATTCATCCTAGTGAAAAATTAAATAATTACAAGCATTTTTTAGGTAAAATAAATTTTCTTAGAAGATTCATTTCTAATTTAGAAGAACTAATTAGAGAATTAAATAACATATTAAAAAAAGGATTCAACACTTAAGTGGATATTAGAGCTAAGCATTTTTGAAGAAACCAAAGAAGCCCTTACTAAAACACCTCGTCTCTCATAAGTCCTAATTTCAAAAAAGATTTCATAATTATTTCATTTGCTTCACGACGACCATTTCATTGCGGCGACGATCTTTGTTGCAAAAGAATGATGAGTGGCTATGAGAAATTCATTTTCTTTATTCAGGTAGAAAAATTTGAGATATACTACACTAAAGTATAATATCATGGAAAAACAAACTCTTGCTTTAGTGAAAGTCATAAAAAATATACATTATATACTCTCACATAACATACTGTATGTTCCAAATTTAGTTGTAAAGGACATTCTAGCTCGTAAATGGCGCACGATGTGAAAAAGAGAAGCAGATGGTTTAACACAATAGCGGAATATGACATTGAAAATAAAGCCTCACTTTAAAATTGATTTAAAGCCAAGGTTTGGCCAAACTCGTGGTTATTCGAAATATCGAGCCTTGGACATAAGTCTATCGTTGCAATAGATGATCGAGGAAGAGATGGCGACTCAAGAAGTGGTAGGCTTTCATAGATTCACCCCTGGTATGCACATACCTTACATTTGTTTTACTCAACTTACTGAGAGCTCCCATCGTGTATCTAGAACTAAAAGTAGATTCTTAAAAAATGAAAGCAATGAAATATTGTATCTTAGATAATGTTTTATTTTGGAAAGGTCATGGTGGCATTCTATTAAATTGCTTATTAAAAGATGTAAAGCTAAAAAAATTCATGCACGAATTTCATGCAAGAAACACTGTGGAGGACACCTATCTTTGGGAAAAAAGATCGTTGATAAAATTTTGAGGTAGGTTTTTACATAGCTTCACCTTTTATTAGACGGATATAATGATATCATGTGACCTGCATGTCACAAAATGTCAGAAATATTCGAAGGAAAAAGAAACTCTTACTATTACCTCAAACCTATCTCAGTAGAAATGCCATTTCAACAATGGGGTTTAGTCTTCATTGGTGGAAATTCACCCACCCTCCTCTTCCCAACATAAATGGATATTTACGCAGCACTAACTACTTTACCAAGTGGATAGAAGCACATCCCTTCTAGATGAGCCACCGAGTCTCTGCGCTCATTATTTTCATTTATTGATAATAACATCCTTTCTAGATTTGGATGCCCACAAAATCTCATCACTTTCGATAATCTTACTACCTTCAAATCCACATAAAATGGTCGATTTTTGTAACGAGATACAGTATCACTCTATAGGCCATTCACACTTCCCATGACACTTCGAGGTAATGGACTAGCGGAATCTTCAAACAAAATCCTAGTCAACATCATCAAAAAGCTATTACGGTGATGAAACAATAAAACCCTGGAATAAAAGGTTGGTAAATGCACTATGGACGAAGACAGAGACTCAACTGCAAGAAATCTGCTTAGGTACATCTCCTCATATCAATTGGGTATATGATGGATGGATGTTGTTTTTACATCCTCATTGAGAGTGCCAGTAATGAAAATGATTCAAGAGATGCAGAGTAGAACCAAATGACATCCGAAGGAGGATAAATCAAAAAATTAATTTGCAACAGAACCGGGTAAGAAGTTTATATCAAAGCTCAATTAATTCAAGACAAAATCAAGAAGATATTTTAGATAAGAAAATTAGACGGACAGACATATCATAGTTGATCAAGTACTCAAATGGGATTCTAGAAGGAAGACAAAGTGGAAAACATGGAAAATTTGATTTTCTTTGGAAGACCCATACATCATTTATGGTTACGAACTTTAATAATGCATTTTTCTTGAAAGAGTTAGATGGAACATATCTACTGTGGACCGATCATTGGTCGAATGTTGAGCTTACTATTTTTTCACCGCAGTTAACGTGTAGTTCATTTGTTCTATTTTACTCCATTGTAAATACCATAACAAAGTTTAGATTGGAGTGTAGTGATTTTCTTATAAAGTTGAAGCTTCTGAAAAGGAATTCTTAAGCTTTATAAGATATAACATCATATGTTTGAATGAAAGGAAATCACAAAGCGGTTCAATAAAATTCAAAGCTCCAAGGCCACCGTGACTGGGGAAACTGCTTGACATCTCACAAGTAGATTCTATCCCCCAAGTGGAGCCTCTGTTGGATTCCTATAATAATAAAGATCATAATTTTAGAGCGCAAAGCTATGTTATGTCTTGTAGTTATTGTACATACATTTTTCTTCTCGCAATTTTTTTTCTATATTAAAAATTGAAAAGAGGGTATATCCTAAAATAATAATCAAAGGACCAAAATAAAGAAATATAAAAAAATATATAAAATATGAACCCCACAAAAAGAAGAAAAAACAAATTCTAAAAGTATTGCACATTCAAATGCCGATTACTCTTGGTTTACTTTACTTTTTGCAAATAACTTCTATGTGAAACTTGTTCAAAATACCACAAATCATCATGATCAAACGGATACCTAATCTTGATCATTCATGTCTTTAAATTTCATGTAGGATAGTTAGTGAATAAAGATCTAACCAAACCATTTAATCTTGTGACGATCGGTAGTTAGGTAGAGAATAAAAATGAGCTCATAAGTTTAAACTACGAGCCATTGGAAGATATAAGCTTAGAAATAAGTTAGGTATTTCTTATCAAAAATAAATAAGAAAGGGTTTACAGAAGCTCAAATGCACCCAATAAAGAAATAAAAAAAATGTTAGGATGAATAAAAAGGGTAGTAAGGATACTTTCAAAAGTTATGGAAAGCATCGTTTGGTTTATCCCTTATCATTAATGTCTTTTTAATATTTCCTCTCGTTAGCCCTGTAATTTAGCTAGATTGATTCGGATACAAATTGACAAGGTAACATCAATATCCAATGAGTTTAGAGCTATTTCTAGGATCTAGCCCTCCTCAGTCTCCAGGAGAGGGATCTCTCAATATGTTTGTAAGAGATAGTCAAGCTTGATGCTTTTAAGAGGTTGATTTTAGGCTAGATGTTAAGTGCGGGGGTATTTTGATTGTTTCAGGTTGGTATGATAGCTTTGATAGATTTTTGAGATAGGAAACTATGCAAGATTGTTAATTCATTGGGCATATGGAGGTCTAACTAGGGTCCACGTTAGTTCATCGATGGTGTTTAAGAGAATTTGTAGGGCAATTTTACTTGGTTGGTGGATCTTTTAAGGTTCTTAGTGGATTTATGAAATGGACATAAAGATTGAGAATAACAAACTAATAAAAGGGATGAAAGCAAGGAATCCCTTTATATGCTCATAACTATAGGAGTTAGAAAAAATTGATAAGAACAATGAAAGAGAATCAAAGGCATAAGAAAAACCTAATACATTTTGATTTTAGGCCCAGAAAACGAGATAATTAACCAAGACAAACATTTAGATAAAAACACAGTAAAGGTAGGAAAACCCTACTCCAACTTTCAAAGCTTTTATCATCTAGAGCGTGAAAAAACATTTAAGATATTCAAGTAACTATAAAGCATGTAAGGAGAGAAAACTCTAACATCCAAGATTATAGCTGATAGAAGTTTCCTTAAAACAATTTTTAGACTAAGTAAAGGTAAAAGAGGACATGATGTTTATGCGAACTCACTCAGACAAACCATAGATACATTCACTTTAAGAGATGATTCCGAAGAACATAATATTTCAATGGAAACAATATGCAGACTATACTATAAATCATAATTGATGCTAACATGATCTAATATTATCACTGAAGAAATGGACAGGAGCTAAAGAAATTTTTAGAGAGAAAAAAAGATGAATTCTCTAATATATCCTAGCAGAAAGAAAAACATTAAGGTAGTGAAGTTGACAAAAGCAGTTTAAGGTGCCATTAGAAAACATTTCTTAATCTAAAATTAACTTTGCATCTCTAATGCAACATAGCAAGATAGGAAAACATCATGGAAAAACTGAAAGAGAAAACATAAACAAAAAGAGAAAACTTAACCATCAACCAAGCCTATGGATCCTACGTAGGACAATCCTTCTCCATCAACAGGAAAAATCAAAATCATGCATGAGTTCCCAAGACATCAATTTCTCTTCAAGAGCTTCTTAAAGGACTATGTATTATTCACGGCCTCGATCTATCAAAAATCCAACTTTATAATGAGTTCCAATGCGATGATTTTATCTTTCGAAAATGCGGAGAAAGTGGGAGCCGTTTTTTTTATGGTTCAAATGTCATTTATAGTACAGTAGTAAATGCATTCCCGACCTTGATAACCATGCAGAGCATAAAGGTAAGAACATACATCAGATGATACCTCTGCTATTTTAATAACTATCTGTCTTTAATTTACTAAGATAAAATAGGTGAAAATATTGACTTTAAGGCTTTTATCATTATACTTTTTACAATAATCTTCCCCGACGAAGTTTAAAATTTATATTCTTTTTTTGTGTATATTAACTATTGATTTGCCTTTTGAGATAAAGAATGGCCAAAGGAGTCGATTTGATATTTTCTTCGATGAAATAAGCACTCTTTATTGATGTATTCAAAACTACGTGCTTTAACTATTACCTTGATTTAACTCTCTTTACACTAATCTTCATTGTTTTTCTTCGATTTGATGCTATATGGTTTAACTACGATTAGGCCTACGATTTTTGGCTTTTAGGCCTTATTTAATCATCTTCTCGTCTTAATTTCCCCCTCTTGATTGTTTTAATCTTCAATCTTTGTCCTTAACTCTTTGTATTTATCCTTTATCTTTATGCTAATCCTTTCGCTTTCCTTTCGATTTCTTCGATTAAGCTTTTAATCTTCTTTACCGATTTTGTTTTGTTTCTACGGATGTACGGTGGCTTTTACGCAACACGGAGGGTTTGTTTAGAGTTTACACCGATCGTCAGTGATTTGTCGATTGAAACCTGGGAATTTAACCTCCTTTTTGTTCCTTCTTCGCATCCTAAACCTATAGAGGATCATCACCTCAGCCATGTCCCTTTTACTAGATGGTGGGATGACGTAATGTCTTTAACACATTAAAGCTTTGCACGGCACAATAAACTTGTCATAAAAACATTCGTTTACTTGGTTAAAAGATCGCGCGGAAGGCTCGGCGCAGGCAGTGCGAAGGAAAGGGCGGTGCGAGTGGGGAGCATGTGGAAGGGGACTCCATGGTCGAAACCAGTGAAGAAACGTGGTTTAAATCTATTTGTGGTAATATGGATAGGCAGATATTGGAAAAGCGGGGATGGTTTTCGCTGAGGCTGCGGGTATTGAGGAAGTGGTAATGGCGATACATGTAGTTTCTAATAGTTGATATGTATGCTCTTGAAAACACGCTGTTTCACGTGAAAGAGAGATAGCTCAAATCAAAAGGTTCTGAGAACGAACACGAAGTAGAAATGGTGGTTGTCTAATCCAGGGCAATAGGCCGGGATACGTACAATTAAAAACAAATGCAAAGGCAAAAAGAATATACATGGAGGAGAGAGGTAGGGCCTGAGCGGTGACGTAGCAGACATTACCGCCATGTTACAAAATTTCTTTGCGCGATGGTAAAAGTGGCCTAGTGGAGGTAAAAAATGCGAGGGATCAATAGGATTCATCGGATCAGCGACAGATCGACGGTCGGGGGTAAAATCGTGAGAAAGCGGAGAGATAGATGAGGGGTTGAGGGGGAAATGGCGATGTTGCGATGAGCGAAAGGTAGTTGTACGTCGATCTAAAACGGGATCTGGCGGTTACAGATTGCGTGATGAAAGGAGAATGGCGAAGGGCGGAGTTAAGACATAGGGAGCAATAGTGGGCCATCGGATCGAGGAGAAGTGGACGGTCGCGGATTGATTTTCGGCGGATCGGCGATTGGAGGAGAAGAGGGTACTCGTAAATAAAGAAATGTGGATTTTGTCGATGGCCGATGGGAAGACGAAGCGACGATGGATGGAGGGATGTCACGAGTCGGGACTCGAGATCAACGTGTCGGGATACGATGCGCGTAGCCGGCGATCCCGAGCAGAGCGGATTTTGGATTTTGGCGGGAGTGCCATTTAGGGGAAGAGTGCCGTTAGATGCTGGGAGATATCAACGGCTAGGATTCCATCGACGAGAAGGGAAATTGAAAGAGAAAATCGAAGTGGCGATGCGATGGAGGGCGCGGACGGTGCCGATCTGAAGGGAGATTGTAGCTGTCGATATTTTACGCGTCAGGGTCCATCGAAGGGGGAGATCATCGGCGGGGACTTGCGATGCAATCGCAGTAGTGCAGTAGACATTTGTGGAATTGGCGGCTCAAATCAATTGGCGGATCGGCCATCGACAGTGTTAAGCGTCGGGACAAAGGAAAATGGGGACCAACGATGAGCGAGACCTTCTGGATCGAAGTGAGATCGACGCGACTCGGATTTAAAGCGGGAAAGCATATCGCCCTTTTCGCAAATGCAGGCGAAGAAAAAAGGAAGGGTAACGAAAAGAATTTCGAAAATGCGGGGTGCGATGGCGATGGGGGCTTAAGACCTTTAGCCGATGGTCTCGGCTCTGTTTCCACAATAAAAAAATGGGTCGAGGGCTTTGCAGCAAAAGCACTGAAAGGCCTTATTTTCAAAATGGAGCGGAATAGGCCTAAAGAAGGGTTTTTAAGCCTTTTTAGGTTTTTCGGTAGGGTGAAAAGGGTGTTTTTAAACCCGAATAAAAGGGGATTTTGAGGAAGTAATGGGTGAAATGAGGAAAAATGGATGACATTAAGGGGTTTTTTTAGAGGATTTTTCAAAGGGAAAAAATGATGAAAAAGTGGGTACGAAAAACAATATTTTTGTAATAGTGAGGGCAACTCAGTGAGAGGCTTTGATTGAAGATTATGAGAAATGGATAACTTAAGGATAATGAACATAGCGATATTTTTCGAAACTCATAGTTTGGTGAAAACATTGTTTTTGGAAATCACATGGACTAATCTAGCCATCATCGAGATATAATCATAATTTATACGATGGACTAACAGTGTGGCTCCAGCTTGGGAGGACAAAGTCTGTCTTTAGAGTGTACGAGAACCTGGTGAGATCAATCTTCTGCAGCTTTGACGAAACTGGTGTTGCCTCATCCATTGGGAAAAATCTGTCTTTTCTTTCATGCTGATGGCTTTCTTTGGATTTGCAACAATGCGGCATGACATGACATTTTTCAAACAGACGACGTCGCTATCTACCCAATCCTACTTGTCCCTGGGATTTTTTCTGTCGTATCAGTACACTTGGACTTGCAAACCCTCGAAACATCAAAATTTTATTATTTTCAAAACAGAAACAAACTAATCTAAGTCTATCCTTATTTCTTCCAAGAGTCTCGATTAAAATTGGTGAACTGCTTTATTTCTACCTATACTACTATCTATCAAGGTTAAGCTTTTTTGTCATATACGTATCTCATGATTCTAAAATGCAGAAATTTAAAACATAGCTAAATCGGGGGATTGCGAAACACTAGATTCGCTATGGTGTCTATGCTTTTCATGTGCAAAGTCATGCACATAGATTACTTTGTGTGAAAAATAAAACAAAATTGTGAAGGCTTAAGATCGAAAATTATAAACATCGTTCTATTCTTTTTTCGACTCTCGGTTTTGATTTATTTAGAGCTATCTTTTTGCTTTTCTTGGTTCAGATCTTGCAGTTTGTTGAAATCCATTCCTATTTTCTATCCTAATCTAATATTCCTTTGATAGTTTTCAGGGAAGATTATACATTTTGGAAAATCTTCTTCACTAACCTATTAGCATGAAATTCTAAATTTACTCAATCATGTTTAGGCTATATGATTGAATAATTACAAGTAGTGGAACTTTGAGCTTGCACACAAACATTATTTTGCATAAAAGAAAATAAATCAAAAAAAATAAGGCCATGATTTTGTCTTTGTGAGGCATCATTATCTATCTCTTTGGTTCTCGTTTTTAAGCTTGTGGAACCGTATCTATCTTTCGATCTCCTAATCTATCTTTCTTTGAATAAGTTAGAGTCACGAAATAATGTTTTATCAATCAAATTTTCTACGTTAACTTATCAACTTTATAAATTTAAAGCATGTTTAGCCATGATTAGGCTAGGATGACCTGATCAAGATATCATTTTGGATCGACGATAGTGGCATTTTAGACTTTCTCACTTTCAGATATCACTATTTTTCGGTATGCAGGGCTTCCGTACGTTGTTTTTGAATACTGCCCTCTTTTCCTTTTTTCTATTGTTTATGTAAGTTTTATGTTTTCAAATTTAAAAAGAAATGTTATATACAATGAAAAAAGTTTTGAAAGCTCATAGATATCAGCAGAGAAATAGTGTTTCAGGCATCCTACTAGTTAGACAGGGATCCTCCAAATAGATCTTCTCCATTCATTTCTTGCATGTGAAGAATGCATTGTAGCCCCTTATAAATGAATGATGTAGAGCCCTTTCCATGTATCTCTAAAATTTTCCATGCTTTTTCATTTCTCTTCCCTTCTAGAATCCCACTTTAGAACTATATTTCCAACTTGAAAATCATTTTCTTTAGTCCTTTTTGTCAAATAGTTTCTTGATGTTCTCTTGGACTATTTATGTTCGTTGTACACTTCCTCTCCTGATGCACCGTAAATAAATGGTTTGATTGATCCTTCTTTGCATACCATTTTCTTCTGACTTTGTACTTCTTGAAGAAGTTTCATGGTCGGAACTCCTAAGGATGTTGGAAAGAAGCTGCATCCATACCATAAAAAGACAGCGATATAGGGAGACATGTTTATTTACTTTTTGGTGGTTAATCTATCGGCACTTATAAGCATGAATAATCTTACTATGCCATGATTTTCCAGTTCTTGCTCCAACTTTTTTTATAATATTGACAGCGATTATGTTGGAGGTTGACTAGCATCTATCTCCCTTGGGGATAGTGGCGGTGAGAGAATGACTCAATGTGATAAATGATATTTATAGCGAGCAAGTCAACCATTTTTAGACTTGCAAGCTGCGACGATTATCTCGTGATAATTTTTCAGCCAACCAACATGCGGATAGTATGTTAGTTTCAAGGAACTTGATAATGACGGAAATGCGAGTAGCATTCCCTACACTACAAGAAAAAAAGCACATTGGTGAGGGAGTCATGCTTAGTGACGGACTTTGATAATTAGTCACCAATGTCACATATGGTGGCGATCCTTAAAAAGCTGTCATTGTAAGTGTATATAGTGATGAGTCCATATGTCATGGTCACCAAAGACATTTTCAATGACACTTTTTTGCTGAGGGCTCTTTCTCTGCTTTCAAAGCAGCATACATCACTAATTATCTCTTTGGTGACACTTATAGTGACGAACTTTTTAAATGACCCTCACCATATGCAGTCTTTTTTGTTACTTTTGGTGATGGTCGAAAAAATCTTTGTCATCATTGATCATTAAAAAATCATGCTATAAGTGTATATAGTGATGGTCCTTTAGTGGTATCGTCACCAAAGAAATTTTCAATGACACTTTTGCGTGAGGGTCGATTAAGGAGGCCATCACTACATTCTCTCTTTGGTGATATACTTCTAGTGACAAAACTTTTAATGACCTCACCATCATGCTCTTTTTGTTACTTTGGTGACGGTCACAAAATGTCCATCATCATTGATCATTTCCAATGAGTTTTTGGTGACGACTATGTACATTGCTATTATTTCTTGTCAAAAAGATAATGATTTAATACCATTATTGTGGAGATATTTTTATAATAGATGTCCAAGGCCATAGTGGTTGAGATTGGTTAAATTTTTAAGAAATAATTGAGTGTGTATCATTTCCCTAAAGTAATGACTAGTCGAATAGAGATTTCCTATGGGTGAACACATGATTCATATCTATTAAGTTTATTATCTAGCAAATTCCTTGCAGGATAAAGTTTCATTATTGTGTGTAGGGAAAAAATATTATTTAACACATAATCCAAGCTCTAACAATTATATTAATGAGAAAGACACGACACTCCTCAACAATACGGGACACACCTTAAATTAATGCTTTGGTACTATCACCTGTCATTACTTATCACCCACACATGTCTTGGAACATCTTTGTACCTAAAAAACATATAGAGCGTATGACACCGATGCCCAAGCACATGTGTGCAATGCGCATAGCATACAACATGGAACTCTCTAGCATAGTGTTGGAATGCGCATATAGTCACTTCCTAGCATGCCCTCGTGAACACCTTGGTTGAATGCATTGACATACATTAGCACTGGCGCAGACATGCCACTTGGCATGTATTGGGACCTATTATTAGTGTGCTAGCATGCCCTTTTTGCATAAAAATATAAAGTCCCGACTTATTATCCCTCTTATTGGTTCTGTCGCTTTTGTTTGCCTTGACACATGATTGATCATACTCCCTGGCACCCCCTGCGCCACATCCTGAAGCACCTAGCATGTATTAGCATATATTGTCAAGCTATTAATTGCACAGTGATATAATTAACACTACCCAGAACTCTCAAGCTCCCACTTTGGGGAATTCTTGAAATATCCTTGATATTCCCCAGCATGCTCACTAATGCTTAGCATACCTTGTCACTCCCTCCTTGGCATGACAACTAACACTCATTAACACTGCTCTGCATATCGTTCCTCAGTATTCATTAACTTCCATGAATTTTTACCTCCAGTGCTCCCCTTAATGTTTTTTCCCTAGTACTCCTTAACACTCATCAACATGCATTATCACTCTCTGCATTTTTATGCTATCTTCAGTGATTCCTTCACTTCATAACATGCATAACACTAGTCACTGACACATATTGAGCGCTGGGCACGTGTTGGCGCTTGGAAATTATTAGCATGTATGGAATACGTTGAGATGCCTTGGTATGATTTGGCATGGTTTAATATTAAATTTATTTATGATGATCAATTGTTGGAAAGTATATGAGAAGGTCAAAGAATACTTGGCACTTCGCGAATGCACTAAGACTTTACACTTGGTACCTATTTCCGCTAGTGTTGGTGTGCCTAGCATACCCCTCTTGGAAAAGGTAAATTGATGACTTATTAACCCTCTTATGTGTTCATTTCCTATGTAGTTTAACTTTTCTTTCTCCCTTTTCGTTGTCTTCGACGGTCCTCGACATGCATTGACACACCCTTTACACATCTTGGCATGCCTTATCTACTTGGCACATCTTGCTGTTGACACATGTGTATTCCCACTATCCGCACATCAAGGGGGCGAAGAGAGACGTGTAGTCTAAAGTAGGTCGAGTACGAGGGCTTAGTAAGGGTTGCTAAAGGAGTGGTCATGATCATCCTCGAGGGCGAGATCATCATGTGTAGGATTTGGAGAAGAATGTTGCATACCTTAATGGTCGGTTGTACTGTGCTAGAAAGTAGGATGGCATATTGTTGGTTCTCTTACGAATCGAGCTTAAGAGAGTTTCTCATGAGAATCTAGGCATGCTGATTTCAATTGTGTCTTTGTGTGAAAGGCCGCATCAAATTATGAAATGATATAATATTTTCAACAAGAAACATGGTAGATTGGAAACCGGAAAGGAAAAAAAAATGCACCCACACTAGTAAGGAATTTTTGTGCGCATCGGGGGAGTAAGGAATGTGGGGTGTCTAATTTATTTTTCCCTTAAATAAATTGGACAATAAACTGTAATTTCATCTCACAACAACTTGTGTCGATTAATTAAGTCACGATGACCGCAGTTAGCTAAAGAAATTAGATTTGAGGGTCTGAGATGAGGCATATAGAGAGATTCTAATATTTTTACGGTCAGCTGAAGTTGATGCATTAGTGAGGTGCAAGTGTAATTAAATCAATTAAATGAGTTAAAATTAGTTTAACTAGTTCTAACCGAGTGATGAGCTAGTAGAGAGGTCCGATGAATTAAATTATTTAATTCGCAACGTGAGTGATCAATCATGTAAGCGATAATTCAACTATTGAAATGTTCCTTACATGTTAGTTTCAAGGAGATACCACGGTAGAGACAGAGGTATGGGAACATAACTATCGACTTTGTATTCGGAGGTACATTTCCCATGTGCAATTATAAAGTCATTGGGATGCCATGATGGATTGCGCAATCAAGGAAGGCTTCAGATTTTCCTAATTAACTAGGGAGTTAATTCCCTAGGAATTGCATGAGCAAAGGCAGAGCTAAAGTAAGGATGAGAATCATGTGGCTGGACAATACTTGAAGCCAAGGTTTTGCCTAGATCAACGAGAGCCAGTTGATAGAGTCTTTGAGAGAATCTCTATGAGAGATGTAAGCATTGTATTGTTTCATGATTCCTTAACTAATACACAATAGAGATAGAGAGGTTTAGGTAGTTTATTTCATAAATACATCATGTTGTTGTGCGATTGACAGTTTATTTCTCTTACTTATATGTGATTGTGCGATCGTTTTTTTGTTCTTCACAGGTGTAGTGAAGTGATTCATTATCTTATTTTAGTAGATTACTGAAGATCGGATTGAATCTCGTTGGTTAGATTTTCTAAGCATGGTATCAAAGGAGGGCAGAATTTTTTTGAGCGACGAGATTTTGTGAGAATATACGAAGATTTTGGTGTAAAATTTTCATAGAATATTTGGATTCCCTTGCTGAAAAATCCACCCATCGATCATCGAATCGGAGCTACGGATGAGGGGAGATATCATCGAATTTAAAAATCAACTCTTTTTTTGAAAAATTTTTGTAACACCTCGGGACAATTACACTCATGCGCGAGTCCGGAAGTCAATATGCACTTGAGGTAACATATGCATGCGAAAGCTTTGAGAGAGAAAGGCGGCAGAGTAGAGAGACATGGTGGTTTAGAGGGAGCATAAAGTACCTCTCAACATGCATCCTCATGAGAAGCGCCTAGAAGGTTGTGGAGTAGTACCACGATTGGAGAAGTCATGGAAGGAGACTAAGTGGAAGAATTCACTCAAGAAAAGACCTCCATGAGGGGGAAATTTTGAACGAGATGGGAAGAGGGAGAAGCCATACCTTGAGGTGTAAGGTGGGGTATGTGTATACATAATCCCAAGATAAGAAATTTGGGCAAGGTCCATTGAGATGGCGTGTCTCATGGATCAAACCCATGTCGGCTACGAGGAGCCCAGATACGACATTGGTAGGAAAGATCGACTTTAGATTGATGTAGTCAAATGTCAACAAGACGAAATCGTGAGTGACGGATGTCAAATACTAGAGCTACAAATCGTAGTTAGCAACAATTCAAAAGGGCACGAATGCGGATATGTGAGCGACGTCGACGTAGAATCTAGTACTAGACACAGAGTGCGAGTAGCTGTGTGATGTAAAGACTGCGATGATAGTATGCATTATCTTTGTATTCGATTGTTCGGAGAGCTCATTTAGTTTCGAGATTTGTAGGTGCGAAACAACACTGAAAGTGTGGCATAGCGAGAATGTCTCAAAGGTATTGGATGGGGGATAGACATTGAATTCCTTTCTTGTTGAGAGGGAGTAAGTTGAAATTTGCAACAAGAAACAATGAAATTGGCAACTAGAAAAGGATGCACCAACACTGGTGAGGAATTTTGATGTACCAGGGTGAGAATGTGAGGCGTCTAATTTATTTTTCCTTAAATAAATTAGACAATAAATTGTAATTCGTCTCCTTATAACAACTTGTGTCGATTAACTAAGTCATGATGATTGGGAGTTAGCCTAGAAAATTCAATTTAAGGTGATTGAGGTGGATACTTGTGTGGCCACCGCGCCTATTCCACGCCAGCCCCTCGCCATTGTCTCTTTCGGTTTTTTTCGGTTTCCTTAATTATAGCACAATTTACTATTTTTGTCAGCGTTTTTTCAGTCTTAGACTCGGAGTTGTTTTGAGGCCCCAAACAACGTTTTTTGGGCATGAAAGGTTTGCGTGATTTCATAGAAATCCCATTAAAATTGTAGTCCTCGTGGAGAGATATTTTCAACGAGGTATCATGTGCGTCAGCTTCGAAGAACATGTGACCAAGATCATTTCATCAAATACCCTAGGTGAATGGGCTCACATGCTGATTTGGCGAGAAAAACCCCGGAAGCTATGTGATGGAAAAATATTCACACTATATTGAAGAAAACACCTACCAAATAAGGATGACATTTCAAATGTGGGGCAAGAAACAATAGAGTAGATAGACATTTCGAAAAAAAGTTAAAATGTTAGGGCAACGGAAAGCAACTAGGTAGTATGGTAGAAAGCACAACAAAGAAAATTATAAAAATGCAAAACCTCACAAATTAGCACCCATCCAAACTATCACCCAATTTTTTTCTTTAACTCTAAATCTCCAAATTCATCAAATTATATCCTGTATTCAAACATGATCCTCTCTGTTAGCCATTCTGAAGATAAGGCTGAGAACTTACTACATAACCATCACCGCATGTAGTGATCTTATTCTGTGATCAGACAACCTACTTACCTGAAGACACGGAAAGGTAAACACTCTCTGCCAAGATTTTCCATACAGCCCAGTTTGAGCAACCACATATACATCACCAGCTTTTTCTCTTCAGATTTGTAAATTAGAAGAGCTTTGTCTAACCACCTCCCAGTTGTTCCCAGAGTCACCCAGGCAAGCTCTCTCAGCATCATCCTCTTTCTGTAGTACCTAATTAGTAATTTAATTAACCATAACAGTTTCTTGATCATGCAAGTATTTCAAATATATTGCCAATAAGCATAAAGCTTTCATGTTAAAAAATCATGTCAAAAGACTTTATACTATGATGCAAAAAACACAAAGAAACCTCACCAACACTCAAAGGACAAACAAAGTCAAACCTCTACAAAGTATAAATAGATATCTGATAAACTTCATTCCACCACAAAAACATGCTTAACTAAAGAAAATTCTAATTATTGTGCTTTCAAGATAAAGCTTTCAAGGGAAGTGATGTTATAAACATACCCCTACACCTCGTGAACAATCAATGTGTGTAAGTAGACCATCATAAGGCTCATTTTAAACATCATTATTATCATTTTATAAATCATTTCTATTAAATCAACAAGAAGCAAGCAACAATTGCATTCAGGTCCACTGAAGCAAAGTATATGGCAGTTTCATATACTTATTATGAAGCTATCTAGATTTGCAACTTGATTGTAGAGTCAACCAATCAATTGTTGAACCCCAATATTGCCTCTTGTGAGAATCAAAGTTACATAAAGATCTATGAAAATCCAATGTGTCGTGACCATTTCAAACACATTGATATTCAATACAATTTCCTAAGAATATTCTAAGTTCATTAGGGAGTTGGTAGTGTTGGATCACATTCTGACAAAGTTGCATATGGTTAATAGTTTGAAAAAGATCCTAACAAAGGGGAAGTTTGACAAGTTGGGGGAGAATCTTGGGTTATTGGAAAAATAAATAAAAAAATCTCAAGAGTGTTAGATTACCTAGTTGGTCTGAGTTGGTCTCACCTCAGCCTTGGGAATTTGAGCAGCACCAGGATTGCAGAGCTAGATTGTGGTACACCAATCAGAAAGATTCTTAAATACAGCTAGAAGCTTATAACGATACCTTCGAGGATAGACGAATTAGTTGTTGGGTCACACCCACCAAGTATGGCACACTAGTTGAGGAGATTAACACCATCATCTTAGGTGCATTCATGAGTGCACACTTATGGAATGAGGCACCTTCAGGAGAGGAGTTATATCTACTATGATAATGCACTACTCTAAAAGAAAAGCCTTGCATACAAGGCAAAGTTATGAGGGAGTTATGCTCAAGGGAGATGCACCACTAACGCTATCATTAATCTGTTTTCTAACATCACCTTCTCTTAACTTATGAATGAAAAGGATGGGCACACTAGTTAGAAATTTGTAGAAATAGATAATAAGAGTGAGTGTTAGCTTGTAGGTTGTAGTAGGAGCTTTTGTGCGATGAAAAATTGTTGCGACATTCTTCTATTTGAGTAATAAAGACCTCTCTGTAATTGTTGTTGGAGCCTGCTCCTTTTATCCTGAATTCTCAGATTGCAGATTTGTGTAGAGTGGGCCTAATATATTTGTTGTTTTAATCCACTATACATGCTGTGTTTGCACTCTTGAATTTACATCCTTCATTTTTTGTTCATACAAATCTGAAATTTTGATAGGCAGATATTAAAGTTCAGTCCTGTTGTTAGGATTTTTTAATTCTATGAGGGTATTCTCTTGTTTTCGATAGTATTTTCATATTTCTGCATCACAACTCATCTCTTCCATTTCATTCTACTGTAATACAAAAATCATTTCTTGTATATTTTAGTTTATATATTATTTTTACTTAATTGATCTTTTATTTTATTTTATAGGAGCAGTACTCAGCAATCTCAATTCACACCCCCTTTCTATTCACACTATTGTATATGTGTGGTCGTTGGACATTATCTCATCTTTATATTATCTTTGAGTGCAGACTTGCGTATCACAATTTGCATGTTAGAATTGACAATCATGAATCAACAGTTGTATTTTTGTGTTGTATGACCTTAAGTTGTTGTTTCTAGTTAGTCTTGCAACAAGTGTCTTCATAGACAACCCTGCAACCATAATTGTGGCTAAGGGAAATGAACTTGTTGTGTCCAATGGTTGAAAAGCATGACAAATTAGATCTCAAAGATGAAGATAGTTCAATACAGAGAATGTGACTGAAATTCTCCAAAACTAAGTATTATATCATTTTCAGGGAAAGCCAATAAACTCAATACAATTTTCTAGGGAAAAAATAATGTAGAAGCCAACACACATGGCCTTGGAAATTTTAAAGTCTAATATTTGTCAGGATAAAGCTAGGAAAAATAACCTTTTCCCAATTGTAAATAGTTCCTGTGCTATAAATGTCATGAATTAAAAAGACACAGTGACAGGAAGTATGGAATTGGTTTGTTGACCTGTCATTTGAGTAAATACTAAATGCCCCAGCAATATTCTTATGGGGCTAAGCCAAATGTCCACGTAATACTTATTGGCAACCACTACTCTTGATGCATTCACCCTTCAAAGGATTTATCATCACATGACTCCAATGGTTATTCTTGTTGAGCCTCTGCTCCCCTGAAATCTTCATGGGTATACACAAAACTATTAGATATTCTAATGTATATTAAGGATTCAGTGGAATATTGCAAGATCCAAAGATGGGCACAAGTTAGACAAGGAAACAATCTCAAATCCTAGAAATGACAAACAAGTAGAATGATAGTCAAAGGAATGACTCAGAAGAGAGATTGCAACAGTGGAGGCACAAGTCTTTAACATCTCTGGGACTATAGCAATATTAATGCCAATGGTATAGAACAATACCCTTTGAGGGCTCATTGGCTATAATATGTATGATGGTTGTCTTTGGATAAAGAAGAGAGAGAGAGAGAGAGAGAGAGAGAGAGAGACCAGGTTCTAATAATACGTATCACCAGTCTCTATTTAAAATGGATGCCTAGACACCAATACATATCAAGGTGAGATGAATGCTATAAAATTAAATCATTGGTTGCAACAATTAAAATTTAGAAGTTTAATTCATTGGGGTAGCATCGGATGTGCTAAAATGGCATTCCTCATGTTCCCATGAAACCATCTCCCCATTGGTTGGCAGGACACTAGCCTATGATAATTTTTTCTCATCTTAGATACTGTACAAGTGATTTGGAAAGAGGAGGTAAAAATGGTAATTTTCGGCAGTTTTAATTTCAAGACATTTTAGTGGGGAATTGGCTGGTAGACAGTGAGATTACACTGAAATGTGGCTTTGCTGCAACACTGCAGAATTATCTAGGAAAATTTGTGTACAAAAATTGAAACTAGAGGCAGTTCTAGCCCTCACAGAACTGAAACAGGGAGACTCTGTATGTGGTTGTAACTATTCTATATTTTTTTGGTGATGTGTTCTAAAAAAAGGCCATTCCTCTTAGCACTCTTGTATGGGTAACTATGTTTGTGATGAAAAGTGGACATATTACTCTCTCGAATTACACCAAAGAAACCAAGTGGAGGATTCTTGAAATTTGGCAGGTCATGATTGAAAAAAGAAAAATCATACATATATGGAGATTTGTTCTTCTTTTGACAAATCATCCAGATGCAGCAAATCTTGTTGCTTCAAGGTTGGACATGAAGGTCTTCATAATTGTAAGTCACCTCAACATCTGTAGGATGAAGTGTTCTCTCCCAAGCTGCAAAAGTCCTTGTGTGGTAAAATTGAGATTGAGTATTGTGAAAAGCACACTTATCTTGGGAGATATTGTCCTAGAAAAATGCATCATGGAGGGTGTGATGAACATCTGTGTGGTAATGAGCATGCTTGTTATAGGAAATTTGAATTCAATGCTTTTGTGAGATTTTCACTGAACTTGTGCAAAATACATGCTCATTTCAGGACATAAGAGGTTCTATTGAGTATGAACATGTCTCTGAACGAAGTGGCATGCAGAAGGATGGTTACATTACCATGACACTTTTTGAAACATACCATGATGGTCTACATCTTCACACACTAAATCTAGATGCTGCACGTTATAGTAATGTAAGACGTAAGGCTTGTAATTATTTTTACCAATGACCAATCAATCATTCTGGTTTACATCAAATGGTCTCATGGGAACATGAGGAATGCCATTTTTGCACCAGAACATGAAGAATTTTCGCTTGGATGTTATCTTAGCCTCCAATCTCACCTTCTATTTATACGCAATACAAGGGCTTCATTTGGGTGTCCACATTGGTTTGACAAGTTGTCACATGGCTTATTAACATCAAGCCGACCTAGACTCTTCTTGTGCAAACCCAACCATATAATTCAAAAATTCACAACTCCTTATGAGCCTACACAATCTCCATTGGCTCAGTCTTGTAAGCACTCATCCTTTTAGATCAAATACCACTCATGCAAATCCCTCCAATCTTGGATATGCAACATCACGATCCGATGAAGACTCTAGCTTGCCAATATCTAGTCCATCACATGAATCCATCTCAATCAACCTCATCTTGTCCATGCCAAAGAAACCCTCGAGTTTTCCTAAGTTCTAACCATCCACGACAAATCAACGAAATTCCATGATCAAAAATCTACCCTACAACAAAAAAAATTTCACTAGGGTCTCCACCAATCCACCAGAACTCCCAGCCAATCTCGCCTCCAAGTCAGTCAAGACCACATCTCCATGTCTTTAGCTGAACCTTCTGCTCCTTGATCTAGACACCCACAACTCCCTCTGATTTTCTTCGTTGAGCACACTCTGATTCACTATCCCTCAAAGTAGCTCAGATACCCTTTGATACCATGTTGTTTTTCCACGATCTTAGGTCTAGGATAAAGTCTTAAAATCTTTCATGCTACCAAACCAAGAATCACAATGATACTACTTTGCACAATAAAATATAAATAGGAGTAAATCTACCAATGCACAAAATATAAACAAATTCTTACAATTTTTAACCGAACTTCGTTATATTAATCAACATATAATACAACAGTCTAGGGCTCTCGTACCAGGGATAATGGCCCTCATACACCCATTGATACAAAATACAAAATTGGGCTTGGTGTTAGTCCATCGATAACCAATCTGCCCTCAACAATATACTCTGACCATGTCGTTGTCGCATTCTCTCTCATCTCTTCTCGGCTATACCCTGTACCAGCTCGGTCCTTTGGCTCTCGATCTGCAACTCTTGACTCTATCAATGCTCCAAGTACATCTAGCCACTAAAGCTTGACTGCCAATCTGCTCACTAGTTTTGCCTTAGTCCATCAAGGGCACAACACATTGAGAATCCTGTCGAATTGTTCACAACTCCGTTTGTGAACAATTCTCAATCTTCTCATTGCTGCTCCTCAGTTACTTAGGGACTTCAACCCACTATGGTATTCTTGTGTTGCACCGATGAAGGCCAACATAGGGCATGAAGGGCTACCACCTATCACTGCAAGATGTCTATATCCCACAATGAACACGGGCTAGGAGGACTTCCCATCATTTATTGTAGAAGTCCTTCTCCACACACGAGTCTAAGGCTACACAAAACTGCTCCTGGTTGATCAGACCCTTGACCTCTAGCAACCATCGAGGTCCATGAAGATGATGCACACCGAGCCCCAACATGGGTACTATCACACTATCCTCCAACAGACCATAATTGCACAATCCACGTTCACACTTGGCCCACTCTCACGTTGCCCTCCAGTAGACCACGAGTGACCAATACTTGTTGTAGCATCTACCTCTGGCTAGGGCATCCTCACACTTAGTAAACCCTCCTCTTGGCTGCCAAGATACTTCTCTAACAGCCCTATCCTAGGACACCCCTTACTTCATTGCGAGATCGGCTCCTAGTTGGGGTTTCTTAACACCCAAGAGAACCCCAACACATAGCTTCCATAGGTTGCATATGAATTTGATCCAATCACCAATCATTACATTGGTTAGGGCTTCTAACCAACGCATTAGCCCTCCCTTCTTTGCTTCCGTAGGCTGTACTAAAACGATCCAACTATCCAAACTAGGACCAATAATTTAACACAAAAACATACCTCCTAATGTGTTGGTACCCTGTTGTATTCTGCTATCTGGTTAGGGCTTATCCACAGTCCATGTCAGCCCTCTCAACACTTGACAACAATTCCTTCTATAAATGTGGCTTGCGTTCACCCTAGAGTTTCTCTCGTATGCTTATTGTCCCTTAGTTATGTTGTAGGAATTAGGCCTTACGATCCCTGCAACAAACCTAATACAGACATGCATTTTCCCTGTAATAACTACAGTGCCTGAGACTCTCTTAAACAACAAATATGCCACTCCTTTTGGTACCAAAACAACCCTCTTACCAAATTATTTACGCAGCTACTCCTCGACCTTGTTATATCTCCTAATCTGACGTCAAAACAGTCATTTCAGGTTTCAACCTTTTCTTCTTCAAGTTGTGGCTTACATCAGAAGGTGTTTTACTCCTAAATTTTTTCGCTTGGATGTTATCTTAGCCTCCAACCTCACCTTCTATCTATATGCAATATATGGGCTTCATTTGGGCATCCACATGGGCTTGACAAGTTGTCACATGGCTTATTAACATCAAGCCCACCTAGACTCTTCTTGTGCAAATCAAACCATATAATTCAAAAATTCACAACTCCCTCTGAGCCTACACGATCTCCACTAGCATTTGTAGGGTCCTAAAGGAAAATAAGCATCAACTTCTAGCTCTTTGATATACTAACGAGTACAGATTATATGAGTAGTTTATATGGTTTATATGACATTGAATCAACCTTGAGATGGAGGTTGTTATGTGTTAGAGAAATCAAGGAGATGGGAGTTAAACAATTTCTCTTATCATGAAATTATCATATGATGTTTTGTTATTATTATTTCTTCTTTCAATTTATCTTTTCTTATCATCGAGAGTAATTCCAATGAACAAATAGAAGAAGACACAAGATGTAGGCACATGTTAGGGAAAACCCCCACCTTTTGGGGAAAAACCAGTCAAAATTCTTCCTTCATTAGATTTAAGATGAGATGACCAAGACCTTAGACTATAGACTTCCTCCATCAAGTCATCCCTTCACTGTGTTAGCACTGAGATCTCCATGACACCGAGATATCCTTTTCTTGAACCTAAACTCCATCCTCATTACCTTGATCGAGTTTGAGATAACAACATAGCACCGAGAATCATTACTGAGATCACCGAGCATCATCATAGCATTGAGAACCATAACTGAGATAATCGAGCATATTCATTGAATTGAGTGTATCATAACATAGCATTGATTCTGTGGTAGATCTGTGTTGAAATCGAGGCACTTTTTTGCTGCAACATCATATCATGGAAGTTACCTGATTCATAGCATAAATGGTTAACAAAATTCTGTAATATGTTCGAGACCTTATCCTCCAACACCGAACCTGTGATCATGATCCGAACTGTATCTGTGGTCCGAAACTTCAGAGATTTCCAAACTTCTATGGTAGAAATGAAAACTATACCCCTGTATATATAGTTGTTTGCCATAGTTATTGAGCCGACATGACAGTGTGAAGTGTTGTGTCTTGATTTGAGCTGACTTGAAGACTGATTGAAGTCGACTTAAGGATGCAACTTTGATGACTTGTATCACTTGACATGAGGGTTGTCTTTGAAGTAGATTTCGAGGATGATGACCTTGAAGAAGATGACTTGATGGAGGATCCTTTTGACAACCTAATGTTACATGATTTAAAAGCCCAAAAATTGGATCAATTTAAATTTGTAACAACTAACCTAGACGTCCACAATTGGGACCTTAATCTAAATACGACCCAAGCATGAAACCCATGCTTTAATAAGTCGAATAATAATAAGTTATTTTGACAAATACATTAATAATGAAGATCGAACCTAGTTACATTCTTCAACATTATGACTCCTAGAGCCTCATCCTTTTTCCTGTTGATGAAAAACTTTTATTAGTTATCCCTTGGATAAGAACCATCATTTTCATAAAGTCCTATAACTCTTCACTCTTCAACAATGTTCCCATATCTTGTGCCAAAATTCCATAATTGTGTCCATTAAAATTTATAAGATCTAGCTTGAAACTCATAATTTTGACCCACTGATTTGATCCTAGATTTAGTTTGCAATTAGAAACCTTGAACCAATCCACTAAACAAATCTGACTTTTTAAGAGCATCTACAACTTGCATGAGACTTGTAGGCAACATGCTACATCTCAAACCATTAGCTTTAATACCATGTTGGAGAATCGAGGGATTTTGTATATTAGAAAACTCGTATTCTAAAATAGAGGTGGTGTCTAAATTCATTTTTATCACACCTAAGAACAACCAAACATAGTTCAACATACTAAGAACTGTAAGAAACAAAATTATTTCCATACACAACACATATAATCTATTGTTCACCATATAATAAATACACCCATAAGACCATCTTTTGTAGCACCAAGATGCAACCAACACATTCCATACTTTTCTTAAGTTAAAATTGATAATAACATAAGAATGATTTGAATGCAAACTAAATGGAAATGAGTCATGGTAGAATGGATGAATTCAAAAGGTTGAGTTCGAAATTCAAAAGATAATGCAAACCCTACATAAGGAATAAACACATCACAAGTAATATTGACCTTAGACAATGATGATAACAACTCCTCTTAACCACCCAAGCTAAACCTAATTGACATCCTAATTTCCTTTTTATCCATTTCTAATGCTTCATATATATGAAATTGAAATGAATATTTTTTTTTCTATTTATAAAAACTTATACCTCGAGCTCCATTTAAATTTGGATAGCGTGGGTTGTCTTTAAAATAGATAAATTGAATTGACATTAAGCATAACCATATTGAAACCTCATTGAGAACATGTTTTGGCATTAAAGAATTAAATTTGGTGATAGTGTGGGTTGTCTTTAAAATAGATAAATTGAATTGACATTAAGCATAACCATATTGAAACCTCGTCGAGAACATGTTTTGGCAATAAAGAATTGAATTTGGTCATATAATAAGATTTATAATTGTTTTTGATTGACTAAAAGCTTGTTTTCCTTACACAAGGAAATAAGTTAACTAAGAAATAAAAAAAATATCTTGCAATAGTGAAAGTCCACCCCTTAATGGCCTGTGAATGAATCATTTCAAATAATTTAATTTTACTTAAATAAAATTAATGAATTAAATCTCACTCTATTTTGAGTATAGAATACAATAAAAATGATTACTAAAAAATGACCTTTTTCAAATAACTTTCCATAAAATATGGTGATACAATATTAATAAAAATTATACACTTGAAATAGCAGAGTCCCTTCCATAGAATGAGAGGCAAAGGCTAAGATTGCTTTAACAAAAATCCAACACTAACATTTACCTTTTCCCGCCAGAGAGAGCAAGGGTTCCCTCCCTGCCCGCATCTACATTTTCCCTGAAGACGAAAACATGGTTCCTCATTCTTCATGCTTTGTTTCTAAGCTCTAATCTTGCTCAAGCTTTCCCGATATAGGTTGTTCAATTTTACAAACATGTTGTGATCAAGATGCTTGTAGGTCATGAATGCATATTTTGTTCATTGTTTATGTTAGTTTCATCATATGTTTTAACATAAAAGAAAGAACCCCAGAGGTTTAAAACCGTAACCCTAGAATCAACTTCCTAGTGGTGCAACTTTTGCATAAAATATCTGTTTGGGGAACACAATTAGTCCATCTGAAAGAACTATATTTAGGATTACAAATTTTGGTTAACCCTAGGGAATGACATAAAAACCTCTGGACCCATAAATGGCCAAAAAACATCATTTAGGGCCTACAAATGACCGTAGAAGTTCAAGACCCAAAAAACCATAGAAAAATTGATAAGAAGATAAAGAACCATTGAGTTAGTGGAAGATGTGGGTGGCCACCAAATATCCACCTGGATTAGAGTGCCACATAAGTTTAGGTTGGGAGATAAGGTATGGTTGCATTTGTATAAAGAACACCTCTTAAGATCCCATTGGAAGTTCCCCCTGACTCTCCATTCCGATATAGGCCTTACACCAACACAAAGGTTGTGGGTGAAGATGCTTCTAAGTAAAAAATTCCCTTTTCTTTGGATTGAACCTTATACTTAATGTGGAGCTACTTCAACCATATTTTCCACCTCTCATAGGCACCTCATGTTCCTACTTTGGCACACATGTCTCGCTAGGAGCCATATTCAACAAAACTTTCCCCACTCGACGAAGGAACTTGACACAAAATGGACCACTTATTCATAAGGGGGGACAATTGATTCAATAGAATACTAGTGACCACCCACTTGTTACATTGATTCAACATTATTCCACGTCTTGGTAGTTATATTATAGTGTTTTAGGTCTCAAAATTCTGGTGCCTTTTTTGGGCATTTCCCTTGCATTTTTGGCATTTGTCATAGGCTAAAGACACATAGTATGGATTGTATTGGTCCAAGAAATTTCCTAAATGGAGTTTGCATGCAAACATTGTAGCCCTAGGAAGTTGATATATCGATTAGCCTCTTTGGGCCCATGTTATTTTTGGCATGCCATTTCCTAGGGCTAGGGTTTTGGATTTTAGAGTTTTTGGATCTTAGGACATCATACTTTATGTTAAAAGGTAGTTTTGACATCTTTTAAGTAGTTGACACATCTCTCTTCATAAAGAAGCTACCTCCATTCCGCTTAGTTTGTATCACTTTGCAATTTATAGTTATTTTCTATTTCATCCATTAATAGAATTTGGATTTTTTTCTACTATTGTACTCTTTGCAATATCTTTTCTATGTTTCCATTTATGTTTTTTCATAATAAAATACCCTTCAAACCTTAGGTCTACCTATGAATTCTTTTTTTAGTAGAAGCTTCTACCTTTGGATGACCATGGGTCATAATATTTGAATATTGGAGCAAATTTTCAGCTTTTTTATATCTTTACAATGGTTAAGAACATGTGCTTCGTCATAAGATGTCATAGGTTCAAATCTAAAGGGGTAGAGTATGTACACCTTTGTAGAATTTAGCGGACTCAAGTCCTTTGTCCTACAAACAATGAGATCACAATAAGGTAAGATCACAATAAAAATCCTACAAACAATAAGATCACAATAAGGTCTCACTAAGATCTATAGCTATATTTTTTAATGAGAAAAAAAATATGCTTAAAAAATATAGAGTAATGCTCTAACATTTTTAAGTAATAAAATTTTACAACTTGTTTTATTTATTTTTAATATGACAAAACATATGTCAAAAAATTATAACATTTGAACTTTGGCGGGTGTGTTAACCATTTGAACTTTGGTGGCTTATCAATTGGAGGGAAAGCTAAGGCACGAGCACAGGGTTACTGGAGATTTGAGGGTTCAGCAGTTTTTGCCGTTAAACAATTTTGTGAAAACAAAGCTTTCAGAGATGCTGTGCAGTGATGGTTTCCAGGGACCTTTAAATAGGTAGAAAGGAGGGATTTTAGGCCGCCGTAAGTGCAAATTTAGGCATTCTGCTGCACTTCATCGTGTTCTCAACTATTTCCATTTACTGAAATGCGGACTCGTTCATCTGAGATTTTGGGGATAGTGATATTATTTTAATGATTTTGACCGGTGTTTTGTTTTGATCTTCTGTTATATTTTGGAACGTAGATTGCCATGTTAGAGGCTGGAAGGTCCCTCAAACTGGGGCTGGCATGCCACAAGAAGCAATGCCACATGACCAATCAGTGAGGTGCTTCAGATTGTGGTTGGAATTCTATTACCTGTTCTTTTTTCTTATGAATTTTATCCAAAAGTTGTAATATGCTTGCAGGAACCATGGTTGTATTACGTATGGCAAGAACCATTACTGAAGTTTCGGAGTGTGCTTCTAAGTTTTTTATTATGTAATGCTTCATATGCAGGTTCTCTGCTCAACATGGAAGGATGATGGCACTGCTATTTTCTCTGTTGGCTGTGATAAACAAGCTAAAATGTGGCCATTGCTGACTAGGGGCCAGCCAGTGACTGTGGCTATGCATGATGCACCTATTAAGGAAATTGCATGGATTCCAGCAATGAACTTGCTTGCAACTGGAAGCTGGGACAAGACACTTAAGTATGTATATGATGGTTTTCTTTGATTCTGTCTCTCTTTGCTTGTTTATGTTCTTAGGTTGCTTGTAAATGTTAGTGGAGTTGTGACCTTATGAATTTTAAACCCATTTGAACACAGTGCCAAAAATTTAATATCTTTTAGGCTTTGAGTGAAATAGAAACTTCTCATCTGGCCAATTTTTTTTATAAAATTATATGAGATAAAGGGAAAAAAATTTGTTAGATTAACCCAGGTCCTAGATTAACTACTCAACATTCGTCGCTTACTACCATAGCCTCGTACCTATGCAATCCTTGTTAGAAACATAGACACCTTCCTTTTAATTTGGATAAGCATTGTATGTTGCAAATATTCATATAAATTTTGTTGTCCCTGGTGACAGCCTGGATCTTCTGCTTGCAGTTGTCTATCACTCTCTCCTTTTATCCTATGCACTACTCCACAGGTACAGGACCAAAGGTTGACTGGAACATCGGAAACTTGAAGTTATTTAAGACTGCATCAACCTCTCCTCCAAACTTGAAGCAAATTTTGAAAGCTTCCTCAGCCTTTTCCTCTAAGGCTCTAGCCCTGTCGAGACATTTACAAGCTTTAGAAAAACAGATTATTTTCTCCAAGTCACGGAGCTGAGGAATGTCTACCCCCTCATCAGGATACTGTAATTGCCATTGAATGATGTCATCTAGAATATTTATAATATTCTCCAATTCTTCCTTGATAGGCACCATCCTCTTTATATAATCATCAAACTTAGGAGTTTTATCTTTGATGCCTTTAATGCTCCTGTAGAATTATTTCTGAACCGTACTCAGTTCCTCTTGGATCTCAAGTGATTTCCCTTTGAACTCTTTAACTGAGTCTAGTTCACCTTGCTGCTGGAATTCTAGCTCTGTAATTCTTTGCTTAGCAGCACTGAGTTCCAACTGAGCAACATAGACCTTTCTCTTCAGCATGGCAACATTATTACCTGTTGCTTGGGCCATGGTAATACTGGCACCTACAGTCATCTCTAGATCAGCTGTTGTTTCATGAATGAGAACCTCCTCAGTGACAATTTCTCTCCCAACCTTATCATTTTGGAAACTCTCCTGCTGACTTTGTTCTTCTTGTATTCATAATTGAATGTTTTCAATACTACTACTGGGTCAGCCATGGTCATGGGGAAAAATTGCTCCTTCTCCATTTCTTCAATCTTACATGGTTCAACTGGAGACTGAGGAGTGGGGTTTATCTTCGGAGATGATGGAATGCCAAGGTGTTAAATCCTTTTATCTTTCCACATAGCTTATTCCTTCTTCTTTTGGAGTTCCTCATCTATTTTCCTCCAAAGCTCTTCATCTCTTTTCCTTTGTTTTTCCTGCTGCTTGATTCTTTGTTCATTTTCCAAAGCCAATTATTTCACCAGGTCATCTTGTTTTTCTTTCCTTCTCGGTTCTTCTGCCTCCTTCGCTGCTTGCTCTTCTTCAATCCTCCTCTTAATTCTGTCTGCTTCTTTCTCCAATGCTTCCTTCATCTCCTTCACCTGTTCCAACACCCTTTGGAGCTTTTCAACTTCTTCCAGGAGGTTGAAAATAGGTGAAGCATGGGTCTATTCGGCCTTCTTCTGAGGTCCTTGATTTAGCTTTTCTTTAACCTTATTGGATAAATAAGTCTCTTGAATATTTCCTCATTAGTATCCCTCTCATGGGTATAAGACCACATTTGGTTGACAACAACACAATGACTAATAACAAAAGCTTCAAGATCATGTTTCCTGAATCTTATCTCTCCAAAATTATATGATTCAATTTCACTGGCCTCTTTCATGGCTTGGCTGGTGCGATCAAATACATAGTATCTGATCCTGATAGGAAACTTAGGCCATATGGACCACTTTTACCTCTTAAGAGTACCTGTCACTCGATGAGAAAATGTCTGATATAATATTTCCAATAGAACCACTTTGTATGGAGCATATAAAGGTAGTAGATGAGGAGCTCTCGATGCACCATCTCCATTACACCATTACACCATACACCATAGGGCTCACAAGAGGAAAGATGAAAAAAAAATAATACACCATCAATCTACTCTCAGAAGAGATGAAAACAATGCACCATCAATCTCCTCTCAGGAGAGATTAACATAGTGCACCATCAATCTCCTCTGAAGAGATGAAAATAGTACACCATCAATATTCTCTTAGGGAGAGATGAAATTTGTACACCATTAATCTCTTCTTAGGGAGAGATGAAATTTGTACCTCATGATTGCAAGCCTCAAAACCAAATTCCCTGACCACATAGGTCTTACGGTAACCCGATGATGCTATCAAACCAATGCTCCCTCTCAAAGGGATCCTTAGCCATTCTAGGCTTCTTACATAATCTTCAACCTACTCAAAAGAAGAAAGGTAGCCATGGTGGATTTCAATACTTGTTTTATTAGTAACATCTAGCTATTCGTCCAGCTTTAACCAAAGCTTTGAACAAAATCGAACACCAACAACCTATCAATGCTATTTCTTTGCTCAACAACATATTCTTGCAACTTTTTCATCATCAAGGAAGTAGCCATGGGCTCATAATCCATCATGCCACATTCTCAACAAGTATTTTATCAAGTTCATGTAACACTTTCAATCAACTCCCTCTTACACTAAAGAGGTTCTCATCCTTTGTGAGAAATATATCATCAACACAGAGAGAATTTCACGAATTCGTCTTCAGTAGATCAACTTCTTCCTTCAGGACTTCAAGCCATCTTCATATTTGAACTTGTAAATTTATGTATATGTTCTATGCTTGATGCAACTTTACTTTCACTACAACAATCACACAATCAAGTAAAGTGCTGATAGAACATACCAGTAGATCAATAGAAGACAAACCAGAAACAGATAAATGTGTTGGTGCATTACGGCGGTCAACACGATGCTTCAACCAGCAAAGTCTCCTTGGTCAGCCAACCCAGCATGTGTCACAACAACCCTCAAAACAGCCACACGGTCAACTCAAAGTCAACCCCAGAAAAGTCAATGTTTCCCATAAAAGTCAACGTAAAATAGTAGCAAGTAGCAGCAACAACAACAATAGCAGCAACACCAATAGCAAAAACAGCAACACCAACAACATCACAACATGGAGTTTGGATCTAGTTGTCCATTTTTAACACTCCCTCTCAACTAGGGAGAAATCCATCCACCTGTGCAATCAAACATCACGCGTCATCTCGCCGTAACTTTCTTTGCTGACCTCTTTATTTCAAAACAGAAGTGGGTCAGTCACAAAGACATCATTCTCGGCTGAAAGATTCAACCCAGAGGTCCGAAACCTCTATAGGACTCACAAAGAGTCTCATACCAACCCGAAGTTGGTTCACCTGACCCAAAGTCAGTTGGAGGTTCGAAACCTCACATGGACTCAAAGAGTCATATACCAACCCGAAGTTGGTTTATTTGACCTAAAGTCAGTAGGAGGTCTGAAACATCACTAGACTTGATCCCAAAAAAAGCACCCTAACATCGATTTAAGCGCTATTTTGTGGATGTTTGGTAGTCATATGCAAAACGTAGGAATTCTAGAGGCCATGCAAGTAAAAGGAATTTGAAAAAGAGCGAACTGCAAGCTAAATCCAAGGCCAGTGTTTCTTGAAGAGGGTTTGAAGAGGGTTTATGTGGGGTTCTATGCGTCACAACGGTTTGTGAATGGTGCAGAGATGGGAGTAATTGAGGTCGAAAGCATGTCAGAAGCGATACCAGACGCCACATATTTTGTTGTAAATTTCCCCCATTATCCTTCTTCCATTTCTCGAGCTATTGAAACCCTCATGGGTACTGAAGAAATTGCTAAGGTGAGACCGCCTCTTTCTTTATTCACTTGCTTAAAAACCCGACAACATTTACATGACATTTGACTCATTTGAGATTTTATATTCAAGAAAAATTTGGATTTAATGGAAACTGGGTCACAAATGGTTGTATATGTTGTGATAATAGATTGAAATTCCTTGAGGCCTCCACGATAGCCTTCTTTACTAATACTATTTCCATTCCTTTCTTTTCACAAACCGTGATCACATTGTTTTCGTAATTGCAGCGTTGCCTTTTTTGCAAACACTCTTGTAAATCATCAAACTTTGCATGAAATCTTCTTTCCTTGCATTGTTAGTGTTAACAAAGTAGGCAAAACCTGGGAATCAAAATGACAAAAATTAGCTCTCTTTTGCATCCCTTAAGATCTAGCTTGTGCTTTGATTTTAGCCTTTTTTCTGCTGAAATTTTCCTGGCATAGCATCACCTTGGCCACCACGTACAAAAGCCCTGCGAACATAATTTCCATCATCAGTTGCACCATGACCTAATGTAGTGTCTATTGGCTCATCTAAAAGCATATGTAGTTTCCTATAATATCGTTCTTTAGCTCTAGAAAATTCTAGTCTTTGTTTGCTAATATGTGATCCTTTATATAATGGAGATCAACTTGTACCTCATTCAATGCTGCATGCTTTTGCTACCTCGATTGTTGCAAGAAGCCCAGGAGTATCTCCATATTAATCCTCTTGTTCCATCTTACGCTTCTTCTCAACAAGAAGAGTCAAGAGACAATCCAGCTCCTTTACTAAGACTTCCATCTAGCTTCTAATTGAAGATTGGGATAGTTAAGGGAGCTTTCAAGCCAACTCTATTTGAGTTATATACAAGTTCATGGGCAATAACATGTTTGAAACCCATACCTATGTTGAATAATTTAAGAACTAAACAGTATTTGGTATAGAATTAGAAAAGAACAGAAAGCGAGTAAACTTCTAAAATAATCTAAACAAAACATAAGAATGAAAAACAATATAAAAAAAATATAATAACAAATAGAATTCTTCCCTGCCAACAAACAGAAGATTGTAAATTCATTGTCTGTGAATGATGGGAAGAATATATAGGGATACAAAATAGCAACAACAACTAAGAAGTACTAAAAGCTTTCTCATTTCTGAAAGAATGAAGTAAATCAACCAATATTAAGTACAAGTAGATAAGATAAGATAAGATAACTATATTAATGTCCAACGAATGACCACAAAAGTAGGTCAATGGGACTGCAGAATACAATGATGTTGATACAAGGAGGAGTACCAAAAGGTCTCCTATATAAAGAGCAAGAAATAAGAAATAAAGCAAGAAATACATAATGCCTGAAAACCAAAATGAAGAAAGTCATGGACTCCAAGTGCAAAGGGCACAAGATAATGCTCCACTAAATCTCTCTCCTAATACTTGAGGTCGAATGCAAAAAACTCAAGATGTAGTGTTGTCTCGAGGGAAGGCTAAGGGAGGATTTGGAGCCTCTATAATGTCGCTGCCAAGAATAAGTGATATGTCGTTGATGACTGGGCGATCTCAACTGCATGCTAGTAAGAGATCTAGTTCGGTAATGACTCAGGGGTCCCTATGCTACGGGGATGGCCCCTCTAGCCTGCACTAATCTAGAGTCTGAGGAAACAATGTTATTAACTTGTTGCTTTTTGCCTCTTGCTGACGAGAGCACTGTAAAAATGAAGTAATCAGTTGTACAGGATTTGCTCTAGGAGGCTGGAGAATTTGTGTGTGAATTCTCATGGCCTCCTGTATGTACAAGGCTAGACATCTCTGGTCTGTGTATCAAAATAAGCTAGATAAGGTCTATATCCCTCTAAACTAGCAATGGAATCTCCCACGAATCATAGTAAATGGGGCAGTGGAAGATGAAGTGCTCCTCTGACTTAGTCTCTCGGAGGTGGCACAACTGGAAAATCATGTCTAACCGTGCAATCTAATGGTTAGACTCAATCCGCAGTTTATGCGAACCTACTTTGATCAGACCCAAGGGAATCCAAAGTGCGTGCATCTAATGGTGAAGCGTGTAATGGGGCTGAATAATGAGTCCATCTCTCAACATCACGAAGTGCTCAACATAGAAAGCCATCTTCAGACGTAACCCATCCTAAGGGTTTATCCAAATAACCTGTACATATTTCCTGTAAATATCCTCTTGGATGATTTTATTCATCTCTTGTTTGGGTGGTAGGAGGTGGCTCGGTGCACACAAAGAATACTTGAATGGAGGGAGTTGGTTTATCTTGATACCAACTGAAGCAAGGAGATCTGAGACTCCAGCATACCAACATTAGGATTGAGCTGAAGGACTCACTACTGGAATGGACTCTGATGAAAGGTAGGCCAAGTATGGATATCGATCCCACCCCTTCGCTGTATCTACAAAACCTCGAACATGGTGAAGAAGAGAGATGATACCAAACATTGTCTCAAGGCAAAAGGGGTGAGCTCCAAACTCTGCAAGAATGATGGGTTGAGGCACTATCTGCTTACACTGAATGATGCGACGAAGAAGGGTGATCTGCACTCTCTCTACAGTTGGCCAATCAGCCTCTAGTAAGCTAGGACCCCAAACCTTCGAACCATATAGAACTGTGGGTCAAACAAGACTGTCCATCAGTGAAATCTCGGCTGATATGTCCTAAAAATGATTCCGAAAACATTGTCTCTATAGAAGGGCCAAGGATCCATAGCCATTGTTGATTCGAGGCTGGATTGCAGGCCGCAAGCTAATGTAAGGTCCTGTGAATAGTACCCCAAAATAGGTGTATGAGCTGGTGATCTCAATCTCCTCTCCTCTGAAAAAGAAATGGAGGTCACAGAGGAACTTCTTTGACTTGTTGAAGATAATAACCTTGGTTTTACCTAGGTTAACCATCAATTGTTGAAGATAACCGAAAATGGTCAAGGCATCCAATTGCCTCTGCAATCTGTCAGGGGATGGGGCTAAAAGGACCACGTCATCTGCAAACAACAAGATAGAAATCAAGACATGATGTAGAAGGCAACCATCACCATCCTAGATGTGTTCATGCAAGAAGGACTCCAGATCGTCAATATAGATCCCAAATAGTGTGGGGGACAAGGGACAACCTTGTTTTACTCCAATAGTGCTCCGGATAAAATCTGATAGCCCATGTACTATGCGTAGACGACCAAGGACCAACTCATATAAGCACATGATGGTTGACAAGGGGGTCCCTGAGATGCCAATATCTCTGAGTCTCTAGAATAATGCTTCTCTAGACACCGAGTCAAAAGCTTTTCGAAAGTCTACAAAACAACAATAGACCTTCGAAGAGCGATGTTGTGCCTCCTCAATGATGGCCCTAAGTGTAAAGATGTGGTCAATAGTCTGGTGCTTAGGTCGAAATCCAACTTGTCCTCTAGCTCTAAGTTGTTTCCACTCAAGATCCTTGGAGATTTGGAGGTGGAGGGATGTAGCATATAGTTTGGAGAATGTGTGGCCCACCATGATAGTCCTATAATTGTTGGGATTTGAGTTGGGCCTCGATTTGTGTATCGGGTGAACGATGTGCTGAGACCATGTTGATGGGAAACCTACACAGACCACATGGTTGAAGAGATCAACCAAGTAGGGAGCCAGAGCACGAAGACCGTGTTTAAGGAACTTTGTCTGGAAACCATCCTCATTTGCTGCTTTGCTGCTGTTCATCACCCAAATGGCCTCTCTGATGTCACTATCATAGAATACGAAACCTGAAGAGGGCGGAGAGGTCACTTGAATTTGGGGTTGCCCTGGGATGTCATATGGGGTGTACACATGGGAGAACATGGGCTGGGGGTTAAGGTCAGAGGGGAGGGGAGAGTGGCGGGGGAGGACAGTACGCCATAAGTTTTTAGGGGAGTGAGCAAGAGAGGTACACAAGTCACGTCTTCTTTGGGAGACAAAGAGATGTTTCTTGCGACGGAGGAGGCGACGATATGAGGCTTTTATATTGGGGTAGGAGGGGTGAGTATGGATGAATGCATGTCGAAGCTGGCGGTTGAGAGCTTTGCATTCCTCATCATACCATCGATTCATATGGAAATAGGGTTTACGAGAGTGGGGGTAGGACTTAAGGGCAACATCCAAAATGATGGATGAGAGACAGTTGTACTTGGTTGATGCGGAGTCAAATAGTGAGAATTTGTCCATGGAGGGGAGCATCTAGTGAAGGTGGGAAGAGAAGATGTTTGGGTCACCCTCATCAAAATGAAAATTAGTACGTGGTGAGCCCTTGGGGGGAGGTGGGGTTGTTAGCACGAAGAGAGAACGAAAGAAGAGCATGGTCAGCTAAGGGGATGGGGGAAACAAAAACGTGATGAATGAAGGGGAGGAGGTTCTGGCGAGAGAGGACATAATCAACAACGCTTGCTCCTCCACCATGAGGTCGACATGTGAAAAAGCGGGAGTTTGGAAAATGCGGGAGGCCATTAAGAATCAACAGCTCCTGAGATTCACCATAGGCAGTAAGGGGCCCCAATGCATCATCAGAAATCCTGTGAAATCCCACTGACTCTAGGTCGATCTCTTAGATGCAATAAACATCCTCAAACTGATTGTGAAGAGGGATCTGGAGGGCTCTAGTGCAGGAGTTGAGGTCACATAGAAGAATAACCTCCCCAAATGCTAAATATTGGGCTATGATAACATACAAATTGACAAAGCGGTCCCCGCCAGGCCCATTATGAATGGCATATGATGAAGAAGCAGGAGGGAAGTAACAAAAAAAAAATGTAAGTGTCCTTGGGGAGAGGAGAGACCCCTCGAACCTAAACCCAAATAAACCTCGCAAACTCATCCACAACCACCAAAGAAATCCTGCTCTAAAAGGAATCTCTGATGAAGCAAGAAACTCCCCCAGAACCTATGATACCATCGAAACTCCTCGTCTCCTGCCTACAAGCTGTGAACTTATGGTAACCTGTAATGTCTGGGAGAGGTCGAACAAGGCTCTCATGTGTCTCGATGATGAATAAAATACTTGACAGTCGAAGAGCATCATATAATAGACCTGGCGATGCCCAAAAAAACCCATTCCCATTCCAACAACTGATGGAAATGGATGCCCCTTGTTTTCTCCCCTAACGAGCCTATCATTTGGAGGACCTGAAACGGGGCTTCCACCTAGGTGGAAAAGTGTCCTGAATCACTGCTTTGAGGTTCCTGATAACTGCACATTTCCCTGCCTGGCGTGTTGCTGTAACCAACTCCCTCGAGAGTTTGAGCTCAAAAACCTGTGTTTTAGTGAGATCTTCATCAAGGAAGATCTTACTAGGAAGTGAGAATAGTTTTCGCTTAGCTCTAAGAGCCCGAAGGCGATCAACTTCCGACCTGAACTAGAGAAAGAGAGCGGAATCATACCCAAGCCAAGCCCTATCAAGGGTCACATCCTGGAGATCTAGTTTTTCATTGAGGAACAGGGTCCCAACCACCATGGGGTTTGAGGATGTGAGAGGCAAAGGAAGCCCTCTCACTTTGAGGATCAATCCTTGCGCTTGTCTAGTGCATTCTTCCATGAGTTTAGATTGTCCACCTCCTCAACTGCGGCTAAAGGGGGAGCGAGGGGGGTATCCCTTCCTCTAGCAACTTGTGCCCATCAGTTGATGTGTGTTTCTGTTTCTTGTTTAAAGGCATCTTGCTGAGCTTTGATATCCTCCTATTTGCTTTTTAGATTGAGAAGTTTAGCGTGTAGAGTGTCATTAGAGGGGTGGTGGTGAACTGCTTGCTCCTTGTTGTCCATCAACAACTACTTTAGTGAACCATTATCGCCTTCCATTACAACTACTCTGTTCTTGATTTAATCGACCTCTCTTTTTAGTGCCTGGTTAGAGGATTCAAGGGTTTCCAATCTCCTAAATAGTTCTTGAAAAGCCCTGTTGTCACATCAAAATCCATATTTGGGCAAAGGTGACAGTTCTGACAAGATTTGAAAGAAGTCTTCGACACCTATGTCTATGTCGGTAGGAGGTCGTGACGGCGTAGTCACCTACGGTTGATCCTGTTGCTGTGGTTGGGTGCTCGGGGATCCAAGCGTCATGGTGTTGACATCATTAACGAAGATCTGCATCTTGAAAGCGGAATAACACTGCTGAAGATTGATCCCTGCACTTCCACAAGAGCTCTTGAAGAATCTCTCATCGTCGAGGAGAAAACAGACCAGAGAGGTGTACTAGTGCCAACAACATGGGCCAGGGCCCAAAGCAGACCTGATAATCAGTACTTGCTGAGGAGTTATGGCAAACACTTTACCTGCAAACCCACAACTCTCGTCCATCTAATTTCACAACAAGATTCCATGCGTGAATGAGCGGTAGCTGGCGGACAATCTCCAATTGCATGAATGAGTGGCAGATGGCAGACAGATCTCTATAGAGTCAAACTAAAGACTTGCTCTGCTACATCGATTATTTATTGTTTCGAGAGATAAAGAAGCATTGGCGAAAGATATGAGTGACCAAGAATCGAACCTTACAGTCGAAGAGAAAACCCAAATCTATTTCGCAGGCCGCTGCTCCTTTTACTCCTCTCCCCACTTCTGTGGCTCCCTTCCCTTTCCTTTCATAGGCCTTAAGAAACACTGAAGCTGAGAGAATTTGATCACACGTGCTGCTTGCCTAGACTCCGACGGTGTGTGTCCAGTAGAGGGGGTTATCGACGGCTCTGCAATTTTAGCGGATGCGATACTATTGATGCTAGAGTAACCAGAGTTGCTTTGATGTTTGGCCCGCCTTTGAAGTTCCAATTCCACCACCGCTTTAAGCTAAAGGAAAGATCTAGGGCTGGCCCAAGAATACCATGATAGGATACAATTCAGGGACACAGGAATGTACAATGGATTTAATATTAAACCCTGTACCTGCCGAGTGATCGATATGTATGCAGATTTGGCGGATGCAGAGGAAATTTGATTGATGTTGGAGTCACTGGAGCTACATTGATGTTTCCAATTACACCACTGACTGGATCGATGCCCTGTATCTATCTGCTAGCATGAGAAGGACGTCTCAAACTAGTTATTGCAAACAAACGAGAATTTTCATAGTATACTTCTTGAAAGTGATACCAGTGCCCCTGGATGTAGACTTTTAGCTAGCCGTATCCATAATCATTGTCTTGGACCCAACCTTAGACCAAAAGAAACTCGTCCAAATAAGGGAAAATTTGGAAATAGGAGTCGTGATTTTTTTGCTTCAAGTATTAAATCATTTTCAGACTCCATCTTAAAGCTGCAACACACGAAGATGGATATTTATAAAGATGCTGAAAGGTTGCTTTTGAATCTGAGGAAAAGCAAGCAGAATTAGATCTTAGATGGACTGAGATTATCATGAATACTCAGTTGCAAATCGCTAAACTACTTTCTTGCAAGAATCACAGAAGAAAAACAGCTGCTTTTACTTCTCCAGTTCATTTTACCACTGCTACTATTAACTCTTTATCTTTATATACTGTGGTTCCAGTAAATTTCACTGATGTTAGTGGGCAGACTGTGCAGTGTGTTTTCCCTGGAAATGAGTACATTGTTTCTCATTTTTCTTTTCTGCAACCCTAGGGACGGATGATGGCCATCAATATGGGATCATAGAAGTGGCGCTTTGGTGGATCGAGGGTTGATTATGTCTGCTCTCACAAATGTGTATATGGTGTATGAATCTGAGCCAAATATCTGCATAAATGTCAAAATATGCTAGCATATTCTAACAAATAATCAAAAACACTTCTTATGGTTGTAAACACTATCAGGAATATCAGATAAAGATACAAAAGTATGCATCCTTTGGCAGCATTGGAATATCATCTTGTGCTGGTGCTATTTTATGTGTGTTCATTAGTAAAGACCCTATTGTTGAACAAATAGGGAAAGCAGCCAATAAATTTAAAAGACATTACAGTAAAGACCCTATTGTTGAATAAACAGCAAAAGCAGCTAGACAAGTCAATTAAAAAAATTTAACATCACCATTAAGCAACTTTATCAATGTACAAGGTCAATTCCTATATTATAATTCGAATACATTTTTATATGACACGGGTACTAACAATTATAAATTTTACCTACATATAAATTATAGTAGCTCCTTCAAATAAGTTTTAGAAGAGTATTAAGTGTCCTCCAATAAACATGTTGATTAAAGGGATGCACTAGACAATTGAGCCTGAATTAAATCTCCCTTAGCCTCCACAGCCCAAAAGGAGAGAAACGTTTTTGGTTTTCTTTGGCTGCTTTCCAAAAGAAGTAGATTCAACAAACCACAAATTTTATCTAGCACATCAATTTAGATAATCAAGTGTCATATCATAATGAAATAAATTCATGCACATAGAATAAATAAACGATCAAACACAATTCCATTTGATTCACCTCCATGTGTCTACATTCTCTGACTATAGAAGAAAAACTTGTGACCAGCTACAAAGTAACATACATAATAAATTAAGGATTCTTTCACAAGTTCCAAACCAAATGCACAACAAAAACCTAAATCATCATGCACAAATCATACAGATGACGGATCATCATCTTCTTGAATTGCCATTTCTTTAAATGAAAGTGCCCATACAGATGACGATTGCCCTCTATAGGTTTCTATCTAATAAAAATGACGCCAGGTAGTTGTTTGTAAGCGTGGTCCTATAATGCTATGATTCAGGAACTATAATAGGATTAGAAGTCCTTGTAGAATATAGTTTCAAAAGTGCCATGATGAGATATTCATAATAACTTTTGTCATGCTCCAAAATACCATATTGAATTATCATATTTAGAAACCGTCTCTGGGACTGCATAGTCAATTGGAATATTGTTATATGCAGAGACAAATTTTATGTCTCCATTCATTTCTTGGCAATGATGTATAAAAGGTTGATCGTAGACCCTGCTTTGATCAAAGTTTAATCCCTCTCTCATTACCAGATGGATGTTTGAACCAAAATTGTAATCATTGTTTCCAACAATGACTCCTTGCCCAAAGAAGTTATCATCAGGCGTAATTTTGAAAATGTATTTTCACGTCAAGCCAATTGTGATAATTCATCATCTTAAGGTTCCCTAGCGTTGATGTCATATTCTGATGCAACCCATCATATAAGAAAGTAATTCATTGATAGGCTGTTGATTACCAGTTGGAATTGCTGAACTTGTAGTGCCAAGAGGATTAAGATTCACATTACCATTGGATGTCGTATGTCCTTCCTTCTCAGATGGAAAAATACCCACCTTTCCTTGAACTTGTAGCTGGTTAGGCTGCCCTGTAGATATAAAAAATAAGGATTTAATCTCTTGAGGTTCTATTCTCTGATATCCCATGCCTTGCAAATCTGTTCTATATGCAGCCTCAAAGTTGATTGCTATTCAAGGAAGATTACCATGCTTATATGTTGAACAAGGTTTTATATAAGATACATGCCATATATTTTTAAAAATGTCTCTATAAGTTTCACTTTGTTTTCCTCCAAAGTGTTTAATGAAATGTTTCTCTGTAAGTGTTTGCAAAAATTCTTGAAAGAAAAATAATAAGCTTAGGCACATTTTAGTGGGGATATTACACAAGGCCTGCTAGATTTTGAGGCTACAGTCCTAGTGTGAATCGCTTCGCATCTGCTTGGTGATCTCTTTCTTACCAAGTTAGGAGTTGCAATAGAGAATATAATTTTTTCTACCTATATCCCCTAACCATTAAATTAATAGCCCTCCTAGACTGCATTCATGGCCTCCATAACCCTAGCAACAAGGCATTGGAATTTCCTTTTCATTCATTATCTCTATGCCCTTTTATTATAATTTTATTTCTTATTTTTTGTTGAGCTCTCTTTACTCCCATTTCATACTACACAAAGTGAGCCTAGCAACCATAGGGAAGTCTCCCTTGACTTGGGCATACCCTTTGTCTAAAGTGCAAAGGAGTGTTGGTGAGGCGAAAATTGCCAACATCCTAGTTTGAGAGACCCAGCATGTGTAGTCACTGCAGCACTGGTCGGTGGACAAGCATTAGGGTTTTTCTAGCGATCCAATGCTTCCTCTTGGTTAACAATTTCTAGCCAAGTTGCACATTATTTATCTGTCATCTTCTCCCGCAAGCACTTTGACTACCTAACAAGTTTGCGAATTTTGGCTATATCAGGTGACATGTGATAACAGCAGTAAGAACCCTCACCTTCCAAGCCTTTTTCAGATGATGATGATTTTTATAAGGCAGAGGCCCTTGTCCTTTTGGCAAGCCTAATTGTGGCCACCAATCCTCATTAGTAGTAGGCCACCAAGGAGGAGAAATACCCTTTTCTAAAGGATACCTGCGCTGAGGTGGATCATAGTGCTGCATAAGGGCAGAAAGAAGAAAACCCAAAGTGGTGCCCTAAAGTTCCTGAAGAGTATGAGGGGTAGGAGCCATAACCATGTTACTCTCATTTGCTCCAGGTACTGCATGTTCTGCTTGATATTTGGTGATTGCAGCAAGGCCATTTCTGTCAAATCTGACCTTCTCCTTCCACCATGCTCTAATATTGTCAGAGACTCCACTTACAGGCTTCCCTTTTTCAGGAATGATGCCATATAAAAAACCTTGTGCTTTGCAAACTTCCATCATTTTCAACATGTACTTCAGTAAACCATCCTCTACCTGAGACATATTTTTCCTTTGGGCTTGATCTTGTGACTGCCTCTGTTTTGCTGTGTCACTGTGATATGTTCCCTTCCATTGCTCCTTAATGCCCCTAAGCCAGATGTGATCCTTCCACATCTGATTCTCAAGATCATCCACATCAATGCACATTTAAACATTGTGAAGATCTGATGCACATGATGCAGTTTTCCTGCAGGAGTAGAGATCAACTCTGATGAAGTGCAGGAAGATGATGCACAAAATCCAGTGCAATGCAAGGTGTTCTATTTTATCTTTTACCCCATCCACCCTCAACTGTCTATACTTACTTTTGTTTCCAGGATTTTGGCATCCTTTACTCTGTGCAAAGCTCTCTTAAAAAAGATGGAGAAAATCATTGTCGGCAGCAATTCCAAGCTCTCTATGCATACTCTACATCACACAAAATCCTTCCAAGACAAGGGATGAATAATTTTTTTTTTTTGTTATATTACCATTCATGTTTTCCATTTATTTTAATTTTGCAAGGTTTGGAAGTTGGAGTCTTATTACATGTTAAACTCTGTCAGCACTATCAAACATAAAATTTAATTGTGGAATTTGGTCTTCCCATCACCTCCCATGCATGTGGATCATTGCCCCACTCTTGTTGAAGTTCCATTGAATGGTGCTTGTCATGATGGTGTTACGTAGTAAACTGATGCTTGTCAACATATGCTTCAGTTACTGATATTCTTTAGCATACATTAGCCAGCCGAGATAGATTTATACTATATAAAAAAACATATTAATACAAATTAACATCATCCTAATACTTGCAACGGGATGTGGTTTACTCTGAGTGATGGGAGGGCAATATGAAAACAACCCAGGTTCAAACCTCGACAAGTGTAGAGCCCTTATGTGCATGTGTGAGGGAAGTTGTTTGACCTTCCAGAGTTGGCTTCACTTCATCAACAAAGGGCCTTAGCAGAAGTTAGACTTGTGCTAAGTGGATATTAATGGGATACTTTATCTCTATTATTATATAGCTTAGATGTATAATTTAAAAAAATATAAATACATATATTGCATCTAATAAAATACTATATTATTTCGATTTAATATATTAGTTGACATACACAGTGCACACACACATATAATTGTATATGTTAGTTGATATATATATATATATAGAGAGAGAGAGAGAGAGAGTTCAGTTTCACATAAGTCAGCCATAGAGGTAAATTAAATTTCTTAGAGAGGTCAATTAAATTCTTAGGTTAACAGGTTTTTTATATGCTCTCAGTAACTTATTTTTGTTATTTTGAGACATGGTTTAACATTATCTTGTGCTTGTTTTCACCAATATTGTAGATGCTTTATGAGGAGCAGGGACTTTTCCTTGAAATAGCTGACATCATTTGAGGCTTGGGGCTTATGATTTTAAAGGAAGTCATGGAAGCTCGCAATGACAAGATTTGGGCTCGCTTTGTTGTTAAGGTAATGCCATGGTTGAAAATAAGATAATTAATTCTTAGACCTTTGATTCCATGTAAAGCTGTCTCTTTTATTTGTGTTTAGTTGCTTCAGCAGACCATAGACTTCAAGAATTGACATTTGGATTTATAATGAGAACATGCTATGAAATTTATTTTAAGCCTGCATGTGATTCTAGAGTTGGAGAAAAGCACCAGACCAAACAAATTGCTATGGCTGATGCTTAACAACTAAAAATTAGAGATTGTTCTTGGGAATTTGATTGTGTAGGGTTGAATACCATGGAATACTCTATCTACCAACCTCTATATTTCACCATATGTGCTCATGTATCTTCTAACATATAGAATTCTGAAGGTACCCTAGCCTGATTTGTCATGTTGTGTAATTTGGCAGTTTCACGATATTTTTTCATAGTAGTGGCTTCTTGGATTGGAAGTGAAACTATAATGATGTAAAAAGATCAATAATTCTCTAAGAACCACACAAAAAATTTAAAATCGTAATTTTGATCTTTACTGAGCCTTGGACATGCATGTTACTAAGGACAACTAGCACTTAGCATAAGACAGTGAAATCATTTTGGTAGACTTAGTACCCTCACTTGAAGGTGTAAATTAGAATTATGGAAGTGTAGGAAGATGCACAAGGAGAAATAATATAGCACTATATTTTATGGCTTCTCCTTAGGTACATCTATAGGAGGTTGTGTGCAATCAGGTTAGGCTGTAACACAAATTTTAACGTGAGGAATGCAAATTTTCCACCTGGCATGCAATTTTGACACTTTGGGGTGCATTATAAGTATGGAATAAGTTGTTTCATGGCATACAGGATAACCCCTTTTCCTTATCATCCATCAGGTTTGTAAGTTATGTACATGGCGTGCATTTTTTCATGCAAGTGGACATTTTGGCACTATGAAAATAATAGGTAGAAAACAAAGTTGGTCTTACAGAAAGCATATTTTGGCCCATGGGAGAATAAATCAAGGTAGGAGATGATGTTGGTGAGCAATATCACTAGGTGTCCCCTCAAACATGGCATGGAAAAAAATGATCATAGAGGCTAACCTAAAAAATTTCCCATTCCAAAGACTTGCAAGCACAGTATTGGTGATCAAGTTTGACTTTGCCAAACTCAAAGATGACATATTGCACGGTAGGATACTTAATGGTTTGGGAACTTTTCTTTTAATGATTAATGCCCATGAGGAGGATTTTCACGTTTGACATTGTAAAAGAGATTAATGTTGAGGAGTGCAAATTACTTCCTTGATTACCAATGGATGAGAGTACATTGCCTTAGTAAGGACATTGCCTTACAAAATATGGCCATGGCTTTGCATTGCAGAAGCTCATTCTTCATAAGGACATCGCCTTAAACAACATGGCTACAAATAATTTGATCCAAGCTAAACTCAAAGAATATGATACAGTCCATAAGGGGGAGGATGAATGGAAATTAAGGAGAAAAAATATCATTATATAAAAAACAATCAAGGTGTGCACCCATGTATATGGTTAATTTCTCCATTTTTCTATGTTATTGCACTTTTGTGGGAAAATTTTAATGAATTTCCAGCAATATACAAACAACAATATGGATGAAATCATGAACCTCATATTACAAAAGAAATCCTTGAACTTTCTTTCTCCAGTAGATATTCAATTAGGCTCACAGGGGAATTTCCTATTAATACATCCATGCCTTTACAATGGAGAGACCTTTTGCGTTATGCCTTTTGTCATCCTCCTAGCCAAAATGTTTCCATGAAATGTGTTCATTTGACCAAATTCTATGGTTTGCTGTGCCACATGTATGTCTTGTCATTGGAATGCTTTTCAAGGCAGTTTCTTCACATCCACTCCCATTAGAATAACGTTATCTGACAAATCAATGGGGAGCTCTTTAAGATGTGGACTCTCTTGATTAGAGTAGAACATGAAGGATTCTGCACTTGCCTAGGTTTAAACATGGTATGATGTACATTCTTTTCTAGTGCTTTATTTGGTACACCATTCTATGCATGGATTGCATGATTTTAGGCCTAACAAATATAATTTGCAATATGTGCCAAATTTGAACCTTCTTCGTATGTTATTATCCCATATCTTATTCATTTATTCATTGACATATTCATCCCCTTTTATTCTGGTTAGTAAATAAGCCTTTGTTAACAAAGTGGGCCTACCTTTGGCCTAAATGCCATGACCAAGGTGTATATATTTCATCAAAATTATGCAGGACATTGCCTAGGACCAACTGCCTAGGCTTAGTTATCGGGGAGATATCAGACAATAACACAAATTGATAACATTAAATCACGACATCATGTTCTTAAGGGGAGATTACACTTGAGTCTCCATAATGATAGCACATTTGATTTACCACTTGGTCACAACACGCTTGACAAAAATATTTTTGCAGGCCTTAAGGAGAACACAAGGTAGCCCTGGGTCCATAACATGTACACAAGTGTAATCACTTCTTGATGGCGTAAGTTCAATGACTACCTCCACATGCTGGGTAAAGGCTATGTGAATGGAACTTGGTCAACAATGTTTGCCTTAAGGAGAATGAGGGTAAGCTTGGGTTTGCAATATATGCACATGGTTCATCACCTCCCAATGCCATAAGTTCAATCCCTTCCTAACCCCAATGGGTGAAGCCTGTGAGAATGGAATCTTGACCAAAGGTGTGAAACTCCTCGCCATTAACTGCTAGTCCCAAGCCTGTTGGGCATTGGTGTATTCTTACCATATATGGATTTTGTTTTTACATTTTTGAGCAAACTTATTTAGTTATTTCGCCTTTTCTACCAAGGGAGTCATTGTGTTGGGGGGTGCTGAAGGTGATATGACATGGTAGGATGGCAGGGCGGTTAACGAATTGTATCCATTTAGCTTTAAAACATGTTTCTCTTAGAATATTTTGATAAGAATGGCTCTTTGTTCATGAGGAGTCACATCTGGAATTTCATTGCAAGGGAGCATTTGTCCCAACTTTTTTCTTGCCAGTTACATCCTCCCCGTTCTAGACTTCATGGATAATTGTGTTTATAGGTTTTGTGGCTCCCATGATACATGTCTGGTGCACTCATCACATGCAAGGACTTAAGGTCAGTTGTGAGCAAAAGCTGTGCAATTCAGTACAATATACTATTCAACTACATCTTCTGTGGATTAGGACATGTGGAAAATTCAACCTATAAAGGTGGTGTGATGGGTGCAGCTGCAGTGGTTGCAACTTGCAAAGCCTTAGGTGTGGACAATTCAACCTAAAAAGGTAGTGTGATGGGTGTAGCTGCAGTGGTTGTAAAGCCTCAGGAGTTGTTTGTGGGTTGCCATGACTCATGAGGGATGAATTCAAATTTTGTGCCCATTTATTTCCAGATGTCCCTCATTAAGTACTGGTTTAAGACTCAAGACTATGTTCTCTAGTGATACACCTCAAATCAGAAAGTTGTATATGATATCTCCTTGTCCTTGACTCAAATATTTTAACTCCGAACCTTGCACTTGTTCCCTAACTCACAATTTGTCTAATATGATATAAAATGTTAAGTCATGTTGAAGATGGATATTATTACTATAATTTTTAAAATTTAGAACAATATCTTCATAGTTGCAATCTGATTTTCTGCAAGATTTTTGTAATAATATCTTCATAGTTGCAATCTGATTTTCTGCAAGATTTTGTAATAATATCTTCATAGTTGCAATCTGATTTTTTGCAAGATTTTGCAATAATATCTTCATAGTTGCAATCTATTTTCTGCAAGATTTTTGTTGAAATATGACCTTGTTAATTTTAGTGCCTTTTCATATGTTTAAGAGAAATAATAAAATGCTTTAAATTCTGAAGCAACCAATCAAAAATTCTGCCATATCTGTATATATAATAGCTGGTTAATGAGAACCTTATCATTTTATTTTTTGGATTCATGTTTTTTGTCTTTTCAAGGATTAAATTAGTAAGGCATTAATAATTTAATTATGGTTTTCATTATTGGCTCATGTTATTTGGGACATGCAGGTCACATTGTAACATCATACTCACAATAAATCTTGAATGATGAAGTGGTTGAGCAAGCCTTTTAAAGGTTCAAGTCACAAAGTGTCAGATGGACACTACGTAGGGGTGCATTTGGAAATGATAATGTAATTTGGCATGTGGCCTCTAATGCCACGGTAATCCCTAATTCATCAGCATGTATTGTCTTTTAAACTTCAATCTTCTATTTGTTAGCTCTAACAAAGTTAGCGTCATGCTAGTGATTAATTTGAAACTATATTTTAGTGGAAAAATTCACTGTTTTTTGGTGGAATAGTTCATAATTTATTTTGATCTTTTTTTGCAAGTGTACTAGTCATGATGATAAATGTGTGGTTTACTTCAGAGGGTTCTTAGTTATTTCTAGATACACTTTTCATCATTTTCTTTGAATACTTCTGTAGTGCTTTACCTTCATATTTTATCCCCTGCACAATTGCTTCTGAGGTCCATGTTGTTATGTTTATTGGTTGTTTCTGTGGAAACGTTTTCCTCAGGTTCTGCAAGGTAAATAAAAATCCAAAAATTACTATTTTACATACTGATATTTGTTCAAGACATTGTTGTGTGATACTTGAATTTCACAAATCTAGATTTCTATTTCGTTCTGTATATCAATATATAAGAACACGTTCATGGATTGTTCATTTTTCTCAAACTGTGGAGTTGTTCCTTTCCTGTTGCATGTTCTTTTATATTGTTATGTTGTGATTCAAATTTCTAGTTGTGCTTTCTAGTTATTCTCCTTCATATTACATGCTTTGATAGATTATATCAAAAGTCTTACCAATATGATAACATTGATTGTTGTATGTGGACATTTTTTTTCAGGATGGTCCATTACAGAATCAATATCAAGAGCTTGATCATGCAATTGCACTTTCTCTTCCTGAAGAACTAACCAAACCAGATGGTATATGATTGCAATTTCATTTTTTTTTACAGTTACTTTTAGTTTAATTATATCATTTAGTTCGATGCTTTTCATATATTCAACTAAATTTTTTTTGCTTAACAAGACTTTGTCATTTCTATGTTTTAGTGAAATTGTTTATGGTTTGATACTCTCATACAACCTTTATTAAGTTACATGCACTCTCATTAGAAAAAACAAGAGAATTTTGCTTGCCATGACTATCTTTCTTTGTCATTGTTGACTTAAGAAAGTCTTTTAGCTAAGAAACCAGTTTCAAGGTTATGGCATAACTTGTCATATAAATTGAACAGAAGTTATATCCAAAATGTTAACTTGTAAACTACCTAGCTGGTTTTAGGCTTTCCATTTAAAATCTACTTCAATTTGAACTTTGAATGAGTTGAGGACACTAAATTCTTTCAGTTTTCTTGGTTCTTATTCCTTTGGTGTATCTTTACTCCTTGAGGGGCAACTGCTAGTTTAAAGTATAATTATTTAAAGGGTACTAGCTCAATGGAAGAGCACCTGCTTTACAAGCAAGAGGTTGGTGGTTCGATTCCATCGTGCCCTGATATTCATAGTGAATGACGAAGATCTGTTTTTGGTGATGCATGCTCTTTTGACCATCACCAATGAGCTTATGGTGACATTTTTCGACCCTCACCAAAATATGAAATGGTGACGGTCAACGAATGCCACCATATATATGCATCAATAGTGACGACCATTAAAGGCCCGTCACCATAAATCATTGTTGTTGATATGAAATGGTGAGGGTCACTTTTTGTCATAATAGTCATTATTCATGACGGACCTTGATGTCACCAATGAGTTTATGGTGACGGTCAATGAACGTCGCCATATATATGCACCAATAGTGACGGACCATGAAAGGTCCATCACAAAAAATCTTTGTTGTTCATATGAAATGGTGACGGTCACTGTCCATCATTATAATTAATATTCGTGATGAACCTTGAATGTCACCACAACACATACTTTCGGCAACGCCACCTTTGGTGACGTTCAATTTTTTGGTGATAGAAGTTATTTTCCGTCACCTTTGTTCATATGAAGTGGCGATGGTCACTATCCGTCACTATAAATCATTATTGGTGACGGACCTTGAATGACACCACAACACCTATACTTTCGGTGACGCCACCTTTGGTGACATTTAGTTCTCGGTGACGAAGACTCTTTTGACCCTCACCAATGAGCTTATGGTGACCATTTTCGCCCCTCACCAATGTGTTTTTTTCTTGTAGTGCAAGGTATGGGCTACCCACAAGAGCTGTGGGTACATCGGTTCATCCAATCCCTAGATACCATCCCCCAGGCCTGGTACTTGATGGTGACCCAGATGATGACAGTCTGGAGGACCTCAGGCACCTGTATTTTGAAGAGAAGGAAGGCGAGCAGAACATCAATGAAGAACTAACCACTAAAGGCATCCATTTACAGCTGCTAAATACAAAGAAGTTAAACATTGGTACGAAGGAAAAGCCCAAGTTGGCTACAGTGGGCGATTACTGGGACGAGGAGACAACCAAGGAAATTTTCAGCCTTCTCCAAGAATATGAGGACTTGTTCCCTTCGTCAGTTGCAGATCTGAAGGGCATCAAGGGTGACCTCGACGAAATGGGTATCATGATGAAACTAGATGCCAAGCCCGTAAAGCACCGACCCTATCGGCTAAACCCACGGGTCAAAGAAAAGGTCAAGATGGAGATTGACAAGATGTTGGCTGCAGGTCTCATCTTTCCAGTGGAAGAAGCAGAGTGGGTGAGTCCTATCGTCATTCAGAATAAGAAGGACAAGGTGGAGATATGTGTCTGTGTTGATTATAGAAGTCTGAACAACGCCTGCATCCATGATCCATTTCCCACTCCTTTTAGCGATGAAGTCTTGGATCATGTTGCGGGAAATGAAGCTTATTCCTTCACGGATGGTTTTTTGGGTTACCATCAGGTACGTATTGCGGAAGAAGACAAGCCGAAGATGACATTCACCACCGAATGGGGATCGTTCGCATACCATGTAATGCCGTTTGGCTTGAAAAATGACCCGGCCGTGTTTTCCCGGATTGTCATTGCTACTTTCCGGGAGTATATCCACAAGTTCCTAGAAGTCTACATGGACGATTTGACTGTCTACAGTCTACTAAAGAAACACACCACCCTATTGCGGATTATGTTTGATCGGTGCCACCAGTTGCAGATTTCCTTGAACTTAAAGAAATGTATTTTTGCAGTTCGTTTTAGCATGCTGTTGGGACACGTGGTATGCAAGCAAGGGGTCTGCGTCAACCCCGCTAAGGTCGTAGTGATAGTCCACATGGAAGCCCCTGAAACAGTGAAGCAGTTGCGCACACTGCTTGGGCACACCGGATATTACAGGTGGTTTATCCAAAATTACGCAAAGATCACTGACCATTTAGAAAAGCTGTTGTGGAAGTCCGAATTTTTCCAGTGGACGGAGGAGTGTCGGGTAGCCCTCAACACTCTGAAGGAAAAGTTGGCAACGACACCTATTCTGGTTCACCCAAACTAGGATAAGTAGTTCCATGTGCATATCGATGCGTCCAGTATTGCACTTGGGGCTGTCTTGGTGCAACCCAGGGAGACGACAGTTGACCACCTAGTCTACTTTGCCAGCCGCAAGTTGTCCAATGCAGAGAAGAACTACACCACGATCGAGTGGGAGGCCCTGGCGATGGTGTATTCACTCCAGAAATTCCTCCACTACCTTCTAGGAGGCAAATTCAAGTTCTTCACGGACCACTCTGCATTAAAATACTTGGTGAACAAGCTTGTTTTGGAAGGACGGATCTATCGCTGGCTTCTAATTTTCTAGGAATTCACGTTTGAGGTGATTGTCAAGCCCGAGAGGTTGAATGTTGGGCCCGATCATTTATCCAGGTTGGATACGGGGGAGAACGATGGCTCTCTCGGCAATTACCTGCCAGACGTTGACCTCTTTCGAGTTGAAGCTGTCCCGGATTACCTGGCCGACATTGCCACCTATCTGACCACGGGGCAGTGCCCTCAGCACTACACCCCACTCTAGAAACACCACTTGATCGTCCACGCTGCCGAATACCAACTGATTGCGGGGCAACTATATAAACTGGGCCTCGATGAGGTTCTGCGCAGGTGCGTACTTGACCACAAGCGCGACGCTGTGATGTGGGAATGCCACAACGGTGTTGCGGGAGGGCATGTTGGGGAAAAACCCAGCACGAGGAAGGCACTCCAGGCTGGCCTATGGTGGCCGATAGTCCATGCAGACTGCAAGAAATTTGTTAGGCGATGCAATGTCTGTCAACGAACGGGGAGGCCCTCTCACAGGGACGAGCTTACGTTACACCCGGTGCATGTGTTGCGGCCGTTTAAGAAATGGGTTGTCGACTTCGTAGGTCCCATAGCCCCGGTCGCCAGACACTCCAAGGCCCGATACATCATTACCGCAACCGACTACCTCACCCGGTGGGCTGAGGCAGTGGCAGTACGAGACTGCACGACGGATACAGCAGCACGGTTTATCTTTGAGAACATCATCAACAGGTTTGGTTGCCCACGAAGTTTAACCGGAAATCAAGGGATGCATTTCATTAATGACATGGTCAAGTCGCTGTTGGACACATTTATGGTTTAGCATCATAATAGCAGCCTGTACCACCCATAGGCCAATGGTACCGTTGAAGCGTTTCATAAAATTCTTGAAAAGGGGTTAACAAAGATCTGTAACGCCCAGCGGGATGACTGGGATGAACGACTACCAGCTGCACTCTAGGCCTACCGGACTACGGTGAAGCGCTTGACCAATCAGACACCATTCCAGTTGGTGTATGGCTGGGAAGCTGTGATCCTTGCCGAGTTCATGTTACCAAGTCTTTTAATTGCCATGTCTCTCAACTTCTCGGAAGAAGCATCGCTCCCGGAGCACCTACATGAATTACAGGAACTGGACAAGGCCCGGTTCCTGGCCGAATTTCACGAGAAGGTTCGAAAGGATAGGCAGAAAGCGTGGCACGACTGCCACATCAAGAAAAACGCATTCCAGGTTGTCAGCAAGGTCCTTTTATATGACAACAAGCTCCAGAAGTTCCCAGGAAAGCTGCAGATGCATTGGTTAGGACCTTACTTTGTCATCGAGATTAGAGAGTCCGGTGCTGTTCGTTTGGCTCAGCTGGACAGTACTATTTTACTGGGATGGGTAAATGACACACGCCTAAAACCCTACCAGGAGTAATTTTGTTTCAACATTCATCAATAACTCTCGCAACTGAGAGCACCCGTAGAGTAGTGTTGTCGAACAACTCTCCTGCAACCGGGATGAGCATAGGTAGTGTTTTTCGTTCCTGCATTATTTGTCAATAATCGATCTATTGCGAGACCACACGGCAACTGACTGTGATCGGGTAGGGGCGTGTCCAGCGTGCCATCCCGGTAGGCTTCCTAAACGTGTCAAGGTTAGTCCAAGTCATGTCAGTCAGTACTTGTGTCAGTCCGTAAGATCGTCTAGATTTGCATCATAAATTACCATAATTGGAAGTAACCTTGCCATAATCATTTTGCCATCATCCGCAGTTACCTCAGCCATCGCATCCACCCATTTTCCCATGCCACCGTCAGCAACTGTCAGAATACCCATTGGCACGTGATTGATCACACGATTATCGCAGAAAAGAATGCCAGTAGGAATTAACTCATTAGGGGGTCTCATCAACTCCACTCGTGCCAGGTGATGACATAACTTGCATGAAAACCAAAACCACGAGAATGCCGGACCAGTTCGAATTAGAAATTGTAGTAGAACCAGAGCAGTTGAAGTCTCAAAACGCACAGAACCAAGAGAGGAGACCAGGGCGAATTCTACAGGTCTATCAACGCTGAGCAAAAATGCTGAAGGCCATCCCAGTTGTCACTGAACCAAAGCTCGATAGCAGAATCCACAAGACCGAGTCCCTAGTCAGGAAATATGATAATGCAGCCCTGATCGATGCCAACCTTTCCAACGCTTCCGAATTTTTGTCCCTCCATTGGCAGGTGTATATGGAGCACTACTACACCCTAGCCGGAAACTTAGCCAGCCGAATGTTACCAGAGTTTAGGGGCCTTCAAAAATCATCTCTGATGAATTTAAGAAATCTTCCAGTCTTCGGGACCATAGGACCGGCTCTACAGTGCACACGCTTCCTCCTCAGCCGCATCCAGAATGGGTCCTTATGGCTGAACAAGGAAATTCCCATTCATGCTGAGGACATTCATCGTCTCACAAGGCTTTCGCAGAATGGTGCAGACGTCTCAACTGCCTGTCAGATCTCCTCCAAGCGCGCATGAAAGTCGGGAGACACTGACCTATATGTCAAATATGGCACCCGCCGGGGGGGGAAAGGAGCCAAGATGGACCTCATCAACAAGCCCGAGATTAGATTCGCCTACTACCTCATTTCCAGCAAGACAATGAGGCACTACACCAAGGGCGAATGCACTCTGGACACTATCTCCATTGCAGAGCACTGTGTCCAGGACACCAAGCTGAATTGGTGCTCCCTCTTGTTAAAAGAACTGTTCGACGCATGCGAGGAGAAATATAAGCGCTCTACTACAGGCTTTCCACCTCCGGATCGCCTACAACGGCCTAGATAGGGAGAACTAGGAGCTTCAAGCAGCGTTAGCTGCATGGCCAGCGCTACCCGACCCTGAGATTGTCTATTCCGCACGGGTTGTAGCTAAATAGGGCCAGGCCGCTCAAATGTAGGCAACCCTCAACTCTACAGCATGCGAGGCTTACGACCTCTTGAAAAGTTTGCAGGAGTGTTCACTAGCCCTTACAGTCAAAACGCAGCCCATTTCCACGCAGCTGCAGCAGATTTCAAGGGAAATTCAGGAGACCGCGGAACCCGCGCGGTTGGACCAATTATATGCCCAGGCGGACGAGCTCGAAGTACAGATTCAACAAACCGAAGCCAACTCAATGATGGCCAAATGGGTAATTCATGAACTCCGTCCGTCCATTCAATTCAGTGCCAAATCAATGCAACAACTAGCCGCCGAGGCTGAGACCCAGCTTAACACGGTGTTCGGGGCTGTCCCGGTGCACATAGAGGAGGCCGCTGCCATGAAGATCGCTAAAGAAATGGATTCACTGATGTAGGGGTGGCAGCAAGCTGTGTCAGCCTTCACTGAGCTTAGAGCTACAACGTTCCGCAGAGTCCCGAAGTTGGGGCCCTTGATTGAACAACCGCCTGGAGGCACACAACGAGAGCAGGAACAAGCTGAAGGCACACAGTGAGAATAGGCACAAGATGAAGCCACACAGGGCGAACAGGGCATGGGAATAAGCGGGGCAATGGAGATAGAGACTGCTATTTGTGATTGACTCGAGGACGAGTCAAGAAAATGTGGTCAAGGCCTGTTGGGGGCCTTGTTTTGGAAACCCATTTTGAATATTTTGAATTTTGAATATAGGAGGGCTTTTTGGGTTGCGGCATGATGACACATGGAAATCGTGACCAAGTCGCAACTACAGCAAGCTGCGGAGCTATCGAGGTGGCGCAGAAGTAAGAGATAGCTAAAGAAAGCAGATGCATGAGAATATACAACAGAAGACAGAAAGCAGAACACATAGACAACAAGAGAGAAGCCAGAAGCAACTGAAGAAGAACAAAAAGAGGAACTAATAGTTGCGAAAGTGGGTGAATAAATAGCAGTCACCCGGCCGAAAGAAAGGCAACAGGAGAAGGAATGCAGAGCGACTGAAGGAGATCAGTCAAGATATCTCTGTAGTTCCTAGGGTTCTCTCATTTACCTTTCTGTTATGTAAGGCATCTATATCAGACTGTAAGAAGCTATGTAGCTATGGTTGTGGATGAAGATATCAATACAATTGCAGGTTGCTGTCATATTGTGTAATTCATATGTATGCATGTTGGTTATGTTGATTTAAAATTTTATTTTCTTGATACCTATTCGCTCTATGAATGTTCTTGTGTATATACATATGTTTATGCAATCAATTCAATAATAATCATGAGTTGTGGATCCTTCCCCTGCTATCGATATATTCCCCTTCTGCATGTGGTTGCGGCACGCCTCGGGTGAGACTCTCTGCTCCTCGGAGTAGGGTGATAATGCCGACATGGTTCTAGACTACAGCGGATTCCTTTGTTGGCCTCAACCCTTGAACCTGGGTCTTGCCTGCGAGACCTGTTTCCTCGCCAACAATTCCTATGCAAGGTGATCTCCAAAGTGAAGTTCATTCGCATCTTTCCAAGTTTGCATACCAAAAAATCCAACCCTATTTGAGACCCAGTGAAGGTAGAAACACCCTCGATCATTTAAAGTCTGAATGAGATGCTCTGAAAGGATGTATGAGTCCCTGCTACCAATCCCAAGATCCTTTCCAATGATAATATTTGTGTTATTTTCCCTGATATTGTCTAACTCCCATCAGTAAAGGATATTACTATTATTTTTCACAATGGAGGGTTTCATAAGGTGTTATTCTTATAACATTCTCTTAGATGTGATGATGTCCAATATAGAATTTTTTAGTTATATGATTAATAAACAGAAGAAATGAATTTAACTTTTCCCAACTCATGTGTCTTAGTTGTCCCCACATTTTAGCATCCTTATATGCAAAACAAATTGTCTCAAAATGGTCAACTAAAGCGTTACCAAGGTAGTTACCAAGTTCTTAAATCATTAATAATCAGGAATCCTTTGGAAGCATCTTCTAGCAATCTTTGCTATTATTTCATAAAGACTTGTTCTACATCATATAAATGTTGAAATGAACAACAACAGGAAGAAAAGAAAACATGCAATTAAAAAAGTGTTGATAAACACTGGATCCGATCGAGGTGCTATGGTACAGTAACAATATCGCAAAATACTTCAGATGTTCAACTATGGAAACATAATTTACATTACAACACCATCACAACTCTTACACAACCATATTTATGGAAATGATTTGATGTTGCGAAGCTCTTAAAGGAAGACCTAGCATGGTAACTATAATAAGGTGAACTGCTTTTCACTTCTTCAAAATACTATTCCTTATTGTGCCTTCAAAATCTGGTTATTGAAAGGAATATGTGCCAGTTGCAGCCACCCTGCTGAATCTGTTAAAATTATAACCATCAACATGAAGAGAACCATTAGAAAAAATCCATTCCCCATGTCACGCCCATGCCATGCCATGAATCTATTTGTAGCATAATCCCACAAGTAGTAGCAGTGGCACCCTATATTTACCTAATAGCTCCACTGATTGGAGAGGAGGTCCATTCTAGAACTTGCCAATGCTCTCCTAGTATTGTTGTACAAATGTTGTCTTGTTTTAAATTTGTACAAGGAGAGATACATTTTCAGTATATGCATATTTTCAATTCTTGTAGTTATAACTTATAAGTCCAAATCAAATATAATCGAAAGAACCATCTTGTTCTATAGGCATGAAAAATCTGGCTAGCTATCAATTACTGGGAAGTTGTCCGTGGATGTGATGAAGTCAATTATGACAGAAACAATTTTCACCCTGGATGAACCTTGACCTAATCTTACTTTCAATCATGAAATGCGGCCAGAATGGACAAGGCACAGGGATGAAATGGCTCTGGATTATAAAAAAATCTAAGCATTGAACTGTGTATAAAACTCAGTCCCATTTCAGTGCCATACACAATTCACAACAGTAATAAACACCTGCACAACTAGGAAACCTATGACAACCTGGCAGCAGGATCCCTAGAACATATATATATATATATATATTTTTAAAAATTTCTTTTTAGGTGGGAGGTAGGCCTTTACGTAATTGGTTCCTTGATTTTGGTGCTTTAAAGCACATGACCATCAAGAAGGATTGGTTTATTACCTTCATTGAAGCCAAATCCAAAATAGAAACTATAGTCTTTGAGTTTGGTTGGGTGCATTTTATGGAAAATTGTGGGGATGTTCAAATGAAATTGTTAGATGTTAAGAAGTGTACTTTTGAGAATGTGCATTACATACCACTGATCAGATATGGATAAAAATATTCTCTCAATTAGTGAGATAACAATATATAATCCATATTTGGAGGCCTCATTTAGTGTTGAAAATCATTTTGTGAAAGATAAAGGTAATGGTTAGGTGATTGCATCGGTGCTAAAATAGAATGGGTTGTATAGCCTTTTGGATGTTGATGTGGAAAAATCACATGCTTAGATATCTAGTATTAATATTCATAGCATTTCTTTATGGCATCAAAGTTATTGGCACCTTAGCTTCCCTTTAGAGCAAACCTAAGATGGTTAGTGGTTTACTTTCAGTTTAGGAGGAGAAAGATGCATGTGCAACATGCTTGCCTTGAAAATAGTGTTGGAAGATCTTTGGTGAAGAAAAAGTATGGAGTGTGATGTGAAGCTTGGTATTAGTCTGCTGTGATGCTTTGTGGACCCATGAAGACACTTTCAGTATTTAGTTCAAGGCATTTTCTCCTTGTTTTTGACATATTTAGGAAAATGTACATGTTTTTCTTAATAATAAAGTTTGTTGCATTTGTTGAGTTCAAGAACTTAAGATAGGAATGGAAAATGAATTAGGGAAGAGAATTTAAGTCCTTAAATTACATAAGGAAAGGGATTTTGCATCAAATGAATTTGCCAATTGTTACACAAGTGAAGGGATTTAAAGGCAAAGGCAATTCTACACTTTATTTACTTGAATAGAATGGGCTTGTTGAATGAAGAAATAGGATAGTGTTGGAGATTTCCAGATGTATATTTTTTGAAGGCAAGGGATTTCCAAGTAAGCATTTACTATCTTATTGATTATTGTCATCATCACTCTCAGTGGTGCCTCTAATGTCTCTGTTCAAACAAACTTAAAGTCTCTAGTCAAGTTATATCAGCTAGTATCATACATTGATAAAATGCATCTGAAGCAACCTGCCTACTATTCTCTGTTTTGCATGTGTCAATGAGAATTATACCTTAAGTGTCATGATGCCTTTTTGTTCTGAAGCTTCTTGCTATCAACAGTATACCACAAGGTTTAGGTTTTTTGATGCCTTTTAGGATCGCTTCAGGTTGTTGGCCTTGTTCTGTAAACCACTCATTCAAGACAGTGTTAATGACTATAATATCATGCCAGCAAACTCTAGAAGATCTTTGTGCTTAGAGAAACTGTATGATCTTCAGAACTTACTCACCACAGGTATACTTCAGTTAGGCCCACAGGAGGACTATCATGAACACTTTAGGATTATTGTCACAAGGGTGTTGTATCAAAACACTGCAATGATAGTCTTAAGCAACTGCTGCAGGGAAATGATGAACCTTGAGGCTTACTGCTGCAATAAGATAAAGCTATTGTATACAGTGAGAATGCTTGACAACACAACTACTATGGAAATTATCAGATATTAGTTCTGATGCCCTTTCACTTCTTCAACTTAAATATGCCAAGTGAAAGTAACACATGTCTTCACTTAGGTCATTACTTAAACTGATCAGAGGTATGCTCCAGTACAATGATAACCAATCATTCAAGGTAGGATATCAAAACAATAAACATGCCACTGTAGGTTGATCAAACTTCAGGTGTGAACTAAGATATTTAATGAAATTCGAAGGTTTCATTCCTCAAATGTGAATGTCTTAAGAGCTTATATGGATGCTGAAATTGTCACGGTCTATACTCGATTCATCAAGAAATACGATCATATTTGTGTCAAATCATGGATCAGGGTGCCCAAAACTTATCAAAGATCAAAATAACCATTAGAAGAGGAATCTAGGGCACATCTCTGTCATGCTTCCATTTCAAATCAAGGATCATATCTAGACAGAGGTATCTTGGATTACTTATTTTTGTTATATATATATATATATATAATAAATATCTAGAGATGCATCAGAAATTCCAATTTTTGGTGTAGGAACTCACGTTGGAATTATCCTAACTTTTCCACTAAATTTCTGAGTTTTGCTAGAGATAGACCTAGTGTTAATTCGATCAATAGTGTAATCAATGCTACAACTATCATCCTTTCCATGAACAAAATCTAAGCATATATATATTTCAGTAGTAATAATATTAAATGAAGATCATCAGTGAAATTTTAATCTTTCATAAGGAACTAGTCTATACATAGAAAAATACCTGGAATAGAGCTAATGACTTAATGGTGGTTCTCCTTGTAATGCCGTGAACAGTTTACCGAAGCAATCAAATCCTCCCAGCCAATCTAGGAACAATCCTAGACCGAGAGGATGCCTCCTCTGTCCCCGTGCGCAGAATTCCAAGAACCCAGAGGCTCCCTCCCAGATAGTTTATCTAATTCAAGCAGAATTCGTTTTTGTTCTCCAAAACACGTCCCCCTCTCCTCCATATTTCATAACTTATATAACCTTCCTCCACTACCTCTTCCCTCTCGAGGTCTTATCCACCTTAATGTTGATATTATATGTATTAATGGTGGTGTGTTCTTTTTTCATTATCGTGGATATGAATATAACTTAAATAATCTTCCTCTACCGCCTCTTTCCTCTCAAGGTCTTATGCATCAGAATGTTGATATTATATGTTTTTATGGTGATGTGATCCACATTAATGTGGGTATGAATATATTTATGGAGGTGGAATTATACGGTCACCTTATTTATGGAGCATGTGACTTTACATTTAAGTACTTTTAAGATTAATTTTTAATATTTTCATATTCATTTTTAACTTAATGAATTAACTTTATTATATCATTTTATTTTATTAGTCCTTTTCATATAATTTATACTTAGTTAATCTTAATATTAATTTGAAATCTTAATATTAAATCCCTAACTTATCTAATCTTGATATTAGTAGGTAGGTGTACTAGTGCGATGTGTGCGAGATAGGCAGTTGTAGCTATCAAATGCATATATCTTACACACGCTAATATTATTTTGTGTATAACTTGGGAATGGGTCATTACATAATTCCTCCCTTCAGAAAACTTTGTCCCGAAGTTTAGGGTTTTATATACTCATATCAATATTGTGTTTTTAGAGATTAGGGTGATTATAGAATGCTTGTATTTTTTTTTTTTTTTAAAGATTGAATTTCCGTTTGAATAAGTATGTATCTGTAATTTAATTGTTACTTCCCATCTCAACCGAATCTCCAAACTATTCTAAAATCATCCTATCCTTCCTAATCTCTTCCACTCCCATCCTATCCGTCCTCCACAGGAACATTCGATGGCATCAATTTTTACTGATCCATTCATAAACCTTAAGGATATCAGCGTTGATTACGTCGACCTGACATGCTTGTAGACATCCGACAGTCATCATCACACGTCTAGGGGAGCGTGACTTGCATAGTCCTCCCATGACTCCAGGTATTGGAGGATAAATGGCAGGCAACACCTCCACCCCTCCCAGTAGGACCAGGGTCAACACCTTATCGTGGGATCTCAGGGAGTTTCAACTATTCTTGGAATTCTGTCATCACGTAGACTATTTCGGTAATCTTATTTCTGCAAGGCAATCACTGGTACACAATCTGCAATGCAAACACTCGTACACACATTACAACATATGCATCTATGTTGTTCATAACAAATTTTTACCCATATAACAATCTCTACACATTCCAAATACATTGCTATCTATGATATTGATCCTAGAACTTATATAACATAATTTGTTTAAAACAGTTGTCCACATATGTATCAATATGTCCAATACAATTTCTTGTTTAGCTACTGCTTCTATTTATTTCATACATGTTCCATCTATGATGCATTGTTTTAACCATTTTCAATCTGTATACCAATATGTTTCACTTTCATATTTAAAATGTAGTTACTCTTCTATTTCCTTTCCTTCAATCATATTTGAAATGTAATGAAATGAATCGATATATAGTTTCATCTATAATTTTTAATCTATGATTTCATATTCTTGCCATGTTAATTTAAATTACATATTGCATATCGGTATCCATGCACCAGTAAATTTAAACAAACATCATATATCCTGTATCACTAGAGTGAAGTAGCATTCTATATTTATGGGTATCCATGTACCAGCAAAGTAAAACTCATCCTTACGTGATATTTCAAAATAAAGTTTCAAGTATCAAAATAGAGCAGTCATATACATATAAATTTTTTAGTTCTCAAAATTTAGCATAAGCTGGGGTAATTCTGGCATAAAGTCTCAGCATCCTCCCAAGTCGCTGATCCAGGACTATATTTGTCCCATTGGACTTTAACTTGATCTATCCGGTTCCTGAGCTGTCGAACCCAACATTCCAGAATACGTAATGGTTCGACCATTATGTTTCCCTCATCTATTACCTGCAGTTCCTTCCATTGAAAGTCATGAGATTTATCAAAAATATAGTGTCGTAAGGTAGATACATGAAATACATTATAAATTTTGTGCAGGTGGGGTGGCAGTGCAAGACGATAAGCGACAGGTCCAACTTTTTCCAGGACTTCAAACGGTCCTATAAACTGAGGGGATTGTTATCACTCCGGTTTTCCTTGAAGTTGTGGAAAAGGAAAGTAAACCAGAGGTAACCACAAACCAACCTTCAGATGCAGAATCTAGCCAATTTGCATCCAGAGAGGGCTCTCTCTTTATAATTTATCTTTGTTCTTAGAAAGTTTTAGGCTAGTTATAAGTCCAAGAAATTTGGTTTGAATTTGAATGGTGGAATCCGCCAACTGAGGGCAAGATTGAATATTTCAGGCCATTGGGCTATGGGGTCGAAAGGATGGCTTTACTGGATTAATATTCTACACACAAGATGGCTTTGCAGGGCAAGCTAGCCAAACAGAGAACAATTTTTAGAAATTAAAGTGATTGGAATGGATTTTGAAGGGATGAAAGGCAATTAAGAATCTTTCAACATGTTCAAACGAAAGAAAGTGAATGATTACAAATAAACAACAGTTAAGAATTCTTTACTATAGTAATCAAAATGTTTAAACCAACGAAACAAGAGCAATTAAGAATTCGTTGCTTATAACCAGTTTAGCAGAAAACATTTAGAATAATCACATTTGAAATTAGTATACACTTAAGTAAATTCTGATTTATTCTTTTATGTCAATTATTCTGAAATGGAACACAGTGATATTATAAACAGATATAAAACTTAAAACATAGGATAGAAATACTTATTGAACTGTAGTCGGACACATGAATCCTGCAAAAAGTCTTGAGCTTCAAATCATCATCCAGTAAGCCACAAAGAAGTTTTTCCAAAGCACTTTTATTCCAAAAGATCAATGTTACAGCAAAGTAGTAGAATCAACCCTCAATACTCCATTCGAGGGCTTATTTATACAAAAAATGATTTTAAAATATCTCACAACAAAAGAGATATAATCTAGGGTGACTAATGGATAGTTTACAATACAACTTGAGACAGATGGTCTCGTAGATAGGATAAATCAGTTGATGTTGTGTGATGTCTCCTCCTTTTTATGCATGTGCTGGAGGCAGGTCCTACAATATGGCTCGATGCTGTCCTTTTGAGTAATTATTTTTTGACTGCCTTGCTTGTCTGATACTCTTCATTTCTACTGATACACTTTCAACTGCCAAGCTGATACTCTTTAACTTTTGTTCATCTATTTATCCTTTACATAATAGTAAAAAGGCAAAATTTTCTATCTGAAGATGAATTTTACAAAATTTCTAACAGGTCTTCCCACCATTTGTCTTCTGCTATGATGGTTCGTTTGAGTTTTCTTAATGTTTCATCGGCCTCTGTGTATCTGAAGAAATTGGGCCGATTTGGGAACAAATACCTTATTTCATGCTCAAGATGAAACAAATTATTTAATCTGTCATAGAGATTCTTTCCTGTAGGCAATGTTGATTCTGATGAACTGATAGAGTGAGCAGTTATGTTGTGAGCATGTATGTCCAATCTATTAACATAAGTTCCCAAGTCCATTATTTTGTCTTCTGAAATCATAAGACTGGGCAACCCGCTGTTTAATAAAACCTGAAACTTTTCTTTGAAGGCATTGATCTCTTCTTGAATATCTGAGCATTTCCGTTCTAGATTTTGCATAAGAGTTCTCTTGGTAAAAACTCTTTTTATTTCTAAAATTGTACCTGTTCTGTCCTCAATCCCAAGCTCTGCAAGCTGCTGTTTGGTCTGGGTGTTAAAAAACTGTATGAGTTGATTTGCTTGCTCAGGTCTGTCCCTCAATTCTTGTCTTGTTTTATCAATTTCTTCCAGAGTTATTTTGACCAAGTCATTTTGTTCAAAGATTATTTGAATGAAGGACCAAATATTCTTTATTGAATCAATAATATTATTCCAAAGAATTTCATTGATTTCTCAGAAAGGATTTTCTAATGAGAGATCTTTTTCTAAAGCTTTAACCAATTTCTCCAGCCTTTTGATTTCTCTTGTATTATCAGCAACAGTCTTTTTTGACATATCATATTTTTGTTCCAAATATATAAGCTGTAACTTTGTAGATTGAAGTTCTGTTACTCTAAGTTTTAAACTTTCCATTTGTTTTGCTAATTCATCAGAACTTGAACTAGAAGTATTCACCTGTGATGGGTCTGTTTTTTGGTATGTTACCGTTGTACCTGTAGTAGCCTCTGTTGTGGATGTCTGAATGATAGATTTATTTTCTTTCAATGTTTGCTCCAGTTCCTTTTATGTTTCACTTAGTTTCTCAGTCATTTTCAGGAGCAACTCCATCATTTCTTCTTCTGAATTTTCCTTCAAAACTTCTTGAGTTTGAGGATGCCTTGAAGCTGGTAATTTCAATTGCTTCCTCAGTGCAGCAATTTCATCATCCTTATTTTTAATCAGTGCTTCAATGCCTTTTATATCTTTGGGATTATGACCCAAACTAATGATTATTTCCTCCAAAGATTTTATTCTGTTATCCTTTGCTTGAGAAGAAGCTTTCTCAATCTGCAACTGGGTACTTGTATTATTCAAAGAATCTTGCAATCTATGGGCTACCATTGCCTTGTCAATAAGGGTAGAATATATCATTTCTCCAGTTTTCTTGTGTAATTCTATCTGGTCCAATGGATGAATATCTTTTGCTAGGACCTCAAAATTGCTCCTGAAGTAATCAGCTATTGTCTGGGGTTTTGGCACTTTATATTTGAAATGGCTCATTAACATTTTCCCTTACTGAATGTCAAAAGCTGACATTACTCTCTCTTGATTTTGTGGAGCCATTTTAAGATACTGATTATACACCTGCATCCTCAGTGGATCATTCCTTGCTTTTATATTGATGAAAGTCTTCTTTATGTCACTTGCATCTGTCTTTGGCTGTTTGAAGGAAGAAACTTCAGTGCTTAACTGTCTTTGTAATTCCTTTCCTTTATGACCTGTGTGTGTTTCACTAACTGAACCAGTTAGCTGACTATCCTCCCTTTCATCATAAAATATTTCATCAATAGATTCCACTTCTGGAAGTGGATTCAGTTTCTTCCTTTTAGCCTGAGGTTGTTGTGAAGATTCCTTGGGAGGAGTAAGATTTGTAACATGTCTTTTCTTGCCTATTTCCACATTAGATGGAGTCTGCAAATCTAAAACTTCAGGGTGATTAAATTGAATAGGAGAAACCTGTGCTTGATCTTGTGCCTTGGAAGTTTGAGGTTTTTCTGTCATGATGAAAGTTTCAATGACTTCTATTTCTGGTTCTTTCCCTTTGCCTTTAGATTCAACTGCAATTGATGGAATGTTTTCCTGTAACCCTTGTTGAAGATTTCCTGCTGAAGAAGTGCCAATAAGTGGTACTTGCACTTGCCCAAAAGATTCTAGGTCAAACTTTTTCTCAAGATCTTTCATAATTTTGTTTATATTGACTTCTTCACTATCCTGTTCAACTAATGTTCCTTCCATCCACTCATCTTTATTAGCATACTGTTCTATTTCTGGAATTCTGTGGTGAAAGTATGGTGCTGATTTGTTCTTCATTATTTTGTCACAAATAAAACTGAATGGGTCATAGGGGACCCAATGGAAACTCTTTTGTAACTTGAAATGGTCTTCTAATATCGTTTCTGCTTCTTGTCCAGCATCCCTAGAATTGCATATAAAGGGACCTAACTGACTTTTGATTCTGAGTTGGGCTTTCTTCTTAGCATTACAAAAATGAATAATATCAGAGTTATTCATTTGCATGAAATACTTTAAGGCAAAAAGTCTCATAGGCACATATTTAGGCAGCTTGAATGGACAAAGTTCACATCCATATATTCAGATTTCTGAATAATTTTGGTACAAATACCAGTCCCCAACTTTGTACATCCTTGAAAGCTACAAAGTTTTCTTAATTTCATTGCTGAGCCTTGGAGGGGCAACTCCTGTCAACAAGGTAGTTGCAGGATGTATGAAAAGATCAATGAACTCAGTATAAGAATAGGGAGAATCATAGGAGCTGTGAGTTATGGCAGACCAAAATATAACAGACCTAGGGTTTCCCTTAGCATCAAGCTTTTGAACAGGAAAAGGAAAGTTCTTTGATTGATAATAAAGGATGAGATGGTAAATGACCGAGGAATACTTAAACACTTTCTCATTATCTAACCTCATGAACTGGTCATGGATTTTATTTGCAATGAAAGATGCAAAGTCATATTTAACAGCAGGAGGTTGCCCAGGGGTAAAGATAGACAGTAACACTAGGGTTATTTCATCAACATACTCACTAGTATTAAAACCCATGATAAAAGAAATAATATTCAGGATGAGCTTGCCTAATTCAGTAAAATAAGCAAAACCATAGGGAGGAGGGCCCTTAGGTTGATGTTCAGGTAACATAAAAGTATGGTAAATGCATTTCAATTTTTCTTGGGACAATTGAGTAGAATTTTCAAGTAGTTCTTCCATGGACAAGGGAGTAAGATTTTGATCAGGTTGAAAATGGAGCATTGTATTGATAGCTTGAGGAGTAATGGGGAAAAGGATACTCTGGTTCGGGGATAACAATTCTCTTTGAGTTGGATCATAATTGGAATGACAGTAATGGATAATTTCTGGGAAAATACGGACTGAGGGGATGAGATATCTTGGAAAATTGGATTCCCATAACCCAATGATATCCAAACCTTTCGAATAATCATCTCTGTAGCGACAATAACTTCGAAGGGGATTTTCATCGAAAACTAAGTCTTGAATTTGAAAATATTTATCCACTAATGGAAAATATTCCAATTCTATATGAGGGGTGTTTAATGGGGCTACATTCAGGGCCAAAGGAACTTCCATTTTGGTTCTTGTGTATTCAAACTGGAAATTTTGGGGGCTTTTCACGGAAACGAACACAATTTCAGTTTTGGAAGTATTATTTCAGTTGCAGGAACTAAAACAGACTGATATTAAACTTCCTTTCAGACTATGGCGTGAATTTAACACTGGAATGAGGATTTTTCACAAAGTTCTAGTAGGAAATCAGATAAATACCTATTTTATGAAGAATGTCAAAATTAACAGGCATTGTTTAATGACGGATGAATGCTTCGGCACTGGTCTAACAATGGCATTCAGCAATTTTAGTTGACAGCAATTTGACAGGGGATTTTTCAAATTTCTCAGCAGAGGGCGCAATCACTTTCAACAGACAGAATGATGAAAAAATGCACGGAAATTTTTTTTATTTGCAAAGTCAACAGGGATTTTTTATTATTTTCGAAGATGACGTCATCAGTGTACGGGAGGACACGTCACCGGGGTCAGGCGGTAAGCGGTAAATTCTGCACCGCTTTTGGGAGCAGGTGGTTTTCGCAGGGAGGCATCGATTCCACTGGTTAAATGACACGTAGCCATTGCACTGTTTGAAAACCGTCGCGATTTTGCGCATTAATCTTCATACATGGGATGGCTAGCAGAATGTTTGTGGACCGTATATCTCCAACGGAATGATCCAACGGTGGACCGGACGGGAAATGACGGGGGATTTAACGCGCGGGCCCGACACGATTTATTATAAGTTAATCATTCCGGGAGGCGTTTGATTGGCGGAGGGGAAGGTTATTAATTAATCCAGGTGATTAATTAATCCCGTTGGTTTATAAAGGGTCGGGTTACGGGGACTCGGGGTTTTATTCGTTTTTTCCATTTAAAACATAAAACATATGTTTAAAACCTTTTTCAATATTTTTATTATATGGTAATAAATTAATGCAATTTATTAACCATAGGGGCGGGGATAGTTTATAAGGATATATTTTTAACCAAAGGGCATTGTAATGAGGGATTTTATTTCAAACATATGGAATTAAATACTTTGGCTAAAAATCTATAATAAGAGGGTTTTGGGGATATTATCATAAAATGGAGTTAAATATAATAGGATAAGGTATTTTATTAAGGATTTAATAAATAAATCAGATGTTAATATGACAAAGGGACAAGGAAAACTCAAAATACTTAGTGAAGATTTCTGAAGCAAATTTCATTATATCAACTTCAACACTTAGATTTAGAATAGTAAGTAATTTTGAGGGGATTTTATGAAATATGGCATGATTTTCCTAAGTAAAATGAGATTTTACTTAGGAAAAGATTTAAAGTGAATAAGTGTAATGATGAATAATCTCAAGTACTAAGGTCTTTTCAATTATTCCTACCAGGTCCGCCCCTCCAAAAAGTCAAGGAAATGCTCAAGTCTCAATTTTCAAATTCTTTAAAGCACTTTGGGAAATTAGTAAAAAATTTTGGAGAAAGTGAGATGGAAGTTAATGACTCTCACTACCATGAAATACTTCAATGTATTTCTGCTCAGTATTTCAGATGAAAGTAAGCGATTAAACACATTTAGCACCATCATTCAGTCATTATAAAATCTTGCAAATGCCCATCTACCTACCCTATCTACTTCATCACCGATTTTCTTTCTTAATAGGGTGCACTTAGGCTGGCAAACCCTTATCAATATTCTTTTTCTTTTACATGGCAAATCTGTCTAATTCTACACTTATTACATTCAAGGGCTCAGATTAAACTATTGAGCACATTTTATTAACTCTACCTATCTACTTATCTGCCAAGATTAAACAGTTTGGTCAGATATTTATTCTCTATTCTACAACATGAAATTGAAAAATGAATGAGTCAATTTTATACAATTTGAATCTTCATAAATTGCGTCAAATTTTAACAAGCTGCACACAATTACTTATTTACAAAAAATGAAATAGTAGTGGCATTTGGATTTGCACACTTTCCTTGGTCTATTTTTGTTTGGGGTTCATTTCTTTCACTTTTTTGACCATTTTATTTTTAGATATCATTTTTGGGATTCAACTGCGTTAAGTAAGTCATTCATGTATGACCATTTCCATGACCATTTTCATGGATTCAATTACTTTTTATTTTTCTTACCCTTTGATTTTTCTTTTAGGGTATACCCTCTTTACATTTTTTAAATTTT